>VZTJ01000306.1:2858746-2910134 GCA_013397795.1 Orthonyx spaldingii | reverse complement strand
CCCGCCGCGCCGCCGACCAACCAGCGCCCCCGCCGCTTCCGGCACGGCGCGTCACCGCGCGCGTCACCGCCCGGCCCGGCCCGCCCCGCCGCGCCGCCCGGACCGCCCGCGCCGTTCATTCATGGGCAAGGGCGCGGGGCGGGCGGGGCGCGCTGCCGGCACGTAGGCGCCCCTCTTCATCCCCGTCCCCATCCGCTTCCTCATCCCCGTCCTGAGCCTCATCACTCCTGCATCCCCGTCTTCAGCCCCATCGTCACCCTGGTTCTCATTCCTCTTGGATGCCCTTTTCATCCCCATCCTCTTCCTCGTCCCCGTCCTTATTCACGTTCTCATCCCTCCTTCATCCTCGTCTTCCTCGCCATCCTCACCCTGATTCTCATTCCTCTTGTATGCCCCTCTCATCCTGATCCACATTCCTCTTTTATGCCCCCTTCATCCCTGTTCTCATCCCCATCCTTATTCACACCCTCATCCCTCCTTCGTCCCCGTCTTCCTCGCCATCATCACCCTGATCCTCGTTCCTCGTTTATGCCCCCTTTACCCCCATCCTCATCCCCGTCTCCTCTACACCATGCCCCGCCGTGGGGCTCACCCCTCTCCGGCAGCTCCCACCCTCCTGGATCAGCCCCGATGGAGGGGGTGCAGCGTGTCCCGGGGTTTTGCACCCTCACGCATGGGTGCATTTTGTAGAATCGTGGAATGGTTGGTTTGGGAAGGACCTTAAAGCTCATCGGGTTTCAATCCCCCTGCCATGGGCAGGGACAGCTTCCACTAGACTAGGTTGTTCCAAGCCCCATCCAACCCAGCCTTGAACACCTCCAGGGATGGGGCATCCACAACTTCTCTGGGCAACCTGTGCCAGTGCCTCACCACCCTCACGGAAAAGAATTTCTTCCTGACGTGTACTCTAAACCTGCTCTCTGTCAGTTTAAAACCATTACCCCTTGTCCTGTCACCACGTGCCCTGGTCAAAAGTCCCTCTTCAGCTTTCTTGCAGGGTCCCTTCAGCCAAGGAATGATGGCAATAAGATCTTCCTGGAGCCTTCTCTTGTCCAGGCTGAGCAATCCCAGTTCTCTCCACCTTTCCTCATAGGAGAAGTGCTCCATCCCTCTGATCACCTTGGTGGCCTCCTCTGGACTCACTCCAACAGCTCCATGTCCTTCCTGTGCTGAGGACCCCAGAGCTGGCCACAGCCCTGCAGGTGGGGTCTCACCAGAGCAGAGCAGAGCAGAGGGGCGGAATCACTTCCCTTGACCTGCTGGCCACTCTGATGCAGCCCAGGACATATCTGGCTTTCTGGGCTGTAAGTGCCTTGTTGGCTCATATCCAGCCTCTCATCCACAAGCACCCTCAAGTCCTTGGAAGGGCTACTCTTGATCCATTCATCCCCCAGTCTGGACGGATACCAGGCGTTACCCTGACCCATGTTCAGCACCATCACATGGCCTTGTTGCAGGGCAAATGCTGGTGGGGAAATGTGTCCTGGGCATCCCAAGGCTCTTGGGAGGACTCTTTTGTTCCCTGGGCTCCTTGAGGTGGCCACTGGCCAGTGTTGTCCTCCTCCCCTGGCCCCGGACCAGCCTTTGCCCAGCATTGGAGCCCCCAAGCACTGCACCAGGGCCAAATCCTGCCCGGGGCTGGATCCTCAATGCAATCTTTGCACTTTCCTCGTGCAGCTGCATGAGCTGCTAAACACAGCACCCTGACCCCAATGGTGTAAGCAGCATTTCGGACTCTGGGAGCATCCAACAATGATGACAATGCATCAAAAAATGTAACAACACAGGCAGTTGGCTGAACCCAACCGCCTTCATCTCAACCGGGCTCCTTTTGATTTTTTTTGTGTCCATAATGATATCAGGAAGTGTTAACCCCGTGCAATTTGTGCTTTCCAGCCTTGAAGCCCAATATTGGAGCAGCTCTAAGGGCCATATTGAGGCTTTGAGAAAGATCCCATCTTTCCCTGCTTCCTTTGAACAACACAAGCTGTAAAACACAGGGAGCCTCATGTCTGGCACAGCCCCATGGATCTGGGCAGCCAGAGCAAGGTTTAGGCAAATGCACCTCCCTGATATTAAGAAATCCTTATTTATTATTGGAACTGAGCTAATGAGGTTGGCTAACGCTCCCAGGTGGTGGCATGAAGCTGCTGCCCAGGGTAGTTTCAACAGCTTTGGCCTTCACCTCTGCCAGATTTGCAGACACTGGTTGAAATCCTGCACTGGGTGCTGGGACAGGGTGAGCTAAGGGTTGGAAGGCACATTTCAGCCATCCCTGTGGTCTCCACTGCCCCACACATGGGGCTCACCAGAACTGAGGAATTGAATTCCCCCTGTTTTTGCAACAACATGGAGTTTGACAGATCACATATGGCAGGAGGGGAGCGGCTGTGTCGCCTGAAATTCTGTTTCTGGGTGAATGGCCCTGTTCACAACAGGTTACTTTTCATTTTCATTCCCTGGGGAATGTATCTCTGCTCCAAAGGTCTGTTTTAGCTCGCTGCTGAACTTTAGACTGCAGTGGCCTTCAATAGTAAACAAGGAGCAGCTCTCCAGTCCCTTAAAAAGTAGGAAAGCCTGTGCAGTGTACACACTTGTTAAGCAAATGAGGAGGAGTGCATGGGAGACAGGACCTCTGGTGAAAATTTGGATGGAAAAAGGGCAGTGTTCTGGGACATGTCGGTTTTTGTGGGTCTGGCCCACCTGCTGCGTGCTCAAAACACGTCCAGCATCACGACTCCCTGAATCCACTGTGCAGGGCTAAAGTGCTCTCACCCTACAGGGGAGCACAGAGTCGTTCATTTTCTGGATTTTGACACCCTGCGCACATCGGCTGGGGGAGAAAAACCTTTAAAATCGCCGCTCTCCCGTACTCTCCACTCTTGAACAGCATTGAGCGTAGAGACAAATATTAAAAATAAAATCAGGAAGGCGCACAGCGCGGAGGAGCGAGCAGAGGAGGGGCGTGTGGCGCTGCGCTGCTACTCGAGAGGCGCGGTAGGAGCCGGCCGGGCTCGTCGGGTGTTTACGGCGGAGCCGGCGGAGCTGCAGCGCCGGGAGCGCTGCCCGGTGCCCGCTGCTGCCCGTCCGCCGCCCGCTGCCCTCCGCCCTCCGCCCGCAGCCACCATGCCAGGAGGACACACGTGTATGTAAGCGCCGGCACGGCCGGAGCGGGGCCCGCAGGCGGGCAGGGGCTCCCGGGACGCGCCGCTCCCCGTGCCCGGCCGGGCTGTGTGTCCCCCCGGCTGTGTGTCCCCCTCGCCCCGCCCCGCAGTGCCACCGCTGCGGGCACAGCCCCGGGTGCGAGTGGTGGTGGCACGGCGTGCCGAGGGCCCCGGGGATCGCGGGGGATGGCGCTGCCACCCCGGAGCCACCCGCGCGTTGCATAAGGCGGAGGCGCTGCCGCTCGGGGAGGATCGCGGCCGGGCCCCGGTGGGTTGGGCCGTCGCGGTGGCCGAGCTGGGGGGAGCGCTGCCGGGGAATAAACCTGTTTGTTGGGGATGGAGCCGCTTTCGGAGCCTTTGCGGGGAGCGGGGTCTGAGTGAGAGGGAGGAGACGGAGAGAAGAAAGTTGTGTCTCTTTTTTAAGGTGCTGAACTTGCTCCCTGCAAACTTGTCAGGAGCATGGGGGTCTCCTTCATTTAGAGTCCTGGAGGTATTTGCCTGAGAGGTTGTTAGAATCAGCTTTTATCAGTGGAAAGCAAGGACTACTGGCATATTCCCAGCCATCCCTTGCCCAGCTCTTCCCGGGTATAAAACCTCTGAGTCAGGGCTTTGGACGGTGATGACAGAGGATGCTCGAAGAGGATGCTCAGAGCAGAAGATGCTCGGAGCAGAGAATGCTCCACACCTCAGAGCCGCAGCTCTCAGCACCACAGCTCTGTTCCCACAGGCAGAGCGAGCTCAGTTTTGCTTGCACCTTCCAGAAACACAGCAGCCCATGAATTCAGACGTGGGAGAAACTCCTTGAGGGGCCACTCTGCCACCTCCCAAATGTAGATGGTGCTTTGTCCCTTGGGGTTGGTGGGCAGTCGGCTGTCAGCGTCTCCCCACAGTTAGCAGGGTCAGGACCTGACCTTGGCAAAGCCTTCCTTTGCCGAGTTTGCCAGGTGCATCTTGGCCGAAGGTGCAGATGTGATGCTGCAGGGTGCTGAGGCAGGCAGGCTCTGCCTGAACCACGGGCATCAGGAGAGGGAGAAGCTGTCCTTGAGGCCTGGGCGAGCTCTCCCCCTCTGTCTCCTTCACACCTGCCACTCTCTCCCCTTCCATCCAGCACCAGGACAATGAAGTCGTACCAGAAGCTGACAGCAGCACAGCCAGCAGCATGCCGGGTGGAAGAGGAAGGGGCTGCCCCGGTGCCCCCCGGCCGCGGGAAGCTGGCCCCATGCTGGGTGGGCAGCGGGCTGCTGGTGGTCGCTGTGCTGCTGAGCACCATCACTGTCTGGGTGCTGCGGCAAGTGTCAGGGGGCTGGCTCGGCCCCATGCCACCCCCCAAATGTCTCCTGGTCCCTGAGAGCCATCGCTTTGACTGCTACCCCGAGCGGGGCGTGGTGGTGACCCAGGAGCTGTGTGAGAGCCGAGGGTGCTGCTTCATCCAGAGCCCCCCACCGGCGCAGGGCACGCGGGGGGTGCCCTGGTGCTTCTATCCCCCCGACTTCCCCAGCTACACCCTGGAGAGCCTCAACCAGACAGCACTGGGCGTGGTGGGGTTGCTGGTGCGAAGGGAGAAGACCTATTACCCCCGGGACATCGAGAAGCTGAGGCTGGATGTGGAGTTTGAGACGGACACACGGCTGCACATCAAGGTGAGCTTCCTGCTGGCTGCCCTCAAGAGCCTGTGACTGCACCCCTGACCCCTGCACCTGGCATCCCATAGGCGACCATCCCTTGATTGGGCCAAGTCTGGAATCTGCTGTGCTCCAGGCATGGCTGTGTGGGGCCAATGAACATCTCCAGCCCTTTGCCCTCTTGCTTTGCTGGTCTTCAAAGCACTTTTTCTCCCTTTTGCAGATAAGAGATGCAGCCAACCCACGCTATGAGGTTCCCCTTGATGTTCCTCGGGTGATGAAGCGAGCAGAAAACCCCATCTACAGTCTGAACTTCTCCTGGGACCCCTTTGGGGTGCTGCTGCAGCGCAAGGCGACAGGCACAGTGCTGTAAGAACCCACCTCGTGCTCATGCTCTGACAAGTGGGGAGAAGCTTATCCCACCCTAGGCAGGCTCCAGCATGCTTCCCAGAGGTTTTCTTTAGGAAAACCCATGCTGCAAGGTCTCCAGCCAATTATTACTCTTTGTCTTGCATCTTTTGAGAGGTGCTCACATGGGGATGTGGCAGCATGTGGCTTACTGGCCCCATGGGCTGGCCACGTGCCTGCTCTGGCCATAACAGAGCTGTGTAGGATCAGCACCTCTCCAAAAACTTCCCAGTGCCCTGATTCCTCCCCAGGTCCTACAGAAGCCAAACATTGTGTAGGTCCCAGTACATCACTGTTAAATGACCTGCTGGCTCAGGAAAAGGGTCAAAGAACACTTGTGGCTTTGCCCTCTCCCCGCTTTTGTGTTTCTCTGGCTGTCCAAGCTATAGGGACACCCACAACTCCAGGCTTTTTGTGGAGAAGGACTGCACACAACTTTGCTGTACAGCTTCTGCCACCTCCACAGCTTTGCCCACACTAAGTTGGTAGCAAGCACCAACAGCTGGGCAATGTTTGGCCAGGGTGTTTTGGGATTCCATCCTTTCCTCCTCCTTCCCATTTCCTCCTCCTTCCCACTTCCACCACCATAGCTGGTGGCTATGGTCCGTCCTGTACTTGGGAGCTGCTTATCAGTGACAGCAGGCTGAGAAACCCATGGCCATATGACCTCAGTGGTTAACAATAACCTGGGTGAAACTTCTGGTGTCAAAGGGAAGGGGTGCTGCACTGGGTCAGGCTGGGATGGGTTCAGGCTACGCCTTGTGTCCAGTCAGACCCGACTTTGCTCCTGGGCCAAGGTGTTGGGGCTGGATGCAGGGTGATGGGGTTGGATGCATGCCCCTTGAGATGCTCTGAGAGGGAAGAGATAAATTATTGATGGGTAAGTGGATCCTGATGAGTGCCAGAATCCTCTCTTGACCCTCTCTCTTCCTCGGTGTCACCCTGGCAGGCTCAACACTACCGTGGCCCCCTTGATCTTTGCTGACCAGTTTCTCCAGATATCCACATCACTCCCATCCAAGTTCCTCTATGGGCTGGGGGAGCACCGTGGCAGCCTCGTGCACAGCCTGGACTGGAACACCCTCACACTGTGGGCCCGCGACGTCTCTCCCACGGTACATCTGCCCTCTCCTCGTGGGGGTTCAGGGGGTGAGGATGGGGGTGCTACTCTCCTGTGTTTTGGATAAACCCTGGAAAAACATGGCAGGGGTGGGCAGCAGCACTGGGAGAGGCTGGGGATGGTCGAGGCTGATGGGCAGGTATGTGCCAGAGAGGATTTCAGAGCAATTGCAAAATACTCTTGGCACTCTGAGGGCACTGGGTGTTTCCACTCCACCCTGCTCCTCCTGCAATGTGTTGTGGTGAGGCAGGAGGTTTCCCCCTCACCCAGCCCAGCTCAGTAGCAGCCCCTGAGATGGAGGAAGAAGCAGCCTCCCGTGGCCTTCAGCACCAGCTCTGAAGCCATGCTCATCTCTTGCCGTGTCCTCCAGAGCGTTGACAGATACCTGGTTAGGTGGTGGCAGCATGTGCAGCTCAGGGTCATTTATTCACCTTCAGTGACACAGGGCTGTCCTACTTTGCCCTCTTTGCTGTCTTACCTGGCACCTCCTCCTTGCAGGAATCGTTCAACCTGTACGGCGCTCACCCCTTCTACCTGCTGATGGAGGAGGGCGGAGATGCTCACGGCGTTTTCCTCCTCAACAGCAACGCCATGGGTAGGTGTCCAGAGCACCTCAGGCCAGCTTGTCCGTGGTGGAGGACCTGGCAGACTGGGACAGATGGGAGCTGCTGGAGTTACCAGTTTGGGAACTTGGGGTGAGAGGAAGCCATAAAAGGGAAAGATGTGGTTTGATGGCTCCGTTATTGAGCGCAGCCATCTGTTTCCTGGCTACGGCGAGGCTCTTTAGCAACTGCCGAGCAGTTTAACCACACGCCCAGCTGCCGAGTTGCCATCAGGAAAGCAAGTGCCTTGCATGCAGATCCATGCCCATTCCCCCTGCACGGAAATGCCCTTGCCCCCAGGGCTGGCGGCGGGGCATGGCTGGGGATGCGTCTGTCACCCTGCTCTTCCCAGCTGTGCTGCGCCAGCTGCGGCCGTGGGCTCTGCCCGTGTGTGCCAGCTGATAACACAGCAGCTCCTGCGGGCTCCTGCCGTGTCTGGGGCAGCACCAGGACCAGCCGTCCCTCCCAGCAGCTGCTGCTTGCAGCCAGCTGGGACAATGCTGCTCACGCCGGGGCTCCAGCAGCTCCAGCTGCACTCGGCTCTGTCGCCGAGCAGGAGCTCCTGCGAGGCGCAGCCACCTGAGCTGAGATGCAAAGGCTCCTCCATGTGAAGAGCCTTTCCCAGGAAAGGCCTTGCTCCCAGATGCTTGCTTGTACGAGTAGCTGTCGATTCACTTAGGAGGGGATTTCAGGGGAGGACATGAAGGAAAGCACTGCACTTAAGTGCTTAGTCTTGGTCCAGTAGTGGAAGCTGGCACAGATTTGAGCTTAAAGAGCAGATTTTCAAGATAGCATAAACCAATGATCTCTCTGGGCTGTGATGATTTAAGCTTTCAGACACCCATTTAGCATCTGCTGAGTGCAAGGCAGAGATTTCTCTATTCCCTTGAGCATTGCCTGTGGTGCTGCCTCGGCCCCATCGTGGGAGCTGAGGTCTGGGAGTTGCTCCCCAGTTGTCACTACCTTTTTTTCTTCTCCTTCCCACTCAAAGAAGTGGCACTGCAGCCTGCTCCAGGCCTGACCTGGAGGACCATTGGAGGGGTGCTGGATTTTTACATCTTCCTGGGGCCTGATCCCAACATGGTCATCCAGCAGTACCAGCAGGTTATAGGTAAGTGCCCACACCCCAACATGGCTATCTGCAGGCACGTTCTTCGTGCCCACATCCCTGTCTCACCCCAATTTCATCACCATCCCCAGCCCTCCCAGCACATTGTGGTCAATGATCACCTTTTATCCCCCCTCTTCCCTTACCCTCCCATCCTTTTGAGATGCTGCTGTCCTCTGGGGAATCCCCATCCATGCTCCATTGTCCCACTGCAGGTTTCCCAGCCATGCCGCCCCTCTGGGCTCTTGGCTTCCACCTCTGCCGCTGGGGCTACGGATCCAGCAACGAGACCTGGCAGACCGTGAGAGCCATGAGGAACTACCAGATCCCACAGGTAACCCCTCAGGCCCATGGGGCAGGGGGTCCAGTCTCCATCACCTGTTCCTGAACCTCCTTCCCGCAGGATGCGCAGTGGAATGACATCGATTACATGGATGGCTACCGGGACTTCACCTTGGATTCCCAGAAATTTGCCTCCCTCCCCTCGCTGGTGAAAGACCTCCACAAGCACGGGCAGCGCTACGTTATGATCTTGGTATTCCCCCTGCTCTCCCCCTGTGCTGCAGGGATGTCAGACAGGATGCTTATGGTCCCAGCGGGTCATCCCTGGCCCTGGGGATTTTTGTGGCAGGCCGGTTCCCAGTGCTGGTCAGGCAGCAGCAAACTGTGGCTGGAAATCCCCCTAATGCAGGGACCAGAGACATAGGCCAGGTTCCTGTGCTGTGCTCCTCTCCTTCTGTGGGTGCAAGGATGGCCCTGACCCCTGTGAGAGGAGGAGTGGAGGAACTGTGGGTCAGGCAGTTTAACTTGTGGGTGCTCAGCTCAGGTGCCCTCACATCCCCACAAGTGCTGGGATCCTGTGACCTGGCTGTAGTGTTCCTTCTTACTTCTGCAGAGAGTGGGGACACAGGTTCTGCTTGCTGGGGGCAGTGGGACCAGCAGGTGCTTGCGGGGCAAGGTCGGATTTCCTCCTCATTAAATTCCCTGTAGTAGCCCAAGCCTGTCCATGGCCTGACATTTCTTGCATAAGCACAAGATTTCTTGTATTTGTCCTGCCTCCCCAAAACGCCGTAACGAGTCTTTGGGACTTGCAGAAGTGGCATTTTAGAAAACATGCCTGGAAGTGTTGAAGCAAGTTTCTCTTCCCCTTGGGGGGAAACAGCCGCTGTGTGTGGGCTCTGGCTGACCCTGTCTGGATTCTTTTCTGTGAATCACACCGGTCTGGCTGGGGGAAGGAGCCACGGTGTGCCTGGAGTGGCACTAACCCTCTGCTCTGTCCCCAGGACCCCGGCATCAGCAGCACCAGCCCCCACGGCTCCTACTGGCCTTTCGATGAAGGCTTGAGACGGGGCTTGTTCCTCAACACCACCCAAGGGCAGCCACTCATCGGGCAGGTGAGGAGCTCCAGGGGGAAATCCCAGCCCCGTGGGTTGTGCAATACCAGGGCTGGGATTTCATCGCAGTGGAGGGAAAGCCAAGTGGCTGAGGGACTTCTCCAGGATAATTGCCAGAGCCTGGCTCAGCCCTTGTCCTCATGTGTCACCTCCTGGTGTCTTCACCAGCCCCGGGAGCCAGCCCCTGCTCAGCAGAGGAGTGTGTGGAAGTCATATGAGCTTAACAGAATCAGCAGTGCTGCCTAAGGCTGGTCATCTGATTTCCCTCCCTTCCTGTCTCTGGGGTGAGGGGAGGTTGTCTGTGATTGACACTGTGCCTCTAGATCTGCTCTGAAGCTGTTCCCTCCCACTTTGACCCCCCTGGCTGTTTTCTCCTATCTGCTCTCTGTCTTCAAGGAGGGGGCTTTTGATGTAGCCTGAAAACATGGGGGAAAAAGAATTGGCTAAAATTCCTGGAATTTTAGCAAAGCACGGAACAATCCCAGCTTTTCCCTGACATGTTCTTGATGAGGTGGTATCAGGCCTTGTGCAAGTGGGGGCAGAGCAGTTGCTCCATCAGCTGCCACTGCCCACAGACTGTGGGGACTCCTCAGCACCTGGCACTGCTGGTACCATGGAGGTAGGAGGGATGCTGTGTGTGTGTAGCATCCAGGACTCGAAGCATTGGCTGGGTTTGTGTCCCGTCTCATTGTCTGTTTCACCCCTGGATGAAATCCCTGGCATGCTGTGGTACCCTGTTCTCCATGGTGGGTCCCCACAAGTCACCTGCTTGCTGAACCCGTGCATTTGTGGTGTCCCCATAGGTCTGGCCTGGTTTCACTGCCTTCGCAGACTTCTCCAACCCGGACACACACCAGTGGTGGCTGGAGAACCTGCAGCACTTCTATGCCCACGTGCCCTTTGACGGCCTCTGGATCGTAAGTCCCTCCTTGCCTCTGGGTTGCTCCCTGCCAGCAGCTCAGCTCGTGCCCGGTGTGTGTCCTGTCCCTCAAATGCAGCTTTTCCAGGTCTATCCACTAATCCCCAAAACCACACCCTTGAAACCGCTCCACAATTTTGTTTGCTTAGGACATGAATGAGCCATCCAACTTCATGGATGGGTCTGAAGACGGCTGTCCCCCAGGAGAGTTGGACAGCCCACCCTACACTCCGGGTAAGGAGGGAGCAGAGATACAGGGCTGTGCTGGTAGGGACTGTGTGCTTTGAGATTGCTGCCAACCGAGTGTGGTGGGGAAAAACCATTTCTAAGAGACATTGTGTCTCTTTTACCCCTGGAATGTCTCCATCCCTACTTGCATGGGTCAGTATCCATGTCTAAGCCATGCACACTTGTTGGGGCCATGGCAGGGTGCAGGATGGGGCTGTCTGCGTGAGCTCTTGGCACTGGGTTGGCAGTGACAGCTGGTTCCTGTGGGAGGGCTGACCCAGAGCCAGCAAGTGTGGGGAGCCCACGTCCCCTGCACCCCAGCACCGCCGGGTGCCAGCTGGGCTCTCCCTCCTGGCAGCCGTGCTGGGCGATTCCCTCTCTGCAAAGACAGTGTGTGCCTCGGCAAAGCAGAAAGCCTCGGTGCACTACAACCTCCACAACCTCTACGGGCTGATGGAAGCCAAAGCCACAGCAAGGTACCTGAGCACCCCGCTTCCTGACGGCCTGGGAAAGGGTTGGGACAAAATCCTTCTCAGAGCTGAGTAGGAAAAGCATGGGGATTTGAGTGCCTGATCTAAAGGGGAGAAGCTCTGGCTGGTCACAGCCTCTGGATGGGAATAACCCAGGAGAAGAGGGGAGCTGACACTGCCCTGGGAGGGATGGGTGGATGAGGCCAGTCCTGGTGCCAAGCCTTTGCTGTACTGCTCGGGCTGACCCTCCGCCACCACAGGGCTGCCAGGGGGCTGGAATTCTCCCTCAACTGTTGTGGGTTAAAGCAAACACCTGGTGGGCAGCTCTTACCTTCTGCCCACTGCTCTCCCGGTTGTTTTCCAGCGCCTTGATCCAGATCCGGGGGAAGCGCCCCTTCGTCATCTCCCGCTCCACCTTCCCCAGCCAGGGCCGGTACTCAGGGCACTGGCTGGGTGACAACAGGAGCCAGTGGAAGGACATGTATTACTCCATTCCAGGTGCATGGCACAGACCCCCTACCAGCACCCCCAGAGCGTTCTGCTTATTTGGAGAAGTCTCCAAAACTGCCTGTGCCCTGCTGACTGTCCCTGCCCGCAGGGCTGCTGAGCTTCAGCCTCTTTGGCATCCCGCTGGTGGGGGCGGACATCTGCGGCTTCTCGGGCAGCACCTCGGAGGAGCTGTGCACCCGCTGGATGCAGCTCGGTGCCTTCTACCCCTTCGCTCGCAACCACAACACCCAGAACGAGAAGGTTGAGGACAGTGTGGCGTGTGGGAGGCATCCCAGGGGTGGGATGTGCAGTGGGGGATGCAGGAGGTGGGGTTGGGGGCGGGACAGCTGCTGACTCCCCGCATGTCCCCCAGGCCCAGGACCCAACGGCGTTCAGCCCCGCGGCCAGGACAGCCATGAAGGATGTGCTGCTGACCCGCTACTCCCTCCTGCCCTTCCTCTACACCCTTTTCCACCGTGCCCACCTGCAAGGGGACACCGTCGCCCGGCCCTTGTTCTTTGAGTAAGCCCATCCCCACCAGGAGCTGGGGAGACACTTGGCTGAATCGTGGAGAAGCAGCTGAGTGAGCGGCATCTCCATCCTGCCGCAGGTTCCCTTGGGATGTGGCCACATGGGAGCTGGACAGGCAATTCCTGTGGGGCCGGAGCCTGCTGGTAACACCGGTGCTGGAGCCCGGCGTGGACTCAGTCACAGGTTACGTCCCCCAAGGCACGTGGTACGACTTCTACACGGTGAGGAGCATCACAGCATTTGGCCAGGGGCTGGGTGATCCCTGCTTGACCCTCTCGGGGCTGTGGGTGGGAAGCCCTGGCTGAGCCCAGCGAGCCCGGATGGAGAAAGGGGTGGGGATGGCTGCTCTGCAGACCCATGCCTGAGCCCTGGTCCCTCACACCCACGTGTCTCACCGCCTGCCCAGGGCTCCTCGGTGAACAGCAGTGGGGAGATGTTGAAGATGTCGGCCCCTCTGGAGCACCTCAACCTGCACGTCCGGGAAGGTTCCATCCTGCCCACCCAGGTGAGTGCCCACCCATCACCTCTCTGGGCACTGCCCACAGTGCATGTGTGTTCCCCAGCACCTCAGTCCTGGACCCCCATCCCTGGTGCTCATGGCCCTACAGAACCCATGTCTTTGAACCCCAGAAACCAGGAACCACCACAGAGGTGACCCGAGGGAACCCCCTGCGCCTCATCGTGGCCTTGTCCTCCCATGCCACTGCCTGGGGTGACCTTTTCTGGGACGATGGCGAGAGCCTGGACACCTTTGAGCAGGGCAACTACTCCTACGTGGTGTTCAATGTCACGCAGGTGGGGTGTGGTGGGAGGGCAGGAGTGGGGGGGTCCCATGGCACCTGGTCACCTTGAGCTCATGCTGTCCTCTCCTACAGAACATCTTCACCTCCACCGTCCTCCATGTCAGCACAGAGGCCACCAAGGTCACCATTGGCACACTGAGCATCTTTGGGGTGCAGAAGCCGCCCAGCAAGGTCCTCCTGAATGGCCAGGAGAAGCCCTTTTCCTACTTGGACAACCAGGTATGGCCCCATTTCAGGGTGCCCTTTTCTGTGTGGGGGTCCCTATCCTGAGGGTCTCCACCCCTCCTCCTCCAGGGTCACAGTGCTGGTGACCAAAGAGGGGGGTGAGCACTCTGTGTGGCTCTCCTGCCACGCCAGGGTTAAGGGAAAAGCGTTCTCCGCTTCCCTCCTGCCCAGGCTGTACCCCAAAATGTCTCCTCTCCCCCCACAGGTTCTCACCGTGAGTGACCTTGGCATCAGCCTCAGCCAGGGCTTCTCCCTGCAGTGGCTGTGAGCAGGGGGCTGTGGGGTCACCCCCACCTCGCCAGGACCACCCACCCGGGAGATGCTTGATGTTCCAGCCCCTGAAGCCGGGATGCTGCCATGGAGGGGGCACTGGGGACTGTCACCTGCTGCTGCATGTCCCCCTCCAGCACAGCTGGGGTTGGGGGCGTGGGATGGGGGCTTGGCTGCCAGGTGCCCCGGGCGTGGTCCTGGGTGCGTGGTGTGGGTGGAGGTGTGGGTACATGCGGTCCCCGCTGCAATAAAGGCATGTGGAGAGCTCGTCCTGGGAGCGTGATATGGGGACGGAAGGGTGGCATGGGGGGGAGGGGGCGGGCAGCCAGGTGCTGTGGGGCCCCCAGTTTTAGTCCGTGACCTCAGTTCTCCTGACTCCCATCACCCTGATTTCAGCTGCTCCGTTTCAGCCCCAATCCAACACCCGCAATTCCAGCCCCGCATTCCAGATCCCCAACTACTTTCAGCTCCCCAATTTCAGCCCCTGACTGCATCCCCCAATCCCACCTCCTTGATTCCCCTCTTTGATCCCAGATCCCCCAATCACGGAACCATTTAGGTTGGAAAAGACTTCCAAGCTCAAGTCCAGCCTTTGACCAATCACTTTTTCAACTGGACCATGGCACTGAGTTCCACATCCAGTCATTTCTTGAACACTTCCAGGGATGGTGACTCCATCACTACGCTGGGCAGCCCATTCCAATATCTGATCACCCTTTCTGTGAGGAAATTCCTCCTCATGTCTGACTTAACATCACCTGGTGCTGCTTGAGACTATGTCCTCTTGTCCTGCTGCTAGTTGCCTGGAAGAAGAGGCGGATCAAGCATCAAAGAACATCCTTTATTAAGAAAACTTTTACAAATTCCGCACCTTGCACCAGTCCCAGCCCCTCTCTGCGCTGGGGCTCCCCCAGAGCCCCCGGGGGTGCAGTTCCCCCTCCTGCCCGCCAGACGGCGCTGCCCGGCGGGGCGGGCCGGAGGTGGCGGCGGTTCCGGTTCCGTGTGAGCGCGGCCGTCCGTCGTTCCTGGCTGTCGGTCCCGGCTGCGTGTCTGTGTCTGTCCATCCCGGGTGTCGCTCGGTCCGTGCCGGGGCCGGCGCTCGGCGGCGCCATGAACCGGCCGAAGGCGGCGGCCGTGCGGCGGCCCAGCGCGGTTCCCAAGCCCTCCGGTGAGTGCCGCGGGGCCAGGCGGGCGGGGGGCTGCGGGCACTGGCGCTCACTGTCGGTCGCTGTCGTTGTCGCTCCCTGTCGCTGTGTCTCCCCCCGCAGCGCACCCGCCGCCCGGAGACTTCATCGCGCTGGGCTCCAAGGGGCAGAGCGGCGAGGGCAAGGCCGCCGTCACGCTGCTGAAGCCGGCGCCGCCCGGGCTGCCCTCGGAGCGCAAGCGGGACGCGGCCGCCGCCTTGGCCGGCCCGGCGGGGCTGCCCGGGCTGACCAAGCGGCCCAAGCTCTCCTCCACGCCGCCCCTCAGCGCCCTGGGACGCCTGGCAGAGGCGGCCGTGGCGGAGAAAAGAGCCATCTCGCCCTCCATCAAGGAGCCGTCTGTCATCCCCATCGAAGGTGAGGCGTCGCTGCACTCCTGCCGTCGCATGGAAGCCAGGGGAAAACTTCTCCTTTGTCTGAAGTCGCATCCCGGGAATCTTTCTTGAAGCCTACACAGTAATTATGTGCTGTCCTTGAGGGTTTCCTTCCCTGGGTATAGGGCTGCAGTCAAGGTTTTCTTATCTCTTGTCATCAAGTTATGTTCATTATGTTGGAGAGCTGTTTAATAGCCATATGTGAAATACTCCCTTGAGGAAATCTCAAAGTCTGGATTGTGGTATTTTAGTCACATACTTCATTAGCAGACTCTGGGTCTGAATGTTGCCTTTTGAATTGTCATTCCATTTCTGATGTTGGATACATTTGCAGGGGAGTGTACTAGCATGGCAAAACAATTAAGGGGCATTGTCAGTTGTGAAACAGAACTTTTAATGGCAATTGAGTAGGGAAAAACTATTGCAGGGGCTAAAAGTGAGCCAGTCTGTTCTTTGCTGTCCCTTGTGATGAGTCCTGCAGCACCTCAGGGTGGTTGTTTGGCTCAGGGTGGATGCTGATGCCTGTGTGTTGGTGGTTGCAGTCGTCCCCACGGTGCTGCTGGATGAGATTGAGGCAGCGGAAGCAGAAGGCAACGATGACCGAATTGAGGGGGTGCTGTGTGGAGCTGTGAAGCAGCTGAAGATGAACAGAGCCAAACCTGACACCACGCTGTACCTGAGCCTTATGTACCTGGCAAAAATCAAACCCAACATATTTGCCACCGAAGGGGTTATCGAGGTGAGGACTCGCGAACTTACTGACGGATCATTGCTGCCAAAGTGTGAGCAGAGCTGCAGTTTCTCTCAGGCCAGAGCATGATCTGCATGGCTTTGGAAATACCAGAGCTCTGTGGCAAGCTGTATTTCTCTCTCTGCAGCTTCTCTGCATGCTTTCTGAATAGATGACTTGTTTATTATTTTATTTTTTGTGGGTGTTATTCCAGGCGCTGTGCAGCCTACTCCGAAGAGATGCCTCCATCAATTTCAAAGCCAAAGGGAACAGCCTTGTGTCTGTCTTGGCATGCAACCTTCTCATGGCAGCTTATGAAGAGGATGAGAACTGGCCAGAGATCTTTGTCAAGGTTGGTGAACTGAGGGGGCTTCTGCTGGACTGAGGCAGTGGTGGGCAGACTGGGTTGGGAAATGTGGATGTGTTGGGGTAGGAGAGCAGCACAGGATTTATTACAGCTGGAGGGAAGGAGGTAGCTAGTGTCCTCTTGTCCAGTGTGGGAATGCAACTGGAAGAGACAGAAATTGGAGTCTGGGCCCATCCTTTTAAACAAAAATCTCCACGGGTTTCTGGAATGTAGCCTCTATTGCCTTATCTCTGCTCTTTTCTGAGATGTCTTTGACACAGAGACTCCTTGCTTTCTTTTTGGTGTGTAGGGATTAAAACAGTCCATTAATTTAAAAAGGCTGAGCTGGCCAGCTTCTGTATTTTGGTGGTAGAAATTATTGTAAAGTCTTTGCTAAAGCTGATCAGCTTTCGTGCTTGAGAAGGGTTGGTGCCCAGTAGAGCTTGGGATGCAATGGTTTGTGTCTCTGCTCTTGTGTGACTTGCTTGCAGTCATCTGGTCTGATTTTCATCCATGCAGTGATTATGCTGGTTTCCTACTTTGTGTATTGGAAATCCATAAAAACTCACAAACACTCCTTTAATTAACCCCACCAATGTGGCTTGTGCTCCCTTCTGCAGGTGTACATTGAGGACTCCCTTGGGGAGCGCATCTGGGTGGACAGCCCTCACTGCAAGACATTTGTGGATAACATCCAGACAGCTTTTAACACAAAGATGCCTCCTAAGACCATGCTCTTGCATGGAGAAGTTGGACGTAGTGGAGGGGACCTTAGTGCTGGTAAGAAGATGTTTGGGAACCAGGAGCAAAGGTTTAGGGAGAGGATGGAGCCTGCTGCACTTACTGACTTGTGAGGATAGTTTGTTACCGAATGGAGTCACCTAGGCCAGGCTTTGAGTTCCAGGCATTGCTTTTCCTCTCTTTGGGGCTCTTTCACATCCAGGGGCTGTTTGAGGGTAGTGAAAAATGGGCCTCTATGGGATGCAGTGTGAGAGGCTGTGGTCTTGCTGAAACGGATCCCTGAAAGAAGCTGAACAAATCAGAGCACAAGTGATTGATCTGTAGAGAGAGGAGTTGTCTCATTAAGTGTGCTGTGTCCAGTGACTGATCTCTAAAGAGAGGAGTTATCTCATGCAATGTGCTGTGTCCTGGTCTCTCTTAGGGAGTAGCCCACACCCTTCCATGACAGAGGAGGAGGACAGCCAGAGTGAGCTGCTGATTGCAGAGGAGAAAATGAGCCCGGAGCAGGCGGGCCAGCTCATGCCCAGGTACAGTGCCTCTTCCTCTCCGAACTCAGCTGTGTGACAGATGTGTCTGTAGTTGTGTCTGTGCTCACCCACCCTGCAGAGCTGGGCAGGGAGCTCCCTCTCTGTGCTCCTGTGGCACCTACTGGGGGATGTTGAGCATCAGATAAAACTCATTCCAGGAGCAAAGAGTAGATTTTGTTGCTTTGAAATGCAGACCACGAACAAGAAGGAGTGCTGATCTCTGGACTGGCTTGTGTAGAAATTAATCAAGTGCAATTCGTGTGGCCCAGGTATGAAGACCTTGCAGAGAGTGTGGAGGAATATGTCCTGGACATGCTTCGGGACCAGCTCAACCGGCGGCAGCCCATGGACAATGTCTCCAGGAACCTCCTCCGGCTGCTGACGGCCACCTGTGGCTACAAAGAGGTGCGTCAGATGGCCGTGCAGAGGCTGGAGATGTGGCTGCAGAATCCAAAGGTAAGGAGAGGAGCTGTTGAAGCACGACCCTGGTCTGGAATCCAGCCAGGAGGGCTGCATACTGTACGCCAGTTCCATTTCTGGTCTGTAATGGTAAGTGGCTGGAGCCTTTCTGGGCTTTCTCTGCAGTTGACCAAGCCAGCTCAGGACTTGCTGATGTCAGTGTGTATGAACTGCAACACCCACAGCTCAGAGGACATGGAAGTTATCTCCAACCTGATCAAAATTCGTCTCAAGCCAAAAGTCCTTCTCAACCACTACATGCTGTGTGTCAGGTGAGTGACTGGGTCTGTGATGGGTAGAGAAAGCACTGTGGGAGATGTGCCCAGGGACTTGACAGTCTCAGTGTCACAGTGGTTTTAAATACCACCTTTGGGCATGGAGTGTCTTGTGGTCATTTAAATGAATTTCATTGTTCTGGAAGTCTGTTAGTAGTCCTTTGATACTGTCCTTTGATGTGTGCTGTTTCATTCTTTTCACTTTTGTTTGCTAAATACTTCAAGGAGAAGTCAAAGCGATGTGTCCAGCTGCAATGAAATGTCAGTTCAGGTATCTCTGGTTTTCCCTTGCAGAGAGCTGCTGAATGCACACAGGGATAACCTGGGCACCACCATTAAATTTGTGATTTTCAATGAACTATCAAATGCAAGAAATCCCAACAACATGCAGATCCTGTATACTGTGCTTCAGCACAGCTCAGAGCAAGCTCCAAAGGTAGGTGCAGTGTCTTGTGTGACTGATGCTGATCCCAGAACCCAACTCACCAGATTTAGTTCTTCTGAGGCTCGGATGAATCTTTTCACAGACAGCTGTCTGATCTGTGTCATACTATTTAGAAACTGTTTTATTACTCTTGGTAGGAATAAACATAAATGGGCATTTTCTAGCTCCCACATCCTGAATGATAATGCAGTTTCATGGGAGAAACATTATTACAGCTCCCCAGGGTCTGAAGAACAGGATACCAGCAGCATGGTTTCCTTGTGTCTCTTCATTTTGTGGATGCTGACTCATCACAGTGCACTGAAAATTTTCTCTCTCTGTGGCCCCAGTATCTGGCAATGGTGTTCCAGGACCTGTTGACCACCAAGGACGATTACCTGCGAGCTTCACGGGCTCTGCTGAGGGAGATCATCAAACAGACCAAACACGAGATCAACTTCCAGGCCTTCTGCCTGGGTCTGATGCAGGAACGGAAGGAGGCCCTGTATGCAGAGATGGAATTCAAGGTACCATTTTTAACCCTTGTGCTGCTGGATGTGCCAGGCATGCACTGAGCTCTTCTGGGTCTGCTTTTCTGGCTGTTCTTTCTTTTGCTCATTGGTGTCTGAGTGAGTCACTGTGTGTCTCATAGCAGCACTCCCATATCTCATTTCCAAACATCCACGTTCATCATTTTTGATGACAAAACATTTCCAGAAGGCAACTTTGGTTATTGCTATTCAACTCACTTCTTTTTCTTTTCTATGCAGGAGCGGTTTGTCATCCACATAACTGACCTGCTGGCTGTCTCCATGATGCTTGGTATCACAGCCCAGGTGAAGGAGGCTGGAATTGCTTGGGACAAAGGAGAGAAAAAGAGTAAGCAGAAGAACCTAGGTGCTGTCTGAGGATGGGCATCTTGGTAGATACCTGTCCCTGATCTTGGGGGAATATTGTACCTAGGGTTGGTAGCCTGTTGTCATCCTGGGACTGACAGAGATAGGAAATGTGGCATTTGCATGGCTGGGTGCTTCTTTTATCTATGGAAGCAGTGGCTGAGAGGCTGGGGAAAGGGAGCTGTGGATGGAGGGGCCTCAAGCCTGAAGGGGCAGCTGTAAGAATTATTAAGGGGCTGGGAAGACAGGCCTTTGTGGTGGCACTGGCATGACTGCCCTCACGCCTTCTTCTCACAAAACTAATCCATCTGTGCTTCATCTTGGGGGTTTTGCTGCAGCACATGTCAGAAACCAAAGTACATGTGCTGTCAGAGCTGGGGGCCTCAAGTCTTTCTCATATACTCCTCTGGTTCCCCTTCTCTAGTGGAAGCTGTCCCTGCCTGTGGTGCAGGAGTTGGAACAAGATGATCCTTAAGGTTCCTTCCAACTCAAACCATTCTGTGATTCTGTGATTTACTGTCAATGTCTCAGAGTCCTGGCTACTGTCTTGAAACCATCAGGCTTCTGATGGGGCCCACGTGTGTACTTTGTGACCTGACTGTTTTTCAGACCTGGAGGTGCTGCGCTCTTTCCAGAACCAAATTGCCGCTATCCAACGTGATGCTGTCTGGTGGCTGCACACAGTTGTTCCATCTATCAGCAAGCTGGCTCCAAAGGACTATGTGCACTGGTGAGAGTCAGCCTGGTCATCTCTGTGCATAGCCACTCCCTTCCCCAACACTGTGATTTATTATGAAAAACCAGGTATACGCCAGGGCTTGGTTAGATTTCTCCCCCATTTTCAGACTGGGAGCAGAAACAGTTTTAACAGGGTTCAGGCTGGGACTGTCTCCCTCTCTGAAATTCCTTCAGATGCATCCTCTTGCCAGAAACATATGATAATGGAAAATATTTCTGACTTTTATTATTTGGATCCACTCAGAATGTGACTTCTAGTTACCTGACCAAACATAAACCCTGTAGACCCCTTGTTTTTTCTGTCTGAAATCCTTTTTCAGGCTCTGTGACTGAGGGGTCCGCAGATAGTTCTGTCTTCCGGAGGACAGGTGGTATCCTGGGGTCTTGGTACAAGGCATTACTGAGGCAGGTCAAGCCAGAATTAACAGAAGCAAAATAAGTTACTGAAACCTAAAAGCCCAGGGCTCCACACTGTATAGTCCTCTCTGTTCTGTTTCATGTTGTTTCTGTTGCTAGACTCACTTATCTGAGGGGGCTCCTTCATGCGTAGGATGGGAAGCTTTAGTAGGAGTTAGGGCAGACTGGACTGTTGTATGTGTTCTTAAGCCTCACAGCTGGTGTTTACTGTCCTCTCTACAGCCTCCACAAGGTGCTCTTCACAGAACAGCCAGAAACCTACTACAAATGGGACAACTGGCCCCCAGAGAGTGACCGCAAGTGAGTGTGAGCCCCTCCCGAGGCAGGTGCAGGTGGGGAGCTGCTCTAGCTGGAGGCAGAGGACTGGGTGTTTTCTGGTGCTCCTTATATAGCTCTGTGCTGGAAAGGCTTGGAACTGTGCTCAGATTTTCTTCATCTGTTACACCGCCATGAAATTGAGGGGTGTTGTTCCACTCTCCATCTGTTCCTCTTCCTCCTTCATTCCCGTTCCCTGTGCCAAGCTGTTCTGTATCTTGGCACTGTGGTTGAAAGGAGGGCAGCCCTGCAGTGTGTGGGTGACTGGGGTAACCTTAGGGGGCTCAGACTCCAGTAGGCTGAAGCATAGAGGTACAAGGCACTGTGAGTGATACTCCAATAATAATTTATTTCACGTAGTTGCATTTGCAGCTGGAAATCAGGGAAGGTGTTGTAAGCTAAGATGTGATGTATCTTTGCTTTGGATGGGGGGTTCCAGGAGCCCTCATGCTGCTGTCCAAAGCGTGATTGATGTGTGGTGTCTCCTGCAGCTTCTTCCTTCGCCTGTGCTCCGAGGTGCCCATCCTGGAGGACACCCTGATGCGCATCCTCGTGATCGGGCTGTCGCGGGACCTGCCCCTGGGCCCCGCCGATGCCATGGAGCTCGCCGACCACTTGGTGAAGAGGGCTGCAGCTGTGCAAGCAGATGGTGAGGCTGCACACAGCTCCCTCCAGCAAGTGCTTGCTTCTGTCTCCACGTCCTCTTATTGCCACCCAGGGCTGAGACAGCTCCTGCCACCTACCAAACAGCCTTTGCATCACTTAAAGCATATTTTAGTCGTGATGGCTAAGCATTTGGCTCAAAGCCAGACATGTACTGCTGTTGCTTTCTCACTAGAGAAGCTTCTTATTTTCTCTTACTGTTTCTCCCTGTTACTAATTTTGTATCATGGAGTGTTTGGGAAATTATTGGTTGTGTGGAGAATGAAGGACTGTGAACAACCACCCAGAGTTTTGAGTCAGCGTTTTTAAATTCAATTTAGTCCTTCATACATACTGTAAAATGAAATTTATAGGCTATGCAAAAATGGAAGGATTGGAAGTTAAATTAATTAACCAATTGCGCGCTCTTCCCAAGTCCATTATTGGGACACTTACAGAATGGCGGTTACCAAAGCAGTCTTTACTCTTATCCCTTTTAGGAATTCATTTAGCATTTGTCTAAATTCCTGCATTGCTGGGAAATATGTCCATTCAGCTGAGCTGTACATGTTTATGGCAGAGTTGAGGACGTTGTCAGAGTTTGATTCTAAAGCATCTAACATGCTCTTAGCGCTGACTGATTAAGAGTAATCCTGAACTGCTCAGTGCTTGTGGAATGATCTAGACTTTGTTGTTCAGTATCCTCTCAAAATGTGTCCAACCTCTCATAGAGGATTTTAAACCCTGCACCATTTCATGTGCCGGAAGACTCAGAGTTAGAATGAGTTTGAAAACTTGCAACAAAGTTGAAATGTATTTTTAGTTCCTCTGAGCCCCAAAAGTTCTGAGCCCATTTGTTGCTTACCTGAAGGAGTGTGTCCAAGTTCTGAAAAAGTTACAAGTATCATATTGGATGCATTTGGGAAAAAAAGTACCCTTAAGACTTCAAACCAGATTGCAGCTGAAAAGCTCCATATCCTTATATATTGACTTACAGGATTTCTTAAGTGTTGTTCCTTTTTAAATGTTGATTTTTTTTTTGTTTCTGTAATACCACGAGAGCAAGCCCACAATAACACAGTTGCTTGAAGTAAAATTTGTCTTATACTGTGATGCTTTTCTTGAAGGACTTTCAGGCAGGTAGACAGGTCAATAACTTGTTCAGTCTTTTCTTCTCCTCCAGATGTCGAGGTCCTGAGGGTAGAAAGAATCCAGCTGATCGATGCAGTCTTAAATCTGTGCACTTATCACCATCCAGAGAATATCCAGCTACCCCCAGGGTAAGGCTTATCTAATCTTGCTGTGATCTAGCCCCCTTTCACCTTGTGACTAACATTCCCAGCTCACAGATTTTAAGATGTTTTCTCTATTACAATTTGTAATCACAAAATGGTGAGGAGGCCTTGTCAGGGTCATGTTCAGATGGGTATTTCTCTAGAGCAATCAAGACCTGAGTCATGGAATGTACTTTGCTCTCCAAGCTCTGACCTTTCTGCCCTAGAAATCCTCAGCTAAATCCTGCTGTCCCTCCTGAAAGGTTTTTTTGTGTGAATGTGTGTTTGTGTGTTGGAAAAAGCACTGAACTGGCATGGCTGAACCTAAACAGTGCATGATTAATGAGAAAAGCAGACTTGAGATGGCTTAAGGAACCAAACTTGACCACTTCTCTCTGTTGATGGCTTTTGCAGGTACCAGCCTCCAAATCTAGCTATTTCTACTCTCTACTGGAAAGCCTGGCCTCTCCTGCTTGTAGTGGCTGCATTCAATCCTGAAAACATTGGTGAGTGTGGACATTTCTCAGGATACCAGTTCTGCTGCAAAAATTGGCCAAGGTGCTTTCTGTAGGAGTCTGGTTGCTTGTGTGCAAGGCCTGTGCTGGGTTGGTGAGGTAACTGTGTATCCCCCGTGGGTGAAAAATGCCTGGAGGTTGGATTTGGACCAGCATGTGGCTGGAATCACCTTGTTTGTGCTCTGTTATGAGCTGTTCTCAAGTGAGTTTGTGTCTCCCCACCTTGGAATGTGCTAGAGGCTCTGTTTTTTTCCTGTACTTCTGATTGTTCTTCTCTGCTGCAGGTCTGGCTGCATGGGAGGAGTACCCATCTCTGAAGATGCTCATGGAAATGGTCATGACCAAGTTAGTGTGGTTAAATCCCTACATAAGTCAAACAGACCACTGAAAGCACACATTTCTGAATTAAGTTTGTGCCATGCGACTCCTTCCTTTCCAGTGGGACTGGTGTAAAATAAACTGGCATCAACACTGCAGTTGGAGTGGGAAAAGTGCCTTCCCTTGACAAAAATATTATAAGCAAGGGAATAAAGCTGAGAAAAAGGGGGAGGGGGGTGACTGCTGTGCCTTGCTGAGAAGGTCTCAGTCTCCTGGCTCCACTGAGAAACTGCTTGGTTTTGTCTATGTTGTTTGAGGTCCTGGGTTCTTTCTGACTGTGGTTCATGAATTTTGAACAGAACAAGATAACCATTTCCTTTTTTTAAACTTATTTTCTCAGTAATTATTCCTATCCTCAATGCACCTTGACGGATGAGGAGACGCGCACAGAGATGATTAATCGTGAACTTCAGATCTCCCAGAGAGAAAAACAGGAGATTCTTGCATTTGAGGGTCATCTGGCTGCTGCATCCACAAAACAAACAATTACAGAAAGCAGCAGCCTCTTGCTGTCCCAGCTAACAAGTCTGGACCCTCAGTAAGTAGCCTTCTGCATTCTGGTGCCATCATGAAATCCCAGTTAACACTGGTCAGGAAACCCTGCTCTTCCACAGGGCGGGCAAGAAGAACCCTGTGGTGTGGTAGCCAATGGGATCATAGAATCATAAAATGATTTGTGTTGGAAGGAATCTTAAAGATCATCTGGTTCCAGCCTACCTGCCACCTTCCTATAAACCGCTCATGCACTACAGAGCTGACTGATCCTCATCACACCAGAGTGAAAGTCTGTCAGCCTGGGGGTAACTTGCTGTTTCTGTGACAGGGGCCCCCCTCGCAGACCTCCGCCACATGTCCTGGAGCAGGTGAAAAGCCTGAACCAGTCGCTTCGCTTGGGCCACCTCCTGTGTCGCAGTCGCCATCCTGACTTTCTTCTCAACATCATTCAGAGACAGGTGGGCTGTGGTGGGACTGATTCCTCGCCTCTGAAACTTGAGCAGAGTGAGGGGCAAAAGGAAGCTAAGTGAGGTTCAGGGGAAGGTGTTTTGCTGCTCAGGAATTAAATGATCAGTGTGCTGCATCTATGTTCTGCTGACCTTGTTACTCTCATGCTGCCCAGGCCTCATCGCAGTCAATGCCATGGCTGGCAGATCTGGTTCAGTCCAGCGAGGGCTCCTTGGATGTCCTGCCTGTGCAGTGCCTTTGTGAGTTCCTGCTTCATGATGCTGCTGATGAATCAACCTCAGGTGAAGAAGAAGAGGAGGGTGAGAGTAAGGACCAGCGTGCCAAGAAACGCCAGGTGAGCAGTCTCTTGGGGATCCCTTCTGTTACCTACTTTCTGTGCCTCCCAGATTTGATTTCACTGGGCAGGCCAACTTCTCACTCCACAGAGACAGCAGAAACAAAGGCAGTTGCTTGGACGCTTGCAAGACTTGCTGTTGGGACCCAAAGCAGACGAACAGACAACCTGTGAGGTGCTTGACTACTTCCTGCGGCGCCTGAGTTCCTCCCAGGTGGCTTCCCGGGTCCTGGCCATGAAGGTGAGCAGAATGAACCTGTCTGAAACCCAGAGCAGAGCCCCAGATTATCCTGAGTCCAGAGCCAGCACAGTGAAATTGTTTCATGTCATCCTCTTTCAGTGACTTGTCTCAATCTCCAATCCCCATCAAATACACTTCTGCTCCCTGCTGCTCAGAGTTGTTGTTCAACAGCTGAGTTATACTTTTTCTTAAGATAGAGCTGGATTTTGCTGTGTTTCCTGTGAAGTTCAGGTGTAGACTCAGAAGATTGCATGCCACGTGGAGTAATTGGCAGAGGCTGTTGTCTGTGGGGAGTGTGAGTGAGGGAGTGAGTGAGTGAGTGAGTGAGTGAGTGAGTGAGTGAGTGAGTGAGTGAGTGAGTGAGTGAGTGAGTGCCTGGTGCTCTGGAGCATAGTCAAGGCAAAGAGAATTGCAGGGGGCTCAGAACGATCCTGCTCAGACTGAAACTTCAGGCAGGGTATCTGTCAAGAAAACATGTTATATGAGATGAAACCTGTTGTGTGCTGCATTTGGATCTTTCCGTGGTGTTTGAAGCATGTGTCTGTTAAATTCACTAGTATGAAACCAGCAGTCCAGCTGTGGCTTCAAATGTAGCAGCTGTGTCCTTGTTCCTCATGCAGGGCCTGTCCTTGGTGCTGTCGGAAGGAGGAATGCGCGATGGGGAGGAGAAGGATCACCCCATGGAAGAGGACTCCGGCGATTCCGAGCTGCTGCAGGGGTATCAGTGGCTGCTGAGAGACCTCCCGAGGCTGCCACTGTTTGACAGTGTGAGAGCCACAACAGCTCTGGCCTTGCAGCAGGTGGGTGTAAGCAGCTGAAGGGAGGAGTTTGTTCTTTCAAGCTTTTCCAGCTTGTTCTTTTCCTACTTCTGCTAAAACAGATCTAAAACTGGGTCTGGCTGTGATATTGACATGTTTATGTGCTTGCAGAAGAATTTTGCTTATGCTGATGCTTGTTTTTATTAAATCCTGTTTTCTAATAAAAGGAATTCTCATTCTAGGCCATCCACATGGAGACAGATCCCCAGACCATCAGTGCTTACCTGGTGTACCTCTCCCAGCACGCCCCAGTGGAGGAGCAGGGACAGCACAACGACCTTGCTCTGGTGAGGGGAGGGATTGCGTGGGGGACACGACACGTCCCAGGCATGGGCCTTGCTGTATCAGCACAATGAGTTTCTGGGTGCATGTTACTCTGAGCATGTTTTTGTCTCTGTATGGGTTGAAAGGCAAACTTGTGTCCTTGGTTCATATAATGAAATGATATCAGAGCAATAACCTCCAGTGCAGCAGCCCATCAGCTGGAATGGGGAATGCAAGAGTGGATAGTGGTTTGATGGAAATCCCACCACCTGTCAGTGTTTCATAAGGAAGCAGGTGCTAAACCTGCAGTCATATGTGCTTGGGCAGAGAATGGGAAGTCAGGAACTTTAGTAGTGGGATATGTACTCCCCTATAACCAAAACTAGATTTCTGGGTTTATTTGTTTGTGTGGGTTTTTTTCTTTATAGAAAAGCTTTTGGTGAGTTTTTTTTAATAATGATTTTTTTTTTTTTTCATTTTTCTCCCTGGTTGCTTTTTTTTATTGCTTTGAAGATTCATATGCTGATAGTGCCTCCATAATCTGTTTAGATACAAGGAGGAGGTTAAATGATAAGCGCCAGTAGATATTTTTCTTCAGAGAAATGCTATGTAAATGCTTACTTTGTAATGGGGTGCATCAGAAGGCATCTGTGCTCCATTGGGGACACTGGATGCATGCAAAGCACTGGCCTTTTCTCTCTTGTGTCAGTTCTACTCTGGACTCGCCAAGCTGATCTCCAGAGTGGTGTTCACTGGGCTGGTGATGGAAACTGGAGAATGGTGCAATGGAACAGAGAGACCTGGCTGTGTGTTGCAGTGCAGACCTCCTGGATGTGCTTTCCTTGCAGGATGTGGCCCGGCTGATCGTGGAGCGCTCCACCATCATGTCCCACCTGTTCTCCAAGCTCTCCTACAGCGCCGAGTCGGACGCGGTGCTCGTGGCTCTGCTCTCCATCTTCTCCCGCTACATCAAGCGCATGCGGCAGAGCAAGGAGGGCGAGGAGGTGTACAGCTGGGTGAGTGCCTCCCTGCCCTGCCTCAGCAGGGCACGCACACTGGACAGCTTAACAAAAGAGCAGCCTTTCTGGGTTACTGAGTTTGTATGAACCAGGTCCATCTCAAGAATTCCCTGATCTGAAAATAATCGGATTATGGTGTAATATCAGGGCCAAGCTTGTGTGTTTGTAAAAAGCCTTTTTAACTTTCCCCCAAGTGTCTTTTGTGGCCACAGCTGGAGATATTGGGAACTATGGTCTGGTTAAAGTTGTCCATTCTCATGTTCTCCTTTCATCTATAGCTCGAAGTTCTCCTTCTCCTTTCTCTCTGGACCTTTGCTCATCCTGGTTTTTTCTGCCTTTGTCCAGTCAGAGTCCCAGGATCAGGTGTTCCTTCGTTGGACTAGTGGGGAAACAGCCACCATGCACATCCTTGTGGTTCATGCCATGGTTATTCTCCTGACACTGGGGCCACCTCAAGGTTAGTGAAGTATGCTCAGATTTTTTCAGGGGGTAATGGACAATACAGGGAGGCTTTTCTCTGTCTGCTATCTCCTATCAGGTCAGGCTGGTGTTAATCTTTCTACTCATAGGCTTGACCCTTGCAGTACTTGTTTGTAGCTGTAAGATTTATCAGAATATTGCTGTAGAGAGTGAAGGATTTGCAGGCTGATGTCTTTTTTTTTTTTTTTTTCAGACAGCACGAAATACTAAAACAATGCTATGTTCTGGTGTATTGATAGAGAAGGACAGGATGTTCTAGGTGCTTGTGAATGTGGGAAATAATTTGGTATCCACTCTTCAAGCAGGGGATGGTGATTTTTACACCTTACTGGATATCTGGTTCCCGGAGAAGAAGCCCCTTCCTACAGCTTTCCTGGTTGACACCTCAGAGGAGGCCCTGCTGCTCCCTGACTGGCTGAAGCTGCGGATGATCCGCTCCGAGGTGCCGCGTCTGGTGGATGCAGGTGAGCCTGTGGCACCTTTGTTGGCATTTCAGATCCTGCTGAAAGGAAAGGGAGAAGCTTCCCTGCTCAGGTATGCCCAGCTGTCCTGCTTGGATGCCTTTGGATGGAGCCATCAGTCACTATTACTTTTAAAGCAGGGGCGTGAGTCTGTATGGATATTGTGCTTTCTGTGTATTTTAGAGGATGGGGGGACTCTGAATTAGGGTCCCATCTCTTTTACAGCAGTTCAGATGGAACTCAGCTATGCAGTCACCAGACAACAGGCACAGCCCTGTGGAAAGCTGTGCCTGAAGGATGTAAGCTAAACCTCTGGTTACTTTGGTCCTCATACCACTCATCATTGCTCTCTTTCTTCTTGGTATTCAGAGCTTTCATCCCATTTTACTAATTAAATGACAGCTGTCTATAGCCAGTGATTGAATTATTCAATAATTCCTGCCTGCAGCCATCAAGAGATAGGGTGGAAGTTATTTTTTAATACGAATGATTGCATTACTGAGGTTCTAATAAAATTAAACAGAAGATCAAATTAGCCAGTGAGTGAATTAACTGGAAGATGCAATAAGGCAGCAATGATTTGCAGAGGAAAGAAAATATAGTAGGCAGCTGTCAGACTTCTGGCTTTAGGCTCTCTGCAGCCCTGTCATTAATGTGTCACTGTAGGTCCAGACAAAAGCATAAAGATCAGGTAATAAAGATGACCCTTCATGGGCTGTTCAGAGGTCTGAGGACTCAGCGTTTATGTATTTCAGCCCTGCAGGACCTGGAGCCACAGCAGCTGCTTCTCTTTGTTCAGTCCTTTGGAATCCCAGTTTCCAGCATGAGCAAACTTCTGCAGTACCTGGATCAGGCAGTATCTCATGACCCACAGACACTGGAGCAGAACATCATGGACAAGAGTAAGAGCTTCAGATGAGGCTGACTAGGCATTTAACTTTTTCTTGAACAGTTTCCATGAGTATCTCCTGTGACTTCCTTGGAAAAATCCAAGCTAGTTCAGCAAACTCCGTGCCCAGGCTGCTTTGGCAGCTTTTTGTCACTATAGACACCTGGGTGGCCCTTGGCTGTATTTCGTGAAATAGAGAAGGATTTTTTGGATTGGAGTGTACAGAGTCAAAAAGTACTTTGGAAGGTACTTTGTAAAAGAAACAAAGGCATCATGTTTATGAACTCTGTGGGAACAGCAGATTCTCTTGTCTATGGGAGCTGTACAAACAGCCAATTCTGTCCTGCCTTACTGAAGAGGGCAAGATGATGATGTGCTCTTATTTTCTCCTGTTTTCAGACTACATGGCTCATCTTGTGGAGGTTCAACATGAGAGAGGAGCAACAGGAGGCCAGACTTTCCACTCCCTGCTTACTGCCTCCTTACCAGCCCGCCGAGGTACTGCCTGGGATAGCCTAAATATCAAAGTCATCTTCCAAACTTTCCTTCTTTGTTGCTGTTGAGAGGAACAAGCAGAGATGTCTTCAGAAGCAGTCATGTTGCAATAAACCAGCAAGCCGCAGTTAGACACCAGTCCTTCCTAGAGTTTTTTGCTTCTGGCAAAGGAAGAAATTCCAATATTTCTGGATTTTATTACAATCAGTTTTTCTGAGTGATATGGAAAAATAGGTTTTGCTTGGATTCAAGAGAAAAGCTGTTGAACTCCTCAGTAGTTAGAGTCTGTAAAGCTGAAGGTGACCTGGTGTTGTTGGGGCTCCAGATGCTGGCTGCCATAACTGCATTTTCCTTTCTTTCCTTTTAATCTTCTTGCAGACAGCGCTGAGACTGCAAGGTCAAAATCTAGTCCTGAAAACTCTCAAAGTCAGAGCCGGATCCGGGCCTTGAGCCAGGTCCGTGTTCTGGGCCCAGAAGATGATCTGGCAGCCATCCTTCTGCAGGTACTGTTACAACTTCCAGCTGAGTGGCTGCTTCCCTGCAGCAGCTTTACAGAATCCATCTCTCTCATCTCTTACATCTTGTGACTCCTTATCCTGCAGTGTTTGCAGGCAATAAATATGAAAGCCCTAATGCAATGAGGCTGTGCCATTACAGCCTGGTAGAGTTGATACTGGCAGGAATTTTTTCTTGTAGTTGGAACGTGATGTGGCTTTTGATCATGCTTAGTACTGCCAGTGCCTACTAGCATGTTGCTGTCTCTGCACCTTGTTTGTTCTGTGTATAGTGCCTTTCCTCTCAGCAGTGGATGCAGGATTTGTGAAATGCTCACAGGGCCCTGTCAGCAAAGCTGTGTGCAAACAGCATTTGTACTCTGGCTTGTCTGCTTACAGAGCTTCCCTCCCTCCATTGACTCCAGCAGGAGCCTACAAGGAATTAATTGGCCAAGCTGGTTGTTGGTATTTGGGTAGTAGGATTCCCCTGCAGTGTCAGTGTTGATAGTCACGTTGTGGTTGCAGAGATGCTGCTTATGTTCATATACCAGGCACTAGAATATAGAAAAAGCCGTCTCAGAAGGTTCCTGTTAGCCCACAATCAGTATAACTGTACAAGGTCAATCACTCCTCTGCCTCAGGATGTCCATGGTGCAGCAAGTCCTTTTGTTGGCTGTCAGAAATTGACTCCCTGTTGTATCCCCCAGCTTTTCCCACTGACTCCAGACCCACGGTGGCAGAACTCCAGCCTGTGGCCGCTGGCCCTGGCGCTGCAGCAGGCGCTGGGGCAGGAGCTGGCTCACATCCGCCAAGGGGACACGGCTGGGAGCGGGATCACGATGGGCAGCGGGATCACAGCTGGGACTGGGATCACACCAGCGAACGGGATCTCGGCTGAGAGCAGGACCACGCCGGTCAGCGGGACCACGCCGGTCAGCGGGACCACGCCGGTGACCGGGACCACACCGGTGACCGGGATCACACCGGTGACTGGGATCACACCGGTGACCGGGATCACACCGGTGACTGGGATCACACCGGTGACCGGGATCACACCGGTGACCGGGATCACGGCGCGGCTGCTGCAGGCGGTGGCTGCGCTGCTCAACTCAGCACACAGCGGCGCCCTGGTCATGGCCATGCACCGCCATCACTTCATCTCCTGCCCGCTCATGCGCCAGCTCTACCAGTACCACGTGAGTGGCTTTGGGAGCATCTCATAAGGAGGGATGAGGGAGAAGCAGTGTGTTACCTGCAGAGTTAGGTGTGGGCTGGTAACTGCAGCACCATGGATTTGCAGCTGTGGGTCTCTGCTGGTTTTGGGATCTCTAGTCTGTGCTGTTCTGTAGTGTTGGACATGTCTTGCAAGCCAGGGCGCTTGCAGACAGTTTGAGAGCTGAAGTCTAATTCATAGAGTCATAGAATGGTTTGGGCTAGAGTGGACCTTAAAGATCATCTAGCTTCAATTTCTCTGCCATGGGCAGGGGCAGTTCCACTAGACCAGGTTGCTCCAAGCCCATCCAACCTGGCCTTGAACACTTCCAGGGATGGGGTGTCAAGAACCTGTGGGCAACCCCTGCCAGTGCCTCACGACCCTCACTGTAAAAAATTTCTTCCCAGCGCTCCATGCCACAGGACACTGCCTTCTCCTCGCTCTTCTTCAAAGTGCTCATGCAGATGCTGCAGTGGTTGGAGAACCCTGCTGTGGAAGATGGTCCCCTGCGTGCTCAGCTGAAGGCCTTTGCTGTGCAGTACTCCTCAAGGCACAGGATCAGTGATGGTACTGGCACTGGGCAGTTTATGGGACTCAGAGGGGATGAAGTGGGACAAGAAAGAGACAAACAAAACTGCACCTGCAGCAGGAAGTGTGGTGGGCAGCCTTTTAGACACGTGTCCTAAGGAGTGACAAAAGTAGTACACTGTGCTGCAGAAACTCTTTGAGGGTGTGAACAAGTGCCTTAGCTCTGGGTGCTTGCAGTAGACACCTGGTAGCATCTCACCAAGCACAGCAGATCTCTCGGGAAAAGTTCCAATTTCTCAGGCCAGGAATTTTGTGTGAGCTGTAGTTTTGGTAGATGAGCATGCAGGAATGCCTCTGGAACAAGATCACAACCTGACTTGTAGAGTTGTTTATCATCTGCCATCCCTTGGGAGCAGGAGTATAACCAAGAGCTTGGGCATGGAAATGTGTTTGTGGTTACAGAGCTTTCTCTTAGCCACCTGTCCCTGTGGCATGCAGGAGAGCTGCCAAGGGTTGTGGTGGCAGTAGTGGCAGTAGAATGTATGTTTGTATGTTTGAGTAGTTGTGCCCTGGAGCCATGTGGGGCATCTGTAGGAGGGAAGTCTGGTGTGGGGGCTGGCTTGTCCCTGTGATGCCAGTGCTGTGATTTCGTTACAGTTCGAGGTGGCTTCTTGCACCTCACAGAAGCTCTTTCTTTCCGTCGTGACCCTGACTTGATCAGCTCCACGGTCTGTGCCATCATTGCAACACTGAAATCAGGAGAGAAGTGTAATGTGGAGCCAGAGCTCATCAGCAAAGGTATGGATGTCCTTCTGTTCTCCATCTTTGCAGCAGCAGCTTGAACTTCCAGCCCAGCAAGAGAGTGCCTATTGTGCAGGCTGTGGGAATCTGCCTTCTCCCTGGGTCAGAAAATGTGAGCTGATCTGAGCTTGGCCCTGTCTTGTATCACCTCCTTCCCCCCCGCTCTGTGTGGCTTTATAAACTGTGATCTGGGGCTGGGATTAAGTCTCTGAGCAAACTGTTGGTTTCCACTAACAAAAAGGGAAATGGAAGGCTGCTATCCCAGATAAAAAATGCCTTCCCTCTTCCTCACTGAGCCTGGCTATCAGGAATGATAATTGCAAGGTTCCGTACCTTTCACCACATCCTGAAGTTAATGAGTGGCATCTTTCTCCCTCTGCTAGTTCTTCAAGGTCTCATTGAAACCCACTCTCCATACCTGGAGGAGCTCCTCACTGTCCTCTTCTCAGCTACTGTTGAGTCCTCTGCCAGGTGTCCTGCCATGAAACCAATTGCTGTGGTGTGCTCCTTGTTGCTCCAGGACAAAGAAGAAACACCAGTAAAGAAGGAGGTGGAGAGCTGCAGGTGAGCCACGGCAGTGATGGGAATTCACTGGTGGGTCTGTGTGCATGGTACCACCAGTGACAGTGATACCAGATACAGTGGCCTTGCTTTGTCCACAGTGTTGAATCAGCTTGGCCAGGGCCTGCCTCTGGCCTTCTCAATGACTGGCTGGAGATGTTGGACCCAGAGGTCATCAGCAGCTGCCCTGATCTCCAGCAGAAGCTACTGTTCTCCTGGAACAAAGTAAGAGTTGTTGGGCAGAGGGACTTTCTGGAGTACTGACCTGCACCTGGAAACAGGGCAAGGGGTAGTTTTATGTTTTGCCACAGGTTACTGTATGAGTTCCAAAGCAGTACAGGCTGACTTGGAGGAGAGTTCTGTGCAAGGCTCACATTTCTCAGTGCAAGGCTTAGGTTTCCTCTTACCTTTATATTTCCTCAGCTGTGTTCTTTTAAGGACTTCAAAGTGCATTACAGACACAACACGGTCCCATAACAGCCCAGCCATCTTTGTTTTCATCAGTATTTTTGCAGCCCAAAAATAGCTTGCCCAAAGTGCCATGCCAAAGTTAAGGTTGAAACTGAATTTCACATTTGATGCCATGTTCTGTTAGAAAGTGCTGCCCTAAATGCACGTGCTGACTGTGCTGTCTGCCTTCCTGGGTTGTCATCCTTCTGCAATACACATGGCATCTCCCACATCCACCTCACTACCAGCTTCTGTCCATTACATCTCTTCCTCTTTTGGTGCTTCCAGGCAGGGTCCCAGGTGCCCTCCTTCCGCCCCTACCTCTTGGCTCTTCTGACTCACCAGTCCAGCTGGACCACGCTGCACCAGTGCATCAGGCTTCTGCTGGGCAGGAACAGGGAGCAGAGGTGAGTCTTGTGTGTCAGGTCTAGCCAAGGGACTGAGTTGGGCAACTCTGTCTGTCTGAGAGAGAACGAGACCTTCTATGTTCACGATGTATCTGCCAGGAGATGTAAGTCAGCCAAAAATGGATTTTGTGAGAAGGATGCTGATTTCAATCCTGCTGATTTGTGTACCTTGATGTAAATGTTACCTACTGTTTGATGGAAGCAGCACACAAAGATTTGGCTGTGTTCAAAACAGGAAGTGCTAATTGCGGGTAATCCATCTTGCATTGCCATTGTTGATAATCTTTATGAGCACGGGGTTTGCAGGATGGCTTAGATAGTGAACTGAGGGCTGTCTCTGTACCTGAGCAGGCTCTGATGGATCTTTTGGTTGTACTAAACTCTATTTCCAGTCTTTCTCTAACCCTCTCATGAATCAGGCTCCCAGTTCTGATCTCTGCAGCAGCCCTAGCTCTCAGCTTCTATACACAGCTCTCAAATACTGAAATGCCATTGTAGTAGTACTGTGCTTAAACTTGTTACAGTTATGGACCAGGAAATACTAACACCTAATAACAGCAATACGTCTAAAACTGGTGGTATTTCAGTTCATTATTTTATTCTTGATCTTTTGCTCAAAATACATGAATTTCTCAGTTCAAGGTAACAGCTGTGATAGGATGTTCCACACGCTGGGACAGTAAGGTCATTGGTCTGATTGTACCAACTGTTTGTGTTGATGACCAACTCCTGGCCTTGGTGCAAGGCTCCAAGTAGCCCCCACATGTGCTGAATGCCATTTGTTCTGCTCTGTACCCTGTGCTGTGCTTATTGCAACAAATATTTAGTCATAATCTGGGAACAGAACCAACCCCCTTCTCGGGACTTAACAGATCCTATTTTTACATTTGCAGATGTTTCTTTCTTCACAGCACTCATCATGTTTAGTGGTGCTTCCATGTGTTGTGTGCTGCCCAAGGGCTGTGTTGACTCTAATTGCAAATCTGTCTTCTTTTGTCTTCTGGCAGGTTTGACCCAACTGCATCCTTGGATTTCTTGTGGGCCTGTATTCACGTTCCTCGGATCTGGCAGGGAAGGGACCAGAGAACTCCTCAGGTATTGGTTCAGTTCTTCCAACATTCCTCTCTGGATGGAGTGAGAGGCAATGTTTTCACAGTGCCTGGTTTTTCCGTGGCCAAGAGGTGGCTGGAGTGATTCAGGTGCAGCATGCCAAGTTTGCTGCCTGTACCTCAGCTGGTTACTTAGCTGCTCTGCTATGTTACATATTACAGTGGCAATCCAGAGTCCAAAAAGCTGATAGGAACACACAGTTTGCCCACTTGGCATTTTCCCTGCAGCAGTTGCCACAATATCTGGTAAAGGCACAAGGCTAGAGTGGCAAGCAAGCTAAAACCCAGCATGGGATAACTGTCATTTTACAAAGAAAAGGAGGTTGTGTCTCTTCTCCACAAAATTTCTTTGGTTTAGCGACTGAATTATGATTTATGTCACATCGCACATGCTGAGATGGAAGTAAATGAAGAAGTAGAGGAGGGGTAAAGAGGTTTTATTTGGGGATGTGATGCTTTCAGAACTCTAGCTATGGGGCTGTTCTTAAGTCTGGTTCTAAAATGTTCCATTCCAGTTGGGGAAGGTGTGACTAGAAGGAACTAAGGATCCTGGGATTTGGTGTGGAATCATTTGGGGCGTTCTCTTGCATTGCAGAAGCGCCGTGAGGAATTCGTGCTCCACCTGAAGGCATCAGAACTGATCAGCATGGTGGAGCTGATCCTGGCTGAAGCAGAGACCAGATACCAGAACACTGTCGAGGCCTCCTGCACACTCATCCAGTCTCGACTGCCTTTGTTGCTCAGTTGTTCTCATGGAGACCTTGAGAACATCAAAAAAGTAACAGAATATTTGACCAGCTGCATCCAGCAGTGGGGAAGCAGGTGAGGCTGCAAATGAGGGGCACTGTGTGCTGGAATTGTAGTTCTTGGACACAGGCAGGCAGGTAATGATGAGACTTTGCCAGTATGTCTTCATTAAGAATATCATGTTCCAGAGCCTGGATGAAAAGTGCACACTATTCTCCCTGAGGTTTGGGGGAGTAACAAGTAATTTTAAGTGGTGCTTGGACCAGGAAGGTGGCTTCAAAAGTGAAGTTTAAGGACCCTTTTGCTTTTAGGACTTCAGAATGAAATTCTTGACATGCTTGTTTGGTTTTTTTTCCTTTCTTTAAGCACAATGGTTATTTTTAATTACTAGTTTCTTACATGGGATATTCTTGTCTACTCATCCCTTGAGTCACTGCTTATAATACATCCTGCTTCTGACTTGCTTTCAAAGCTGAATGGAGACCAGATTGTTTCCTAACAGCTATTTTAGGACTGTGGAAAGAACAGGAAGATGATGTTTTTGTGGCAGTGAAAGGAACTGACCTAATTCCAGCCTTGCTTATGGTGATATTAGGAAAGATTCTGAGTAACCTCAGCTGCTGTTGCTTTCTGTTCCCTCCCAGTACAGACTGTGCCAGGGATCTACAGGGGCCTCAGGTGTGTAGAGAACATGTTGGCTAGTCTGAGTAGTTGTGGTTCTGACTTCTTTTCCAATTGGGATGGGGCAGACCATGAGTACCACATGTAGGAACTCTGCACTAGAGATGTAAACAGAGCTTTCTTGCCCTGTGGCCCTTTGTAACTGCAGTTTTCTAACTCCAAATGGCCGAGTGATGGATCCCCATAGACTCTGGAAGGATCTCTGTAGAAGGTGAATGATTTGAGTTGTTCAAAAGAAGCAAAGACTTGAAAAGCACTGATTGAGATTAGTGATGTCTGTGTTTTCACATGCTCTGTTTGCCACGTGCAGGAAGGCTGTTACTGACCTGATGGGTCTGGGATGTTTGCTGGTTGAACTGACATAGTAGCCAGTCGCTGACCTCTCCCTTTTTCCTTTAGCTCTGTGGGGAAATGCTGCCAGGACCTTCTGCTGCAGATATACCTGCAACTACCTGAGCTCCTTGTGCCTATGCCTGAGATGCTTCTTACCAGCGAAGGAGCCAGAGACAGCAGCACTTGCAAGGTAAAGTTAGAGGCATAGCAAAGCCCCTTTCCAGCTGTGTATGCAGAATGGTGCCACCTTGATGCTCAGTTTAGGAGGCGAGGACTGGCAAAAGCTTCCTGGATGACTTTGGTTTCTTTATTTTGCTTTTCTGTTCCCCCTTCCCTGCCTGCACTCTCCAGAGCAGAGAGTCCTGCTGTGGTTTATTTTGCAGTGTCCTTCTATAAAATAGTATAAGCTCCACAAGCATCTGTGTGCCAAAGGCTTCTGTAAGGCACAAGTGTGCAGGCATCTGATCCTGCTTTGATGTCTGTAGGGACTGTGGACTTCAGATCCCATGCCAGCTGGAACACTGCATCTACTCACAGATTCTACCTGAAAATAATTTCTGTTAACCCCCCTGTGTAGCCGGAAAGGAATTGGGTAACACTGCTGGAGAGCCAGGGGCTGGTTTGTACATTAAACTTCTTAACAGGTTGCTCATTATTTTTCTTGCAGCTTGATGCCCTGGTTCACAGATTCATTAACCTCCTTGCAGACACCAGTGACTCCAAGTCATCCGAAAGCCGCGTGTGGGATGCCAATATGGCCTGCAGGAAGCTGGCTGTGGCTCATCCCATCCTCCTCCTTAGGTATCTCTCTCTCCCTCTGTGTGGCTGGGGCTCAGTGAAAAGCATCCACCCTTGTCCTAGGAAGAGAACAAACTTGCAGCAATCACGGTGATGGTGAGAGAATTCACCTTCATGTGCACAAGTGAAGAGAAAAGGCAGCAAAGTTACATCTCTTACAGTGAGGCAGCACTTTGTGTCTGTCTGGAAATAATCTTGGAACTGGAGACTAGAGAACAGAATATGGGTGGGAAATGGGGCTTGCTGAGTCTATGGGTATAGGGATCAAGTCCAGAACTCTGAGAGAGGATAAAGGATTTTGCCTTCCAGGAACTGAGGTAACATGTAACTTTCTTGAAAGAGCTACACCTGGATTTTCTGATTTGTTGTTTCAGGCACTTGCCAATGATTGCAGCACTGCTGCACGGCCGCGTTCACCTCAATTTCCAGGAGTTCAGGCAGCAGAACCACTTGACCTTCTTCATCCACGTCCTGGGGATCCTGGAGCTGCTCCAGCCGCAGGTCTTCCAGAACGAGCACCAGGCGGCACTCTGGGACTGTCTCCTGTCCTTCATCCGTCTGCTGCTGGTAGGAAAATCCCTGCTTCCCTCCATGTGCCGGCTCCTGGCCACTAGATGGGGAAGTTCGTGTAACACAGGGCCAAGCTCAGCTCTTCCCATTTGAAGGGAAAGCCTTCCTAAATGCCTAAGAACAAAAAAGTGCATTAAGTACCTTGGAGAGCTTGAAGAGGAGGGAGATCAAGAAATTACTTGCTGGTACCCAGAGGTGCAGGATGGGCCAATGCATTGCTTCTTTTTTTTTTTTTTTACTAACTCTCACCTTCTTGATCCTTTCCCAGAACTACAGAAAATCTTCACGGCATCTGGCTGCCTTCATCAGCAAGTTTGTCCAGTTTATCCACAAGTACATCACATGCAATGCCCAGGCAGCTGTCTCCTTCTTGCAGAAGCACTCGGATCCACTCCAGTAAGCTTCCTTATGCCTGTTAGCCCATGCACAGTCAGAGATTGCCAGGAGCTAATCAGACAGAAGACAGCAAGAGGATGTGACAGAGTAGCTGCTAATATGGCACTTTTCACCCTTTGGTCCCCTAAGTCTCTGTTGAGATGAGCAGCATATCTCTTTTATAGGTAAAAACTGAGCCCAAGGAAGTCACATAATGACTTTAACTCACATAATGGCCTAAATGTCATATTGAGGTATTATAGTGCCCTGCAACCTTTCCAGAGGGGCAGCTGGAGGCTCTTTCCCTGGAGCATTGGCTGCAGGGTCCCACCTGCAGGTCTGTGGGGAAAATGCATTAGAGTTCCAGTTATGAAGAAAGGAAAAATCTTGTTTCTGCTTCTGAAAAGCTCTTTGTTTCAGTGTACATATCTGTGCTGTTACTTGTGCTCGTGCCCTTACTGCTACTGAAAGCCAAACACGCCACCTCTTTTTCCCAGTGACCTGTCATCAGACAACAGTGACTTAGCAATGCTGAAGTCCCTCCTGGCTGGGCTGAGTCTGCCTAGTAAGAGTGGCATCTTGGACAGGGGCTCTGATGAAGAGAAGGATGGTGAGTCTGGGTGGGGGAAGAGTTATTCCAGCTGGTGAAGCTGCAGCCTGTTTTGGAGAACAGCTGTTTTTGTGGGGTGTGTGCTGTGCTTGTTCTTGTAACAGCTCAATGTGTTTAGAGTGGAGAATGGCACTTGTATGCTCAGCAGTTGGGACAGTAGCTGGGATGGGTTAATTTGTTTTCCTGCCAGTGATATCACTACTGGAGCAGAAGAACAGCCCTTAACAAGGGTGTTTCCTGGTTGTGGGTTTTGCCCTTTTAGTCCACACGTAAGGATTGACCTGTTGGGGGCCTCTAAGGGTACATCCCCTCTTCTGCTGTTTACAGCTTGCACAGCTTGCATGGGAAAATTATTCAGTATTAAAAGAGCTTGCAAAGCTTCCTCCTCAGTGTCAGCTGAGGGTGACAGGAGGTGCAGTGAGATTAGAGACAGTGTGAGCGCCAGGACTTGTATCACAGCATTGCTGGTGGCTCCTGATACACCACTGCACACTGGTAGGGAACACTGGCCACTCCACAGGCTGTCAGGAGTGCCCTGCTCTCTCTCTCTCCCCCCAGATGAAGCAGCTGCTGGCTCTCTCCCCCTGGTCAGCGTGTCCCTCTTCACTCCCCTCACGCCGGCTGAAATGGCCCCATATATGAAGAGGCTCTCCAGAGGCCAGACAGTGGAGGGTGAGTGAGGACCTGCAGAGCTGTGCAAAGACACAGGGCACATACAGACATTTGTCAACCTTGTTACTTATCTGCCAGCAGCAGCCTGGTTTCCTGTTTCAATCCTGTGTTTGGAAGTCACCAGCAGTTAGGATGTTGTTCCATTTTTGGATTAACTTGTCCATAACCTCCTGTGATTCTGTGACAGGGGCTTCCTATGATTCAGTTATCACTTAGCTCAGCAGTACTTCAATGGCCTCTGCTTTGAGGCTCTTCCAGGATCTTTAGGCATTTTGGGAGATAGTGTGAGTAAATCAAGGAGTGCTACAGTTCATGTTGAGCCAGGTCTGGAGTGCTGATAGAAATGAAATACCAAACTGATGAGAAGCAGGATTTGTTAGAAATCCCCAGATGGCTTTCGTGGAAGAAAACCATGTTAACCTGGCCTATGGGAACAATGATCTTCTCCAAAGGTCTTCTGAAATTATAGGTGTCCAGTGTTAAACCTAAGTTGTGATATTGGGATGACAGTTTTCCTTCCAAGATACAATAGGACCAAAAGTCCTGCCTGGACACTGTTTTTGAAAGAGACACTCTGTGGAGAACACTGAAACCTCTCATCCCATTTCATTTCTTCCTCTACCTGGGCAGGTTGGGATGTGCTGATCTGGCACATCCCTGATCTCCTCCTTTTTTGAAGAACTGCCTTTATTACACTAACTCTGTGTGCAGGTGGGAAAACTTGATGGCTTGGGAGATTGGTTTTGTGGGGAAAAAGAAAAGATCCTTTACTGGATCAGTGAATTTCTGTCACCTTTTCAACCTGTGTCTTCTCCCAGACATCCTGGAGGTGCTGACAGACATTGATGAGATGTCCAGACGGAGGCCAGAAATTCTTGCGTTTTTTGCTGTGAGTATTGGTGTCTCAGACTGCCACTGGAAGGAAGAGATTCTTTTCACCAGAGTCTCTTACACAGCCAGCTTAAGTACTACCCTTCCTCTGCTTTTTGGGTGGTTGTTGCAGCACCTTAGGAGAAATGTGTCCTCAGTTAGCCCTGCTGAGAGCAGGCAGCATTTCCCTCCATTGCATGCTGGGTCTGCCATCATCTACTTTATGTCAGAGGAAGAATTAACCCTCTGTCCCTTCCCAGTATTGGGGCAAGGAGAGAACAGAACAGCTCTGTTAAAAAAGCTGGAAACTAGGGAAAACTCAGCTGTCCCACATGAAAAAAGATTACAGAAGGGTACTTTAAAGTATTCAAAACCAGGATAATCTGTCTTACAAAGAGGGATTTCTGGGGTCAGCCAGTACCTGCTGGATTTGTGTTGGGCTGGATTGGTGTGGAGGGGGAGTAATGGCAGTCTGAGGAGTTTGTGCTCCTTGGATGGCCACGTGATCCACATTTGCCCATCTTTCAGACAAACCTACAGAAGCTGATGAGTTCATCAGAGGATTCCTGCCGAAACCTGGCCTTCAGCCTGGCTCTGCGCTCCATCCAGAACAACCCCAGGTGAGCACCACTGGCACTGAGGCTGTGCTGGCTGCTGGTCTGGGCTGCACTGACACTGTCCTGTTTCACTCCCAGCATCGCTGCAGACTTCCTGCCCACCTACATGTACTGCCTCGGCAGCCGGGACTTCGAGGTGGTGCAGACAGCACTGAGGAACCTGCCTGAATACACCCTCCTTTGCCAAGGTGAGTGGAGATCTGCCACCCTTGGGGCACAGTTGGCCTCACAAGGGTCAAAGCTGGGATTCTGTGCTGGGAACAGCTCCCCTGGGAAGTTGCCAAGGATTGCTGTTGCTGTCAGTACCAACAGGAGCTTTGGGCTGAGCTTCACAAGGAGGGCTTGTCGTAGAGACAAAGGGAGCTTCCATGAAGTAGATTTGTCTCCCTTACTGTTTCCTCTGAGTTGTGACCTCTCACATGATCACAAACCCACAGGGCTGTTACAGGGTGGGTTGTGCCGTGTTCTTATGGAAGGAGCGATTTCTTGTGTAGCTGTAAATGGAAATGGTGGTGGATGGCTCTTGCTTGCACACGGAGCCCTCAGGCCAGTCCTCACTCTGCCTTTCCCTTTCCCAGAGCACGCAGCAGTGTTGCTGCACAGGGCCTTCCTGGTGGGCATGTACGGCCAGATCGACACCAGCTCTCAGATCTCAGAGGCCTTGAAGATTCTGCACATGGAGGCCATGATATGAACATGTGGTTCTGGGAGTTTCACTTCCAGAGGAATTAATTTAATGGATTCATCAGCTGCATTACAGCCCTGTAAGAAGAACAGTGTAAGAAGAACCCATGTGCTGGAGGATCAAAGAGGTGATGTGGCAGGCCAGACCGTGCTGGAAAAGGAGAGGGTGCTGACTGAAGATCAGAAAGGGGCAAGGATCAATCTGGCTGGCTAAGATGCCATTATTGTGGGAGAAGAATCTCCTGAACATTGTGCCAAACAGGGACCACTTCCTTCATGGGGTCTTGGGGCAGTGGCTGTCAGTTGGTTGTTTGGGGTTTTTCAGCTCTTCAAGACGCCAGAGCTGCTGGGAGAGCAGAAGGGAGTGAGTGATGGCCCTTGCACTTGAAGTGTCTGCACTCTCTGTGTTGGAGAGAAGATGCAGATTTGTGCAGGGGGAGAGATCACTTTGGTTTCTGGGGGAGGTGTTTTATTTTTTTATTTTATAATTAAAATTCTCTTCATTTCCATTGTGCCTTTCTCTGCTCTCTTGGGCATAGCTTGACATCCCTCTGCCCCTGTTGTTCAGTCTCTTGTTATTCTAGACAAAGCACCTCTGGAAGACCTGTCTCCATGGCCAAGTGCTCACAGAGCTGTCTTGGCCTTTTACAGGATCTGCAAGAAATGGAGGACGTTTGGAAGGGTCAGTGGGGTACCATGGATGAGTTGGGTCAGCACCAACTGCTGACAGGATAACTTTTAAGAGATTCCTTAGAAAACTTGTGTTTAAAAACAAATAAAACTTCTTGGTACATCTGCAAACATCCCAGCAGCTGGCCACTCTCACAGTGGAGTCTTTGGACAAGCAGCTGGATTTCCTCTTCAGGATCTGCCAGTTCCTCTCTGTGACTCTTCTGACCACTGCTCTCTGGTCCTTGCCTGTGGATAGGGGTGATGGCTTCTTTGCCAACTGTCATTTGAGGACAGCAAAGGAGGCACCTTCCTTCCCCCTGCTCCAGAGAAATTACTCCTCTGTGTGCTTGTTCTTCAGCCTCGCCTAATTCTAATCACCAGTTTGTTGTCATGTCATTTGTCTCTATTCCTCTGGTGCTCCACTTGTTAGTAGAGAAACTCTGTAGTATACTAAAGACAAACATCCTGGAGGAATTTTATCTATATCTCCTTGGTGGTGGCAGGGACAGTTGTGACCTCGTAGGTGGCTGGGTGGAGAAATATTGTCTGTTCTTGCACATGAGGAATATCACAGCTGAGCACTTTAGCTGGTGTGTCAAAATATGAATGAATGTCCAGCTGGCTTTGCAGAGAGATGGAGAAGAAAAGGGGGAGAACTGAACCTCCCATCAACTCTAAGTAGCCTTGTCTTTAAATAGAGATTAGAGCCATCAGTTATGGATGCAACATGCTCTTTTCTTCAGCAGCATCTGCTTCACATCCGGAGCCACTACTGTGGCAATTAGCTACATATAAATTATGTGGAGGAACAGCTGAAGGAGATCAAGTCAGTGGAATGGGTTTCCTGAGGGGCTCAGTGACAGCAGGATTAACGCCTGTCCAAGGGGAGCCAGTAATCTCACTGGGAACCCTTACCTTAGTCCCTTATCACACATCATTAAGGCACTGCTCAGTTTGTCAGAGTAGGGAGGCAGTTCTGTTGGTGCTGCTGTGGGCCTAGAGCAGCTGGGAACTAGTGGGACTTCCTGGAAAAGGGCTTTTAACAGGACTTCGAGTCGAGCAAGGAAAATGTCTCAAGACTGTTATTGCGCAAAGACAATGAGTCAAACACAATAGTGGTGCTTTGGTGAAAATCCTCTCTGCAGCTGGGGCTTCCCAGAAATCCCATTCTGGGGCTGCAACTGGAAACATTTACAGGCAAAACCAAACAATGTGGTTGGTCCCAGATTCTGCTCTGTCTGTTTTGCAATGCCTGTGGTGAGCAGACCTGCTCCAGGGTGCCTGGTTCACAGGAGCAGGGCATGTTTAGATGGTGGCAGAACTACTTCCTGACCCCTCAGTGCAGAACAGACAAGTTTTGCAGAGCTGTGTGGAAAGAGATGTGTCTGGGAAGGTGGAAGGAGCATCTCTTTGGCAGCAGCAGCAAACATCTTTTGGGAGATCAGGAGATGAAGTCAAACGGAGATGATGTGGGTGGAAGTTACTCCGCAGAGCTGAGACTTCCCATAGATGTCCCAGTACAAAAATAATCATCTGTGACTTGTTGATCTCTCCTTTTTGCTGTGTTGAAGGTTCCCACAATGCACTTTCTCTGCTGTCACCCTCTGCTTGGACCCGGTGGAGCTAAGCACGTCGCCTTGGCTTGAAGCACATCATCAAAACCAGATCAGTGCTGAAAACAGGGCTGTCAGGGGGTGCCTGGCTGTGTGGAGACAGCTCAGGGCAGGAGCCTGCCCTGCTGTCGGGGAAGGCAGCCGTGACAGCTCTCGAGTGGTTGGTGACAGTGGTACTGATGCCCTGACACTTGCCTGCCTGTAATCCGTGCTTTGTAACTTCCATCTCTGCCTGGCTGAGCACCTCCTCTCCTCCCATCCCGGCTCAGCTGACAGTGTCACCCTTCACGGCTCTCCCAGGCTCCTCCTGGGGCTGAGGCCATCTTCTCTGTCTTCAAGAGCTTGTGCCTTGATCAGAAGAGGAGTGCTGAGGAGGTTTGCAGGGTCTTTCCTGGCCAAGCACATGGGGCCCCATGACTCACCCAGGGCAAGTCACTGCTCCCATCTGCCTTACAGGCAGCACATCCCAAATGCAAAATGCTTGTTTAGACACTTTCCTACCACGATCTCCTGTAATCAAGAGCTTCCTTAAGAAAACTGGACTGCCAGAGCTGGTGTCTGAGGGTGGGGAATGTGCTTAACACTGGCTCATGAGGAGGCTTTTTGTCTTCTCAGATACACTGGGACTCCCATTCCAGATGTAGGGGGAGGCATGATGGGGAAGAGAATACTGGCCAGAGGTTTGTTTGCCATCCTGTGGCTGCACCCAGCTCAGGGCAAGGCTGGCTCTTGTCCAGCATGCACATGATGGACCTTCACTGCTTGCTGGGCACAAGTGGGCATCTGTAACCTGGCCATACCCCACACCTGCCAGCCCCTGTGTGGCTGGAATTGTGGCCCCTCACATTGTGGCTGGAATTGTGTGCCAATGTCCTGGAGGTTTGTGGCTTTTTGACACAGCTCTGGGCAAGGTTGTGCATCCCAGGAGCCATGAGGAGTTTCCTGGAGCACCATGTGAATTTGGTCATGAACAGGGCATGGCTAACCAGGGAGGTGCCTGCCTGTTCCTGACTCAGTGGCAGCTTCCTCTGGGACATGCTTGGCGTTGGGGGGCTGGGGGAGTCTCAACACTGAGCTCAGACAAATCTGGCTGACCTGCTGTACCAACAGTGGAAATGCAGGGAGGGGTGCACACGTAACAGCCACCAACGGGGATTTCATGGTTAAAGGCTGATGTTGTGCCAGCTGTGAGAAATCAGAGAGAGTAAAGAGAAGCCTCACCTTGCAAGGAGCAGCAGGCAAGAAGTCTTGTGCAAAATAAAAAAGGAGAGGAAAACTCCATCTCCACTACCTCGTGGCTGTGAGTGGAGTCTATTCCCGGGACTGCTCCCTGGGGCTCTGCCATCCTCTTCCTCCAGCCAACCTCGTCTGTGACCTCTGTCAGTGACAAATGCAATCCAGGCCCTGCCTGCCCTCAGTTAACTTCCTTCTGGCCATACCACAGTTCAGGACAGTACAGTTCACACTTAACTCGAGGACTTGTTTGCTAAAAGCTAAAAATGGTAAGAGTTTTGTTGACTTTAGGAGTGTCAAAGCCAGCCCCATGCCAGTTAAGTAGCCTGGCTGCTGTAGGGGAAGCAATTGCCTAAGGTGGTCTGATCTCTGTTCTGCCTCTGCTTCTATTTAGGTAATTTGGCCCTAAAGCAGCAGAATACAGAGCTTGAAATTTAAAATTGTGATTTTAAAATCAGGAGACCTCTGTAATAACTTATCTACCTGTCCTGCATTGCCAGTGGTGTCTTGCCTTTGGTGTTGGCCTCTTTGCAGGAATAGCATCTCTAATACAAGAAGATATTGGCAAAAGATGTCAAGACCCCCAGCAACAATTGAAAAATTAATTAAGCTACAATAGCCCAGTCAGTGCTGGGTAATTATTAAGCTGTAAGAATCGCTAATTGTCTTATTAGCATTAAGCAATTATGCAAATAATGGAAAACATACCATAAGAGTAATAAAATTACCTCCCTTTCTCTCTCTCTCTTTTTTTTTTTTTAACCAATAATGATATTCAAAATCTAAAGTCATGCATATGGTTTTTGTTGTGAAATATCTTTGGAGAAGAGTGAGACCTCCAAGGGTGCTCAGCCCTTTTGGGGCATCCCAAAACACATCTGCCATGAGTTCTCTTGCAGAGCTTGTAGTGCCAGACACGAGGCCATCCCCTGGTTCTGCACCAACACAGTGACACGGGGTGCCAATGGCTGGGGAGGAGACAGAGGGGCCACACTGCTATGCCAGGACTGGAGAGTCCCGATTTTGTACTGTCATAGATGTTCTAGAGGAGTTCCTGTTCTCCCCCTAATAAAGCACGTTGTGCTTCAGGTTTGGTCTGGGTGAAAACAAGGCAATTTGTAGTTTCTCCCATCAATTCAGTGCAAAAGTGGAAAGTTCTGGCCTTTAGAGTTACTCAGTCTCAAGGATTTTCTTGCTGTTAAATTGGTAACCTGAGGTAAGAGCTGGCTTCTTTTCCAGGTGAGGTTCCAGCTGGATTTCAGGGTTCAGCGCTAAGCTGAGTGATGAGCAAGTGTCTTTGTGTTCCTGGAAACAAGAAGGCCTTGCTCACCCTCACTACTGGGAAAAGGAAACTTCACTTACTCATGCCCAGAACAGGCCTGGAAAACATGGAGTGCTTTTTTTTGCTTCAGCACGTTCACACTGTTAATAACTAACAAATTTTATTGGTTTTATGGGCTTTAAACTCTGCTCTACTGATAAGACACAGCATTTCAAAGTGCCCAAGCCAGTTCCTGCTCCAGGGTGTGTCCTTCTGCTATGGTGGTGCCTTGATAAACCTGGGGTCACTTCACCCAATTGCATAGTCCAAACAGGTTTTGATCTGCAAAACACACCTTTGCTTTCACTTTCTGATAAAAATGGGGATGTTTGCAGCTCCTGGAGGACCAGAGATTGTTCTGCTGTGGCAGTGCAAAGGCTGGGAATCACCATCACCTATTTCCCTTCCTTGGAAGACAAGGGGAAATCACCTTATGAAATAAACACCACCCCCAACCATCTTGGAGAGCTGCTTTTAGCTCCTTGGGACTGGTGACCCATCAAGCTGCTATTTATGGACTTTCCATTTTTCCTCTCACCTGGTGTGTAGGATGCAGGATGTGAGCAGCCTCTTACCCTTGTTGCCTGGAAATAACTTTCTGAAATCACCCTCCAGCCCGTCCCTCACCTCACTGCACTGGGGGACAGGAAAGCCAGCAGGACATCTGGGCAGGAGGGACAAGGGAGAAAGACTTCTTTCTGTTTTGATGTGACATTGTGTTATACCTGGGTGATAGGATACTCTTTGCTCTGATGCTCACTGGTTTTGGTCCTTCGAGATTTTAGCATAAAGAGTTTACCATTTATGAGCTTCTCAGGGGGATGTGTTGCAGAGAGATTTACCAAAGTGCCTTTTCCTATAACTTCACATTTCTCTTTCATCTTCTGGGAAGAATGGAAGAAGTGGAAATTCTTGTTCAGACTTGAATTTCATAATAACTTTTTTTTCTGCTGCTTTTGCAGGTCAAACTAGTCAGACTCTGAGGGGAGGCAGGTATCATGTGGAAGCATTTCTGCGTGAGTAGCTGTGAAATTATTGGGGCTTTCTTTTCCCTGTTTGGGGCCTTTCCGTCTCTGTGGAGTCAGCCTGGCTGCCTTCTGGGAAGAGAGAGCTGATGAGGCATGTTACTGATGAGACAAATACTTTTTCCTTCTTGTTTTAAATCCCTCAATTTAATTCAAGCCATTGGCACGGGAATGTATGAGAGCTCTTGGCTACGACACACACTTCCTATTGTTGGGAGTGAACAGCCCTGCACACTGCCTGTGGCAAAATTATGAAGTAGCTCAATTTGATCAGCTGATTTCTCACAATAGTTAAAAGATGTGATTTTTTCTATGATGTTACGCTCTCTTATGAGAAAAAAAAATGTATCACTTGATTTTCAGCTTCATGAGACCCCACATTTTCTGGTACAGGGAATTGGCCCTTCCTCCCCTCAAGTCTTCAAGTTGACAAATGTTGGTTGGGGTTTTTTGGGCTTTAGGGTGGCCTAGTCACATATTTAAGTTTTTTCTCTACTAATGATGAAGTCCATTAGTTGCTGCATATGGGAACCAGGATAAATTTCAGAGGTGATGGCAGAGAGTGATCCCTACTAGTCATAGTCATGGCAACTGTCAGGAAGCACTCAGCATTTCTCCAGTGCAGTCTGGTATCTAAGAACAGAACTGAAAAGGACTGAGAAAGAAGAGTATCTGTAAGCAGAGAAGAATAAATCAGTCCATGTCTGTGGATTGCTGCTCCAACAAGCTTCCAAACACACCTTGGGAAGGGAGCTAGGGGAGCAGGCAGTGTGCTGCAGGACACACTTTGCTCCATGAGCCAGCTGTGCCTCACTGGTGGGAAACCTCACCCAGCGGCTCTGGGAAAAGCTCAGTGAGCAGGGGCAAGGTCTGCAAAACAGGATAGGGACCTATAAGGCTCCCTCGAAGGAAAAGATGTAGAAAGGAAAAGTACAATCCAGAGTGGGGATTTGTAAGCATCATCCCCTGAGGAACATCCTGGGAGAACAGCAGCAGCTCTGCTCCCTTCCTGCCCTGTTCCTCTCTCAGTGTGTGTTAGTTCGCCTGTTGATGCATTAAAGACTCATCATAGCTGCAGACTCCCACAGAGCTCTCCTTAATCGCCAACTAACACTGCACAAGTCTCTGCTGCCCGTACTTTGGAAAGCCATTATTGGGCCAGCAGTAACACTCATACTGCATTAGCAAACTCCTTCAGCAATGTCGTTTTAATCACCTTAGTGGATAAGGTGGACCTGATTCTTCTGGTGTACCAAGGGCTGTACCACCAGACTAACCCTCTCTTGGGATGCACACCTTGGAGCCAGCAACTAATAGTTTCTTCTTCTGGTGTCTGCAAGCCTGGATTTGTGCTACGACAGTCTGGGTGAAAAACAGGGCACAGTGCAGGGAGAGATGAGGTGAAACGCCTGTGATACACAGGAAATCACAGCTGCTCTGAGGCCAGCCTGGCTTCCACTCCGTGGGTCTGTGTCCCCTGCCACCCAGCCCCAGCTGCCCCTTCCCAAAGCATGAGCTAATGAGAAGGCACTAACTGCATTGACTCATTAAGCCGGGTTCGTTAGAAGACAGATTGTCATGTTAAACAAATATATATTTTTAAAAACTAAGTCTCGTTCCCTGGGCTGTGCCCCATCTGGGCCATTGGATCTGAAAGGGGTAAGTACAGCTGTGTCAAAGCTGCGCTCGGGAGCTGATTTTCACTGTTTGTATGACTAGCAACCGCTCCATTTCCAAACATCATTTCCTTCTCCTCGTTTCCCAGTGCTGCACTACACCGATTGGAAGCGCAGCAGGGGGTGCACGCTGCTGAACAGAAACTCCACAGACACATTTCCTAAACCCAGCGCTTCCTCTTTATTTCTCACCAAGCCCAAAGCTACCTGTGGATGGGAAGGGCTGCTCATCATTAGCCAGGCGTTTTTGTAAATTATGCAGTTTTATCAAAGGTATTGTGGAAATGTGGGACAGCTCATCCTTCAGGGCTCCAGCAAGTGTCTTTTTTGAGGGAAGTGAGGGGAAAAAACCCAACTTTGAGTTAATCCAGCGTTTCTTTCGAGTGGTCCCTTGGTAGTCCGGTTAATTTTGAGTGCAGATGTTGCTGCTTTCCATCACAGAATACACCCAGGACTTGGGAGCAGGCTCACAGTGCCGTATTTCCTCCTCACCACACCACTCTTGTTTCGGTTGTGCAGCAACATATGCTAAGGCCTTATTACAAGGGATTCCTATAAATGGCATAAAGGATTAATAATGTATTTATAACACAACTTTGTTTTAGTATAAAGTGATCTATAAATTTGTAATAAATGTTTTATAATGTTTTTGTAGCCTGTTATAAATGATAAATGGGAGACTATAGATGCCACATCAAATATTCATGCTGCATTGTGTGCATTATTATGCCATTACTGTTCAGGAAACCATTAATAATAAAGTGAATGGAGATGTAAAAGTTGCTGACATGCCCAGCAAGCCATTTATAATGAAATGTATAATCCTTACCATAAAGTAAATACATTGGCCAGTGATTGTTGATGAAATGGAAACACCCTGAATAATTTGTGAGGTATTTATATATTAATGTATATTATCCATATCATGTCACGGAAATGCCGTTAATATATTATATGTATTATTGATTATTTTTACCTAATTTATAGGCAGCTGTTTAAGTGTTACCTTGTCTCTTCCCATGTTCTGTCAGCTGCATGAGGTCTGGTGAGTTATTTTATGGGATGTGTGTGCTGCGGGGCAGCTGTTGCGAGCTGGCCATGGCAGTGCGGGAGTGAGCCCGGCGGGGCAGGACCAGCCTCTCTGCCCCTCGCCCAGCCGGCTCACACTTCTCTGTGGCCGGGGAGGGAGCTGCGGGTCTTTTCCAGCCTGAAAGATTCCCTGATTCCATGACACTGCCGGTGCCTGATGCGCTGCCCCGGCAGGGACAGAGCCCCTGCTCCCGGTTGGCCTCCCTCCCTCGCCACAGCGAGACCTCTGGGCAGCTTCTGGGCAGGTTTTGGGCAGGTTCTGGGCAGGTTCTGAGCAGGATCTGGACCGCCGAGCTTCGTCCTCCGTCCTGCTCCTGCTCGTTGCGTGCCCTGCGGTCTCGCTGGGGCGGGAGAGGGGCTCCGGCACTGCTCACACCGGGTGTTACTGGGTGATGCTGGGGATGTATCCGCCCACCCAGCGCGGGATTACCCAGAGCACGGTTACATTTAGGTGATTTATGGTGCTTTTTAACTTTCTCTCCTCCAAACGGGGAGAAAACATCCCTCCCGTGACTAAACGCGATTCACGCCTCCCCTGGTGGCCGCCTCTTCGGGCAGGACGTTTTGCCAGTTTTTGTGTGAGAGCTGAGGAAATTTCCCTTGCCCTTCGCAGCGGCGTGCGGGTCCCGTGCGGCCGCAGCGGTGCCGCTGGGGCGAGGCGGCCCCGGG
>VZTJ01000306.1:2764813-2858722 GCA_013397795.1 Orthonyx spaldingii | reverse complement strand
CCCCTCTCCCCGCCCCTTCGCCGGTCCGACCGCCACCCGCCGGCTGCTCGGCCCGGGCTGGGCACGGCACGGCGCGGCGCGGAGGGTCCCCGGCCCTGCCCGGCCCTGCCCGGCGCCCCGCGGGCCATGGCGGCCATCCAGAACCTGCAGCTGTGGTGCCGGCAGCAGTGCGAGGGCTACCGCGATGTCAGCATCACCAACATGACCACCTCGTTCCGCGACGGCCTCGCCTTCTGCGCCATCCTGCACCGGCACCGCCCCGACCTCATGTGAGTACCGCGCCGGGCGTCGAGGGCTCGGCGGAGTGAGACCCCCCGCCCGCCGCCGGGGACCCTCGCTGGGCTGTGGCCATCCCGCCGGCCATCGAGCTGCGGAACCCGGGTCCTCCATGCCCCCAGAACCCTCGCTGCACTGCAGCCACCCCTCCAGCCATTGAGCTGTGGATGGGCTGTGGCCGTCCTGCCATCCATTGAGCGGCAGACCCCGGGTCCTCCATCCTCCCAGAACCCTTGCTGGACTGCAGCCATCCCGCCGTCCATGGAGCTGTGGATGGTCTGCAGCCACCCCGCCATCAGTTGAGCTGTGGATGGGCTGTGGCCATCCCGCCGGCCATGGAGCTGCAGACCCCCAGTTCTCCATCCACCCAGGACCCCTCATCAGGCTGTGGCCATCCCACCATCCATCCAGTTGTGGATGGGCTGTGGCCATCCCACCGTCCATCGAGGTGTGGATCCTGGCTTTCCACCTTCCCTGGGCTCTTGCCCTCCCCGTGTGCACATCACCAGCAGCATTCTGCTCACACCCACGCTCAGGATCTCCAAGAGAAAAGCTCCACTCTCCCAGCCTACATGCTAGTTTTTTCCATATATTTTTCCTTTTAACATTTGCTTCCCTCAGTAGCTGGGTTATAAATGTTCTAAATGTGTTCTTTCCATTGCAAAACAAGTTCAGGCACCAATCCTTGGGGCAGCATTTCCTTCTTTGCTGTTGTGTTTGCTCTGGCTGGCCTCTCCTTGCTCAGCCCGACAGCAGAGCAGCGCTCACAAATTGTGAGGCGAAGGCTATTTAAACAAAATGCAGTGAAAGGGCAGGGCCCCACAGCCACTGGATTCCTGCACATCCTTGTTTTTCCCATCTAGAGCTCTGCCTGTGGGAGCTTAAGTGCTTGTCATGCCTTGTCGATGCCATTGCTGGTGTCCTGTGGTCTTTGAACTGTCCCTGCCCAAATGTTAACATCTGGGAAGGTGAATCGCCAAAGGGAGTCATAGATCCTGCTTCATAGCTGAGGTTTTTTGGGATTGTTTTTTTTTTCTTCTGGGCTCTTTGGACTTTGAGATGGGGGGATTGAGGGGGAAGATTATGGCAAGGGAGCACTGGAAAGAGTGCCCACGAGTATTGGTTTAAGCCTTAGGTCTCTCCTGGTCAGATGTGACCAGCTGGGTGAGCAGCAGTTTGGGTGGTCTGTACTGCAGTTTTCCTCCTATCCCATGTATTCAACCTTTTTCCTCATGCTCCCAGGACAGCCTGCCACATGGGTTTGTGTGCAGACATCCCTTTTACACGTGTCTTGCTTTTGGTTGAACGCAAGAGAAGATCTCCTGTGTTCTCTCCTCTGTTGTCTTGAAACTTGACAGAAACTGGAGCAGACTTGGGCAGCGGGAGGTTCGCACAGGAGCTCCAGGCACACTTTGTTGTCCCAGTGCTTGGGCAGTCACCGTGGTGTTGCCATGTATGACTTCCTGACATGTGGAGACACATGTCCATGTGACTCCAAATATTTTCTTTCCTTCCTTTCATTCACAGTCCCCAAAATACAAAACGCCAGGGCAGAAAGGTTGAGGTATTCTGGTGGAGGGACTGTGACTGCTTCCTGCAGCTGGCGCATCCGGAGCACAGCTCTACACAGGGGCTCAGCGGTGTGAGAGCTGGAATAATCCTGTTGCCCAGTTTAGTGGGTTGTTTATAATCCTTGACCTGTGCAACAAAGGCAGTGGATAGACATCTCTTAAATAAATTGTGTACTGAAGAGGAAAGATGTTCCTTGAGGCATCCCTCTGTTCCCATTAATTTTTTCATGGTGGGCATTCTGCCTGACTTTATTTGGGACCTTACAGAAGTCTTTCTGACTTGGACCAGCTCAGCAAGGGCTGCCTGAAGGTTAAAGTAAGAGAAGCTTTTATTTGTGACCTCCTTCATCAGTGTCAGTGCTGTAATACAGGAAAGCACCACGTGTACCATTGACTGGGCAAAGTCCTGCTGGAAGAAAATGATCCTTCCAGGTGGTTGGTGGCCAGGTTTGCCAGGTGCCATATGTCAGATCCTGGGACAGAGTACTTCTGCAGATTCACCATGTATCCCTAAAAGCTTCTCTGAGTGTTCTTGGTGCAGGGGACAACGGTGGAGAAGTGCAGCTGGGAGCATGTGTGACTGTGACTCCTGCTTCCCAGGGGTCCATCCTGGGCTCCTGTTCTTGCTTCTGCCAAAGATCCTGGTTAAAGATTAAAACCATCAGACTGAAAGTAAGACTAGAAAGGGGTAGTTGGTATTTGGAGCAGTTGGTGTGTTGGCAGCAGCTCTGCTTGCAGAACATGATTCAGTGACAGCATCAGAGTTTTGCAACAGTGTTTTCTGTCTTAGTTTACACAAGTGACATTCTTGGGCTGAGTGCAGGGGATTTCTCCTGCAGGAGCCTGAAAAATTACCAGGAAAACTTCAAGCTCAAAACATGGACATAATAATGGGCTTCTCTTGTGGGATATGTGGCTCAGAGGACAGACTGGTGTGGGTCTCTCCTTCCTTCCTGTTTTCTTACTGGAAAACATATGGAAAATATGATAACTTCTCTCAAACTTAGCTGATGTTGGCTTGTGTGTTACCAGTGAACAGGGCAGGCTGTGTAAAATTAGAAATGCATTTCCCACTCACTTCCCACTCATGCAAGGATGCTCAGGGGGAATGGACATCCATTTACCATGGAAATTCACTTCTTTTTTGTCTCAGATGAAGAGTACTTCAGTCAGTCCCAGCTGGGCACACACACTGTGTCAGGCAGGCTCCAGCCCATTTTCTGGGATGATTGTAGAGCCCGGGGACATCTCTTGTCAGAGGCACGTGAAGCCTTGTGGCAGCACGGTAGGAGGCTGAGGTCAGCAGCTGCCACGTGTGGTGGGGAAGGTTGTGCAAGCTTCAGCCACGATTTTAGCGGCCTTGTCCCGATAAATGAGTTAGAAGAGGCAGGGGAGCTGTGCGTGCTCACTCAGATATTAATGCCAGATGTCAAGGAAAGGTTTTGATTAAGATCTTTCTCTTCGTCCAGGATCTTGCTCTTTCCCAGTCTGCAAGCTGGAGTTGTGGGAATGGGCTGGTGGTGAAATCCCCCTTGGCAGCTGAGCAGCAGCGGTGCCCTTTCCTCCAGCAGCATTTCCAGGTCATTGTCAGCTCAGCAGGGCACGATGAGGTCACCCTGTCCCTGCTGGGGATGGCTTGTCTGCAGTCTCTCTCTCCTCAGCAAAAGGCTAGTGTGAAGCAGAGCTGCCTGCTTGGCTTGGTGGGTTTGTGGTTTGTGGGCAGGGGGAGGATGGCTCGGGGGTCACCCCTGCAGCACTCTGCCACTGGCCAGCCGGAGCAGAGCAGTGTGGAGCAGGCATTCCTGAGAGGAGGATGAGCACATGGGGGACATCTCCCCAACCTGGAATTCACAGCCCTGTCCCACCTCCCCACGTTTGTACCTCTAGAAAGAGCGCAGCTGAAAGGTCCTGTTCCCAGCAGAGCATGCTGGATTTGAGCCCCCTGTCCAAGGACTGTGAGCTGGCAAAGGGTGCCTCGCTCTTTTTCGGTGATCCTTTTGACTGCTCATCTCATTGTCTGTAGAGAAAATAGCACAGAAGTGCCATAAAGCAGAAACTTTTTTGGTGCCATCAAGGCGCTGGGATTTTTTTTTTTTTTCTTTTTTTTTTTTTTTTTTCTCAGTCTGCTCCAAGGTCAAGTTTCCAATCAAGTTAGTGCTTGCAGCAGCAGAGATCCCTCCTATGGAAGCACATGTGCTTGCAGAGGACTGTGGCATGTTTGTGAGTGCTGGGTCTGTGCAGCTGAGCAGGGGGTGGTCACGGAGATTTGTGGCCATGAGAAATGCTTAGCTTATTTGCTAAGGGAAGGAGATTTTTGGGAGCTAAAAACTTCTCTGCTATTCCTGTGCTAGTGAACTCCAATCTGATTTGTTTCCAACACCGGAGGCCCTCTCTTGGGTCACATTTGTATTTTTCACCTCTTCCAATTAATTCAGTTGCCTGTGTTTTCTCAGTGGAGAACTCCTACTTCTCCATTTGTATTACCTTTGCTGTCTTAGGATTACATTGGTCCAGAGAGCTTTGATATTCCAAGATAGGAGATGCACCAGCAAGATAATTTCCAAAAGAAATATTATATGTAAGCAGTTCACATGACTAGCCAGGGAAAGAGTGATGCTGAGAGGTCAGGAGACTCCTGAAATGACCAAATAACCTGGTTGTTTGCACTCTCTTTTGAGGAATAGAAGGGGATTTGAGACATTCACCATCAAAAGACTGGGGTTTTTAGGTCCCTGCTGCATGCCAGGGAGAGCACACACCACCACAGCAAACTGCATTGAGTGTGGCTGAAGGCCACTGACCGACAATGAATAGTGATTCCAGTGTCTTACATGTCAGAATGACCAAGGAACCTGGAGCTCCTCTTTGCTCTTGCAGTGTTTTGCTGCGTTTCCCTGCTGCAGAGACTATTTGGGAGCAGAACTGGGAGTGAGGCAGAGAGCTGAAATCACCTCCTTCATCTGGCTCTTAAAAAAAGCCAATTTTGTGGCCTGACTTAACCCAAGGATGGTTGTATCTGTTGTTTCACTGAGACTTTTCTGGCTCATGATTATTTTTGTTACTTTTTTTAATCCATTGTCTCAGGGAAGGGAAATCTTTGGAGCAGGAGCACTGCTTTAAGAAAAACCTCTGCAATTCCCTTTGATTTTGCACAGGAAAGACTCTGATTTAGAGGTGGGATGTGCCGTGTCTTTACGTGCTCTTTGGGGGAGTTTAACCTCTGGCTCTTATCTGTCATTCTTTCTCTCCTTATCCCACACAGCAATACCAGATGTGGGAAGCAGGGAGGAGGCATAGGCTGTGGCATGATGAGCAAGCCTGTTTAAAGTGCCTCTCTTATTTATGATGTAATGCTCCACTTTCTGTGCTGAGCAGATAAAGGACCTGGCTTGCTCCTTGCTGTTACAAGTAGTGGAAAAAGTTCCCCTGCTGCGATACAGATCATGTATTTGTCTCATGAATAGGTCGCTGCGAGCCAGCTTTGCCCTGGCTCTGAGTTACCCTGGTTCATCCCAGAGGTGAGGGACTGGCTAACACGATGGGTCCATAGCAGATAGAAAGGTGCTACATACAAAAAAAGCAAAAGTTGGTGCTGTTTTCTGTTTATCACTGAGAATTCCCTCTCAGGTATCAGCCTCTCGCTCAGCTCTGTGCCAGCAGACACAAGGATTGTAAAGTGAAACGGGGTTATCGGAAAGGAATTGACCCTGCCCCCTTGCCTGGGCAGAAGGAAGCAGTGTTGGAGAGCAGGGCTGCCAGCCAACAGCCAGTTTTGTATTCCCTGTTTAGCAAGTGCCAGTCAGTTTAAAACAAAGCTGATGATGGCTGTTTCCTAAGAAGGGACGCACTCTGCTATGGGTGAGAGAGCACACTGTGTTGGGGCTCTGCTTCCAGCAGCACAAACTCCCCTCTGTGCTTTCATCCCTGTCCCAGCACAGTGCAGAGACAGTGGCGTCTGGACCAGGGAGTGGGAAAGCAAATCTGGGGAGAGGTGAAGAGGGAAGTGATGTCTGAGGACAGCAGAAAGGAGTTGTTGTTCACTTTGGCTTGAATTTGGGAACAGTAATTGTCACTTCCTTTTCAGTTACTGATTATGATCACAGATCAAAAGTTGCAGCCCTAGGGAAAGCAGAGTAAGATTTCTGCTGGCAACTTTGGTGTTATCAGATGCAGTATGGTGTGGGCCGAGGTTTTCCCAGGCAGATTCCTGGTGCTGGTTTTGTGGAGTTCTGCCAGAGGAAAAAAGAGGATTTGAAGCCAGAACTGATGTGCTGCTGGACCCAGGAGCTTTTGAGATCAGAGGGTGTGGGTGTGTTGGAGAAGCATGTGTTACATGCAGTGTGTGAGGGATCCATGAGAGACCTCCTTGGAGCTGAGCTCTCTCTGTGTGGAGACAACTTTCAAGACAGGAGAAGAACATGGATGTGACTGGAAAGTACTTTGAGAGAAAGAGTGTTAACACCTGGCCAGCAGGCATTGGTGTATCCTTTTGAGGTGGGAGAGAACAAGGCTTTTCTAGGGGGACAGAACCCCACCCCATGAGTTAGAGGTTGCTCCTGACTGTCTCAGCAGAACCCCTCAATCTGCCTGGGACATTTTGGCATCAGCATGTCCTGTCCACAGGCAGCTGTGGGAGTCAGCCCTGCAAGGGTGGATGTGCCAAAATTGTCTTGTGCTGCCTGTGGGCAGATGCTGTGCCTGCTACACGTCTCTGTCCTGGGTACAGCAGGTCTGTGACTCTCAGGTGGGATCTGACCTGCTGCCCTCTCTGGAGCTGTCTGAGGGTGGGATGGGGCCCTCTGTCTCCTGAGCCAGTGAGGCTCCGAGACGTTTGAGAGCTGGAAGTGAAGCAGCTCACTCTACATCACCAACCTGAGATTCTTCTCTTCTTTCTGTATTGCAGAAACTTCGACTCCCTCAGGAAAGAAAATGTGTACGAGAACAACAAGTTGGTAAGTGACTTTTAATGTTTACTTTTGGTCTAGTCCGTGACCTGGCACTTTGCTCATGTGATTAATCACCAGAAGCCCTGCAGGCACAGTGTGCTGAGTGTGCAGTGTTCAAATCCTTTGCCTTGTCCTACACCTTCCAGCCTTCTCTCTTGAACAGCAATGTGCAGGCTGGCTGGCTGCTTGAAAGCACCTTCAGACTGTTCATACTTCGTAGCTGGCCACACAGTAATGCCTGTTTCCTGTGTGTCCTGTGGCAGCAGGAGCTCAGACAGAGGTGCTGGAGGTCAAAACATGGACATGTTGAGTATGTGATGCTCCTGAGGGGTGGAGCAGGAGCTGGGAACTGAGTGCTGTGAGAGGGGAAGCACAGGGAGTGTCCTCCCACTTCTGTTCCTTCCTGGTACAGAGCATCAAGGTGGATACATCCTAAAACCTGATCCTGCCTGGACACTTCATTCCAGCCTGGCATTGGAGTTTCTCATGTTCTTTCCACAAAGAAAATAAAGTTAGGCAGGCCAACCCCTTCCTGCACTGGATTCAAGCACGGTCTTAGTGATCCAAGGAAGGATTTTCCTCTCCCTCTCTCCATCACAAAAGGAGAGGCAGTGAATTATAACACTTCTCTTCCCTTGGCATTGCTCCACACAGTTTTGTGGCTGCTTGGCAGGAGCTTGGGATATGAACGAAGCATGGCAGCTTACTCTTGTCTGGGCTGGAGGAGTGACATGCTCTCAGGCAGTGAGCTCACTGAAGAGCTTCTTCCCTCTGGGAGAGCTAAACTTGTCCCCCCATGGCTCCATAGCTTCTGCTCCCCTTCATCCCTAGCTGTGTCCACAGCTCCCATGACAGACTCTCTGTCCCCAGGCTGGGGCTGCAGCCTGTGAGCAGTTAGTGACACTCTGGGGTTCAGCCCTGTGTGTTCCTCTCCTCACACTCCCTGAAGGGGAGATTCAGACCGTGTGTTTTGCCCTGGAGGTTTGGTGTTTGGCAGGAGTCGGGGCCTCTTTGCCATGGAAGCGTAACTTGGCTGAAGTGCTGAGGATCCCTGAGTGTTGCTCCTTCTCCAGCTGGGCTGATGGTGTCTGCTGGTGTCTGGGAAATGAGCTCTGGGAGCTGCCTCCGCTGCTTTTATTAATGAAAAGCTTCTTTGTGCTTCTCATAAAGAGTTGCTCCCCTCCTTTGTTGCAGTCTGTGTCCCCCCTCCTCCCCCTTTCCTCGTTTCTTTTATGTCCTTTCTTTTGCTCTCTCTTCCTTACTCCACCTGCTGTGGGAGGACTTGTCTGTGCTGTCCTTTCACTGCTGGTGTCCTGCTGCCTTGGCCGTGCTGTCAGTGGGACTGACCCTCCACCTCTCTGAGCTCCCGGGCTGGTCTCCCCCTTGGGCTGCTCTCCATCCTAGCTCCTACACTGTCCTTGGGACAAGTGGGCCTGATTTCTCCCAGCATTATTCCTCTGCTGTTGTGCAGACCCTCCTTGATGCCCCACTCATTAGAGGCTTCTTTTCAAGGGCTGTATTGTGAATGTAAAAAAGTCTTGTTTGAACTGCAATTTGCCATGTAAGGTCATCTGCCAAGGAAGAATGTGTCACTTCTCAAGTGCCACAAAGCCAACCCCAAACCCTAGAAAAGTTTTCATTGGTGGCATTTTTCTGCTAGAGATTTCAAAAATATATAGAGGTGAAAAGTTTCTAGAGGCCTTGGATTCAGTGCTGCTGGAGTTGGTGTGGTGTAGCAGGCAGAGCCTGTGCCAGAGGGAAGCTGTGCCAGACCAGCTCTGGTGGCCTTGAGCATATCACTTTCCCATTTTGCATAGACATGGCAGCAGTGGCACTTTCTTCCCCTGGAAAGCACTTGGAGCTGCACTGATGACAAACACAATGCAGAAACAACATGTTGGCCCTTTAAAGGCCAGCCTGGGCAGGCAGGTAGAGGAGAAGGGTGACTGGACCCTGTTAGGTGGTGATCCTGTAGGGTCTCCAGGGAGGAGCAGTTCCCAGGAACACGGGGATGCTGCAGTGGACACCACATCCTAGTGCTGCTCTCTGCATTGCTCAGCTGGCTCTGGCCAAACCAGGTGGGTGCACAGAGCATCCTCCTCCTCCTCATGGCCCGGGCAGCCCCTCGCACGTGTTCTGTGCCCATTGCCCCGGTGTCACCCGTGGCACAGTGTGGCAGGGGCTGGCATGACCTGTGTTCCCACTAATCCTCACACCAGGAATGTCCAGCAAGAAAACTCGACTGGTCAGACCAGTTGTGCAGCCAGTGCAGTGGGGAACACTCCAAAGAATGTATTAAGTACCAGTTTACAAGACAGGAAAGTGCCAGGCTGGGCTGGCAGCTGGGGTGACACAGCCGGCGGTAACTGGCTGAAAGCATTTTTAATGTCAGCTCTGTTACATTTTTACTGGGATACCCAATGGAAAAAAATGGTAATTATCTTGCTGAAAAACAGTGGCTGTTTGTTTCTTCTAAGCAGGAATGGTTGGCTTGTACACCAACACTGTGTGTGTCCGTGCCAGAGGTCAGATGCAGAGGGGTTTAATACATTCAGGTTTTTTTTTTTTTAACCCTTTCACTGTGGACTTCAGCAGTAGCCTTCCTTGTGCCTCTGGTCCTGCAAGTGCTGTTTTCCTTTGCTGTATTGCCATTTCAACAGGGATGCTCCAGAGGGGGAGGGAAAGGATTTTTTCCCGTAAGTTGGGAAGGAACATGGCTGAAGAATGTCCTTAGTAAAAGCTCTAAACTGAGCTGAGCAAGGGTGAAGTTTGGATGTTGCAATTTTTTCTTGTATTCTGTTACAGGCTTTTGTTCAGAGGCAACAGAAAATAGCTTTTGCCTCTTTTTCCTGCAGTTTCAAAGCAGAGGGCACCACAAAGAGGAATATTTATCCCAAATACATGTTAGGCAGCATGGAAACAGTTAAGCTGGAAGGGAGCTATGTATCAGGAATTCTGCATTACATCTCTCTTCCCCCTTTCTGGTCTGGGAGAGAGGGGTCCCTCCTGCAGCCCAAGATTTCCCATTTTCAGATGGAGAAGAGCAGGCAGTGGGAGGCAGGAAGCTTTAACATTTGCACAGCACTCAGAGATGAAAACTGCCTGCAAGCACCTACCAGCCCACCGTTAATTGGGGAGCACTCCAGGTTGGGCTGGGAGCCTGGAAACGAGTCTGCCAGCCTGGACTGACACAGCCCCTTCTGCCAGGCCTGGCTCTCTGCAGCTGTGCACTCACAGGCAGAGGCAGGCTGCAGGAAGAGCAGGGGAAGCCCAGGTGAGTTACTGTGCAGTGAGCTATGGCCAGCTTGCCAGGCCAGATTTTTGGCTCCTTGCCTGGATTTCTCAAGGCAGTGGCTGGAAGCCATGACTCCGTTGGTTCCTACGATGTAGGAGTTAAACTGGTGCAGCTGTTCCCCAGTAGAGTTATTATTTGAGTGGGGCTGTTTGCAGTGCACTTTCTTCCTTATGAAGAGGAGCAGCTCTCCTGACTGGTGTGGACAAGACCCCTCTATTTTTATCTTTTTTTTCCCTTCTCCAGGCATTTCAAGTGGCAGAGGAGGAGCTGGGGATCCCAGCCTTGCTGGATGCAGAGGATATGGTTGCTCTGAAGGTACCAGACAGGCTGAGCATCCTCACCTATGTTTCCCAGTATTACAACTACTTCCATGGACGGTCTCCTAGTAAGTACCATATTCCCTGGAGGGGTGGGAAGGTTCAGAGCTTCATTTCATGCTTTCCCTTGCCTCCAAACAAGCTTGGAAAAGCAAAAGAGACTGCACTTGAGGCCTTTTTGGTATCAGAACTGTTTCAGTGAGCGATCTGAACTCTTTGCACAGCAGCCTACAATTGCAGCAGTGCTTTTGGAAGGGTAGAGGGCCATATCTTGTCTTTAAAACTACTGCCTTAAAATTTAAAATACAATCTAAAATTTCTTATGGTCCAGCTAGACAGGAGCACTGGAGGTTCCTCCCCATGGTCCCCACCTCAACTTTCCATTCTGGAGCACCTCCACTCCTGTTCCAGTCTTTGCCACACCTGAGGGCTGGTGAGAACATGGAATAGAACAAGGCTGAGCTTGCCTGTGAGGCTGTGCCAAAGGAGCAGCATCGATGGTAGGGCTTGTACAGCACAGCAGTCCTGATAGAAGGAAGGAGGAGAAAATTCTCACCCTAACTGACATGATTGTGATGGAAATTCTGTCAAACATGAAACAGGCCACAGAGCTGCCAAGGCATTATATTCACATACAGGGGCATTATTGTAGTCTTGGTTTATATTTGGCTTTAAGCTCACACAAAATGAAATAATGTGATAAACCAATTTAACAGGTTCCTCCAGAGGAAACTTTAGAAAGTGGGACATGAATGACTTAACTGGTTAAGGTGAATCTAAATGGAGAGATATGCATTGAAAATGTCCTACATCTTGGAAAGAAAGCACAGTTCGCTCAGAGTTGCCTTTAATGCTTAAACTCTTCCTACTTCTCCACCTCTTTACACATTTAAGCATGCTTTTTCTCTCCCTCCACAACTTCTTCCCTCCCCCTCTTCATTTTTTTGTTTCTTGTTTTAAACCATTCTGATTAAAATCAAACAAATTCCATCGTGTTTGTGCCAAGTGGTGAGAATCTGGGTCAGGTTGGGGTCTTTGCCCCCTCCCCCCTGCATCTTGTCTACCACGTCATCAAGCACAGCACATTTTTATACTCTCTAGTGTCCCACAAAACACTTTGGTTGCATTCCTGTTGCTGGGGTGAATGTGAATGCCTGAAAATGAGCCCAGCCTGGAATGTGCCCTCTGACACCAAGCAGAATCATGGACTCACAGTCGTGCCCTTCAGATGGGTTCCAGCAGGACCATGAAACAAGCAGGACACAGGAGGACAGAGAGGGTGAGCAGACAATGTTTTAGTGAGGTCATGCATTTATGGAAGAGTAGAGTTGAAGACACCCATCTTTGTGCTGGGCTTTGGGAATTCAGTAAATGGCACGAGTGGGAAGTGAGGGGGCAGCCCGAGCCTGATCTGTTTACTGGGTCAGCTGTCCCCTGGTCCCTGCAGCAGGAGCCCTGGGTGTTTATTTGGATAGTTGGCTTTCTTGAGGGCAGACTGCTGGGAACTGGGCTCCCTCTCTGCTCCCTGCCCTTTCTGTGTTTACTGAGCAGGGTATAATCTCTTTTCAGACGAGTGGCCATTTAAGTGGTCACTTGGAAAGTGAAGCTGTAGCTCAAATATCCCACAAGGAACACAGAGACATCTCATTCAGAATAGGAAGTGCTGCAGAAATAACATCCCTGTGAGACACTTGGGGGTCGTGTCTGTAAAACTTTGCAGGAAGCCTTATTTCCCAGGGAAGTTTCACTGCACAGGGCACCATTCCCTGCTTGTCTGAAGTGTGTTGGAGATTCTCTTTTCTCCACTTGTAGTGAATTTTGAGGGGTTCTATTTCATCTGCAAAGAAAAGAGAATTGGGCATTTGCAGGCTGCTTGTGGCAAGTCTTGGTTTCCACATCAACACCACTGTGGCACCTCCAAGTCTTTGTAGAATTACCCATTTTTAGTGGTCATTTCGGAATTCAACAAAGCTGTTTGCTCCAACACCTCTGCCTGCTCCAGCAGGGCCTGTTTCAGTCGGGATCAGTTCCACTGTGGGCTGGAATGGAAAACCCAAGGTCTTGTTCTCACCATCGACGGATGGCAATTTGCGTTTCTTCACTTTTGAATTTCTCTTCATGAAACTCCCTGAGAAAAATCAGCAGTTTCAGCTGAATGTTGTTACAATTCACTTGTTGCCTCTTGCCCCTCAGTCCAGCACGGAACTGCTCATGAAGGAAGTCTGTGTCTCCTTGTGTGCTTTTCATGTTACCCATCAGGCACCTCTGGATATTCTTACTTTGTAAATTACTCCTAAACCCATGAGTTTTCCTTATGTTCCCTTAAAAATATTCCCTTCTTCCATTCTTCCAGTTGGAGGCATGGCTGGAATCAAGCGTCCTTCCTCTGAATCTCCTGAGCAGCATGCTGGGAAGAAAACTGCTACAGAGCCTCCTAAGGCAGTGCCACCAAAACTGCCTCCTGCCCACCCACCAGCCAGAGCTAAGCCAAAGGAAACCTCCCCAGTTACCACGGTAAGAAATTGTGGGTTTGGGTGTTCCTTAAACCTTAAATCTGTTCAGTGAGAGTACTGGGCTAGTTCAAGGCTCCTGGTGGTAAGGACTTAGTCTCCAAATTTTCTGCTCACTATGAGGGATTTAATCCAGAGGTATTGTTATGGTTGTGGCACAGATTGAGGTGGGAGTCACTGGAAAACCATCAGTCAGCCTGGATACATTGTGAACAGGACATGGGTGTCTTAGGACATGGATATGCTGTTCCTAGATATTGGGGATGGAGATTTTTAGTGGATGTAGTATTACTTTTGCTAGAAAACATTGATCCAATTCTTGGAAGTGGTTTCAAAGCAGAGTAGGATGAAAACAGGGTAGCAGCCCTTTCCCAGCTAATGTAAATCAGAGACCTTTGCCTACAGGCAGGCAGGGCACCCTGGTCCTCTGGCTTTGTTAGAACATCTTCCCCATACTCTGTCCTTCCGAGGGCTGTTCCACTTCTGTGACGAAGGGATTAAAGGGAGAGGGGATTTCCTGGATGTCACTTCTCTGTTCTGGCTGTGCATGCCAAATGCTCACCTGCCTGCGAGATTTGTAGCTGTGTCCAGGGCCGTGGTCCTGCCTGCTCACCCACTGCTTCTCCCCACAGAGAAGGGTCCTGGCAGAGAGCGGGAATGTCCCCAGCAGCAGCTGTGGGGTGTGTGGGAAACACGTGCACCTGGTGCAGCGCTACTTGGTGGATGGGAAGCTCTATCACAGGAACTGCTTCAGGTACAGCAGCTCTTCCAAGCGGGGGCACAGCCCTGGGGGTCACAGAGGGCCAGCCTGGTTGCTTTGGGACTGGAGACAGAGTGGTGTGGCACATTTTTATCAGAGTGGAGGCAACCTGGGTTTGCTCTTCACCTGTGCGTAAGGGAAGCTCTCTGCACAAGTCTGTTTTCATCTACACCTTTCCTGCTTCAGGCTGTGCTATCAACAGCTCCTGTCCTGGTGCCTGAGGAATGTGCACGCAGGGTCTGCTCACTGCCAGTGTGGTGCCTTCACCCTCCTGTGGATGGTGGAGTTGTGCCTGCACTGCCAGCTGTGTGTTTCCCAGCGCTCTGGAGGATATTTCCTGAGACTTTTGTATCCACAGGTGCAGGCAGTGTTGGAACTTGCTTCTTCCTGGAAGCTACAAAGCTGGGCCTGAGCCCGGTATGTTCATCTGCACCAGCCACCAGCAGCCAGACAATGCCCAGATCTCTGGTCTCCACAGTACTGGAAACAAACCTGACAGTGCCCCAGCCCCTACTGCTGCCAGGGCATTCCAGAAAGCAGCAGAACCCAAGAAACCAGAGCAGGTGTTGAAGAAACCCAGCCAGGAAGGCCTCACTAATTCAACCAAGCCATCTGTTTCATCTTCTGGAAGCTCTGGCTTCAAAAGTATAAATACTCCATGGTCCTCCTCAGCTGTAAATAAATCAGATGACTGCAAAGGTGCCTCGTTGGGGAATAAAAAAGATCACCATGAAGGCACCCCATCAAAGCCTCCTTGGACATCCTCCGCAACAAAAACACAGCAAGCCCGAGAAGATTTTTTTCGGTCCTTGAAGTCCTCCAGCAATAAATCTTCTGACACTCAAAAACAAGTCCAGTCTCCTCATGGCCTTGATAAAGCTGTCCCTTCCAGAACCACTGCTGAGGTCAGTCAAGGGAATGCTGGGAAGGATCAGGCACGTAACCACATTATACAGGCTCTGTCTGGATCAAACACTTCTCCACACAGGCCAGGAGGACTCACTTCCACTGGCTCCTCAGCACCTAGCAGGTAAGCACTATTTCTCTTTCCCTTTTTACTGCCAAGATGTTCCTTGGGATAATTTGGAGACGCCCCTGCATCTTTCTTTGCTTTGTCCTGACTGCTCTTGTGGCTCAGTTTTAGAGGCATGTAGAGGGACACATACAAATCATTGGAACAGAGGCCAATAAAAAGGTCCATCCTTTCAAAAAGACTCACTAAGCTGTACTTTTTTGCAGTGGCAAGTTTTCTCCCACCAATTCTCAGAGTCTGGCTCCAAAAACGGGGTACACAGCACCAAAGCAGGAAAAGGCTACAGACCCTGTGCCCAAGAGCCAGGCTGCCAGCAAAGCTGCTGACTGCTTGCACAAGCCAGAGTCAAAAGGCATCAAAGGTGAGGATGAGTGTTTCACACAGCTCTGCCTGGACACAGCACTCCAACTTTATGCCTTCCTCTTGCAGTATAGCAAATGTAGCCATGACTGCTGTCCTTTCTGTCTGTACCACCACACGAAAGTTTTTTGAGCTGTGGGGCTCAGCACACCTCCCTCTGTTCATCCCTGTGCAATTGCTCCCTGTAGCACGGCGACTTTCACTGCTCTGAGGATCTCCAGGTATTTTTGTAGTTGTACTCGCTGTCATCAAACATCGGCATCACGGTGGCTTTCAAAGGCTTAGGTTTTCCCAGATGGGAGACCTTGCCAGAACTTTGGGATGGTTTTTTGAATGCAGTTGAGGCTCACTCAGCCTCTTTGTTCTGAACCAAGCTTCCACCTTGGTGACTTAGCAGTGGGCCAAGGGATGATATTCTGGGGGTTCCCAGTGTCCCAGGCACTTTCAGGTGGCCTGTATTTTTTTGGGCCAGAAGCAGTGTCTGTCTGCAGTTTGCTGTGACTTTGTGGGGTTTTTTGTCTCTCCCTCTTCCTGCCCCAGCGTTTGTTCTCTGAGATCTGAGCTGTTTGTATTCTACTGCTGTAGAATGTGCCTGTTCATTTACTCTGTGGCTGTGTTTCTCTAGCTGCATAGGTTTGAAAGCATTTGATCTGAAAGGGACAAAATGCCACTGAGATGATTTACTGCCTATTGTATCTGAATCTGTCCATGTTAAACTTGTTGAGCTGGTGCTGGTTTTCTGCAATAACATCACAGTATCTGCCCCAGTGCATGGCTCATCTCCTAAGATTCTCCTGAGACTCAAATCTGGCTTGTTTCTTTTTATTGGATGTTTTTGTTCTTGTTTATTTTTTATTTACCTTGCTGTGTTCCTTTCTTCAGGAAGCACAAATGTTGGTGAAGACAAGTCTGAGAGCCCAGAAGGCTGGAGATCTCGGTTGAAGCCTGTAGCCAACAAGTGAGTGTCTTTGGAACTGGTGGATTTCCATGACAAGTGTGACCATCCCAGGTGGAGATCCAGACCAGGATGTCCAGAACTTTTCCTGTGGACCATTGTGCAAGAGGGATGGTTTCCTACCTTTTTTTTTTTTTTCTTTGCAGGGACCAAGATGGCTCTAAGAAACCTACTGATCACTCTCAGGTGGGAGCAGGGAGCCCAGCACACAAGGAGAAAAAGCCAAGCCCACTAGTTATCCCACCAGCAAAGCAAGACTCTGGTATGAAGGATAAAAGCTTTGCCTTCATTTTGCTCCTCAGGAAGGGGACAGGCATTGGTGCTGCAAGGCACATGTGAGGAATGTGTTGGTGGGAGACTGTGCCTTGCTTTCAGGGGTCTCTGCACCTGCTTTAGCCCTCTGGTGCTTTTATTTTGTGCCTTTGATGGGTGACCTCCATCCTTCCCCAAGGAGAGGGACTCAGTCTCCATAGGGTTCCCTTCTTCTGCAAGACAGCCAGCAAGATTTCACTTTCTCTCTTGCATGATTGTGTAATGTTGAGAAATCTTGGTGATGGTTCCCAACTGTTTATTCTCCTCCAAAATGTTTATTCTCCTCTTACTCTGGCCTTGTAATCAGTGTTCCTTCCCTGTTTACTTTGGGCTTTTGCCCTTCATTATCATCAAGAGAGGAGGACTAGGACTAGAAGTGGAGTTGGCTAGTGATGAGTGCCAGAGACATTGGGCAATAAGGGGATTTTTATGAGATGAGGGTTGAAATTTCTTACCCAAAACCTATCTGTGCTTCTTAATCCAGCTTCATCTGGTGGATTCATGAAAAAGTTGTTGATTCCCAGCTCAGATCTTATCAGGAGCTGTCAGAATTCAAAGCAAGACTGGAAAGGTCCTGGAGGCTCTGCCAAGAAGGAGGAAGATGGCAACCAGTTGAAAACAAACACTGCTACGTGTAAGATCTCTTCTGCCTACTAAAGTCACTCTGTCCTCTGCACTGTCAGGGAACAGCCTGAGTGGTCAGTGTGGGATATGTGTCCCAGAGTTTTCTGTGGCTAACCCTGTGGCTGTTGTCATGGGAGCAAGATCTGTGTAATTAATTTTTATTAGCCAGCTTGGCCTAAGCAGCAAGCAGCAAGGCCAGAGAATTCAGTGGGAAAGGAAGAAACTGAAATAGGAATTTTTCAAGGTCACTGCCCTATCATTCTTTAGACTTAGTGCTGTGAAGAGAACCATCTCCTAATTTGGGGAACTGGGATCTTGCTGATGTCTCTGTTCCTCTTCAGTTGAGTGGCTTTAGGAGATAAAAGGAATGCAGAGAACTGTCAGCCAGAGACTCCAGCTGGAGGGACCCACAGGAGCAGGAGCCAGGGCTGCTGTTTTTTGGATTTTCAAAGATGTCCTGACCAGTTTGTCCCTTCTCTTAATCCAGTTTCTTACTCCTGTTTGTTCAGCCACAGCTTTACTGTGCACCTCTCCTCCAATGTCCAGTTATCCTTGCTCCAACATATCCCACCACAATGCTAATGAAATTTTCTGGAACTAATCTGATGTTTGCTGCTGTCCTGTTTGCTCTGCTTCTTTGTCTCTCCTTTCCTTACACCATTTAGCTGTGTCTTACCTGTCTGGAGCAGAAGATTCTCACAGCATCAGCCCTGCCCCTGATGTTTGTCTTGGAGCAAGCAGGATGGGTCCTGATGGCTCCATGCTCTCATGCTTTAGTGCTTGTCAGCTGGTGCCAGCACTGTCCTTAGCCAGCACCTCTAACAGTGATGAAACATTCAAACTCCAGTTGCATTGTCTTTTTAAGAAGTTTAGTGTGCCTCCTTTGCTCCAAAGCATTTTCCAGAAACTTTCCACCTCCTCTCTCCTCAGACTCAGCCCCAGGGTGCAGCATGAGTCTCTCCCAGGAAGTGAGCTGTTAAGATAAGGGAGGCTGGGTTTGTATCCCTCTTTTCTAAAGCCTAATGACTGCCATGGGGGAGGACCATTGGGAAACTTTCCTGGCAGTTTCCCCCCACCTTTCCTGTGTGCCCAAGTCTGCCACCTGAAAGACTGGTTCCTGCTGCTGTCCCTGGGCAGGCTGTGGGTTAAGGACAGAGCTGTTGCTCCTCTGGGAGGTGTTTGCCTCAGCACTCAGAGAGAGCTGTGAACAGTCAGCTGCTGTTCCTGCCCTCAGTCCTGGGGTTGTGTGGAGCTGTGGATGCTGAACATTTCTGTAGATCATTCATTTTTTCTGGTGCTAGGTGGTGTTTTCTGTTGAGAAAGGAGGCTCCAGGGTTTTCCTGCCAACTGTCCTACTTCCAGCTTGCTGGCAAGCAGCCAACCCGTCCTGTGTCTGTCAAGCCAGAAGCTGGGGCTATCAGGGGATATCAGATCCTGAGCCAGTCACAGGGTGTCATTTTACAGCCTCTTCCCCTCCAGTGACCGTGGCCTTCTCACCATCAGTGGTGCAGCTTTCTGCCTTGGTTGGAGGTGCTGCAGAGGCCGCTCGGAAGGAGCCCGGAGATGCAGGACTGAGCTGGGAGAGGGAAGTGTTGTTTGGGCAGACAGCTCAAGGCAGGCCAAGTCCCTCTTGGAGGAACCTTTAAAAGAAGTGTGAGTTGCAGGCAGTGCACAGGGCAGCAAACCAGCAGCATCCAGAGGGAAGAGATCCCTGACGGGGGCCAGCAGTGCAGGAACAACACAACCACATCCAGCATCTCCTCCTTTTGCACTCTTCCTAGAAAGCACAATAGAGCAAGGGCTGGGCAGCTGGAGAGCTGTCCTTGAGCTCTTCCTCAATTGCCAGAGACTCTCAGGAGGCTCCCTTGGTCTGTCTGTCCTGTCTTTCTCCTTGTGTGTGCTGAGCCTGCATCGCTGCTGCCTTTGTTACAGCCGTGCTCTTTTGATAGTAGAGTTTTCCTTCCTTATCACATCATCCACGTACGCCTCTGTTCTCTCTCTGTGGTAATTATCCAGCCCAGCCCCTTGGGTATCCAAATACCTCACACTCTTCTGTAGTTATCCTTGCAGCACAGTTGGGCACAGAAAGCTGAGGCACAGTGGAACAAATACACATTGCTTAAGGATTGATTTTAATAGGTGTCCAGGGCCTAAATAATGCTGTGTAGTGGGGCCTAAGGGACTTCTCACCTAGGAAGTGTTTTGTGGGAGGACTTGAACCTTAGTTTCCTGAGATCTACACTGAGGTCCCCTAGACCATCTTTGTTTCATCAGTATTTACTGATACTCCTTTGTGAAAGAGCACTAGAGGGACATTTTCAGTATGTCTTGTGCTTTCCTGTGACAGTAACCCAGTCTTTCTGTTCTATCCTTTGGAAGCTTAATAAGGGATTGCTTTTGCCACAACAAATATCTTTGGGTTTTAACAAGATAGGGAATGAACATGGAAGGCAGTATTCTTGGGTGGAAGTTCCAAAGTCACACCTGAATTAGGTAACTGTCTGTACCCTTGGGATGAAAGCAGCAACCTGTGACCTGAGTGACAAGCCACAAGGAGTAAATCAGGCTGTGAGGAGACATTTCCTGCTTTGATCAGGCATGTGGATGCATATTTGTCATCTGTGACATCTGTTGAGTAGCTGGGACCTGTTGTGCTCTGGTGGTGTAGGCACTGTCCCAACACCATAAAATTATTTAAAGGTTGCGGTGACATTCTTTGATTTTTTTTTTTCTCCCTTCTAGTTAAACTCCCTGTCCCAAAAAGCAAAGACGACCTTCAAGTGGTGTCCCCAACCAAGGTATGGCTGGAAACCAGGTATAAGGGGTTGTTGGATATCCTTCTGGAGTGATTGTCCAGATATATCTCTTTGTCTTATTGAGAAGGTTTATTTGGATACCCAGGGAAGGAGTGAAAGGCTCTGAAGCAGAGACAAGGTGGAGAGACTGCTGGTCATCTCCCATGCAGGGAGACAATGGGAGCTGGAATGAATTTAGTCCTACATTTTTCTTCCTAGCTGCACCCAGACTACCTCCCTGAGGAGAAAATCCAGGAGAAGGTTCGTGACATCGAGAAGCAGCTGGATGAGCTGGAATTGAAAGGAGTGGATCTGGAGAAGCAGCTGCGTGCCTGCGAGGGAGGTAAAGGAGACCTGGTGCCAGCTCTGCAGTGGTGGGGAGGTGTGAGGCTCATGTCCTACCCCTGGGCACTCTTGGCTCCATTTTTAGGAGCTCAGGCTACAGAGACACCAGGTTGCCAGAGGTACCTAGTACACAAAGATAAAGCCCAGGGAATTTTGAACCTTCTCTGGCTGTTTCGTAACATATTTTTTGAGCAGGGCCTTGTGTTGATTTGGTTGAGGATCAGAGAGTTTTGGGAGTGGAAGGCCACTGTTGATCTGGCTTTTGGATCTCAAGCCAGGCCGGCCATCATGGCTGGCTCCAGTTTCTCAGGGCTTAGTGGGGTGATGCAGAGGGGCAGAGTTGAGGCAGCCATGTGGAAGATGAGCTGGGTGTCCTGTAGCAGAGTATCCATGAGCAGCTTTCATGAATCTGCAGGGAGTCACCTGCATCCCTGGTACCCAGGAGTTCCAGGGATCACCTGTTTTCACTGGGATTGCCTGGGGCTCCTACAAGTCATCCTAGGCTGTCCCTCAAGAGACTGTGTGTTGGAGCCAGGGGGGGCTGAACTGATGCAGCTTCTTGCCCTTTGTCTCCTCTGCAGATGAGTCTGAGGATGCCCTGATGGTGGATTGGTTCAAACTGATCCATGAGAAACAGCTGCTGCTCAGACAGGAATCGGAGCTGATGTACAAGTGAGTACAACCAGAAATTCACCTGTCTGCTCGTGCATTTCACCTCTGAGCAGTGAAGGAGAGGGAGTGTGGTAGTCCAAAAAAATGGTGTGCCAGTTGGTGGGATGAGAAGGGCCGAGGGTGTCTCTGGGAGAACTGCCAGCCTCATGATGTATCAGCTGGTGGGCCTTTGAGCACCCAGGGTCTGTGAAGAGCTCGTGAGGAGGGAAACATCAGAAATGTGATGGAGGAAGATTTCCCCCAACCTACCAGCCCCTGCCTAGGTGGTGGGCAATACAGAGATGAGGCTTTAGCATGATAGGAGAAGGATCCAACCCTGGGGCATGGCAGGGCAGTAATTCCTCACTTCTGTCATTCCTTCCAGGATGAAGCAGCAGGACCTGGAGGAGCAGCAGTGGAATATTGAGATGGAGCTGCGGCGCCTCATGAGCAAACCAGGTAAGGACTGGCCACACTGGGAATCCTGCTGGCCCCAGGAGCCTCTGCTTTGTGTGCCAGTCCTGGGATGTCCTTGAGATCTCAAGGCACTGCCAGGGATTGCAGGTGTCCCCTGACTGCGGCCATCCCCTGTCAGGTGCAGACTCCTGCTAACATCCAACCCACCTCTGCTTTGTGAGGGGAGGCAGGATGTGCCCCTGAGTGTGAGGACAATAAAATCAGCCTTGCTGGAGCAGGGTGGAGGCAGGAGCCACAGTGGGGAGGTGCTGCCTGTAGCTGAGATGGGCTTCCCTTGTCTTGTGCAGAGGAACTGAAGACGCCCAGGGAGAAGGAGCAGGAGAAGGAGCTGCTGGAGTCGTACCTAAACACAGTCAATGATCGGAATAATATTGTGGATTGCCTGGATGAGGACAGACTCAGGTGAGGGTCCTCAGTGGGAAATCAGCCAACACTACTGTACTGCCACTACTGCCCAGGCTATAGGGGTGGATAAGTGGCTGTAGTCCAGACTTCTGCTCCATGAGAGGTGGGTGGTCACCTGTCATCAACCATCTTGTCCTAAATGCTGCTGTCTTTGCATCCTTGGCAGCTGTTGGAAAGACATCAGGACCACAGCCCTGTTCACTGCTCTCTCAAGCTAAAGCTGCTGTGGGAACGAGGGCTATGAAAATGTGGAATGTGGGGGAAGAGAGGGAGAGGCTGGAGATGGGGAGGCTGGAGGCAGTATGGGAGATGCAGGAGGAATCTGGGAACATGAAGTCAGGAATGTGCTCGTCTGCTGCAGCAAGTGAAGCACAACTGTAGCTAAGAGCTGGATCCTTCCCAAGTTCAAAAGAAGACTGCTATGTCAAGTAGCTGGATTTGTGCCTCCTGATGCTGAGAACAGCCTCCATTTGTAGACCTCAGAGCACCAACTCGTGCTTGTGGTTTCTAGAACTGCCCAGGACAAGGTGGTGATAGCACTGTGCTTGTCCCTGATGGCAGTGAGCACCTCTGTAGCACCCCGAGCTACTGTGTCTCAACTTCATTCATCCCCTTGGGTGTGGTGGTGTCTCACCACTCTGTGAACTCGGGTGATTCATCAGCCAGCTGGGAGAGGGTCTGGAAATCCCCGAACAGGCCCTTGCTTTCAAGGGAACCAGATGGAATTTGCTAATGTCTAAGACTTTAACTGTTGGGTTTGTTTCCTGCAGCCTTCTGAGGTTATGCTGTGGAGTTTGGTCATTTCTTACTGGGGGAGTAAGAGCAGTATTTGCGTGGTTTTTGGTGCCTACCAGCTTGTCATGAACACAGCAAAGTTTTCTAATACCATGCTGTTCCATTACAGAGAGAAAGAGGAAGACCAGATGTTGGCAGACATGATACAGAGGTTGGGTAAGAGCCCTTTCTCCTCTTACAGAGCAGCACAGGGGGTCACTGGGGCTGTGGGTCTCAACCTGCTCTGTGTCTGCTCCCTCTCCTGCAGATGGATCTCTTGAGAGCCAGGAGCCAGAGAGGAAGAAGGACAAGTTCCGTTTGTCCAAAATATGGAAGCAGAAAAAAAAAGAGTAAAGCTCAGGAACCTGATGTTCCTTTTCCCAGTGGCCCAGAGAGACCCATCAAAGGTGTGGTCCTTCCTCAGTGCTGCTGTCTTGGAGCTGTGCAGGACTGTGAGAGGCCCCGAGAGGCCCATCAAAGGTGTGGTCCTTCCTCAGTGCTGCTGTCTTGGAGCTGTGCAGGACTGTGAGAGGCCCCGAGAGGCCCATCAAAGGTGTGGTCCTTCCTCAGTGCTGCTTTCCTGGAGCTCCTGGACTGTGAGAGGCTCCTCTGCTCCCTGACATGGAGACTGCAGGTTTGCTGACCAAAGGGACAGTGTGAACCCCTCTGGCCCTGATCTGGGATACCTTTCCCTGCACATGGACTTTAAGACTGTTTTCCCTCTTTGGCTGTAGCTCAGAGCTGGTTCAGCCTTGTTGTCTACTCAGGAGGGCAGAGCTCAGTTTGCCCACCCAGTGCTCAGGTCATTGCAGTCCTGAATGCAGGAGCATGGCCCTGCATAGCACCCCACAGTGTCCCACACCTGTCACCAGGGCAGCACCCAGGACACTGCACCGGGCTGTGCAAGGGCCATTGTCCCTCCCTTCCTCCCTCTCTGTGCTGTGGCTCTTTGGCTAGGGTCAGAGATGGAGAGAGGGAGATGCTACGGGGTGAGAGGGGTTGATGATTCCCCTCTTATCACACCAGTGCAAACTGGAGGCCCCACATTTGGGGGGAGCAGAGAGCAGAACCGCCTCTGTGTCTGTGGGGTGGGATGTTCTCGACCCACAGCAGTTTCAGCAATAGTGATTTGTTTCCAGACCTCTTTTGGAAGTTGCCGTAGGCTGATTTCTCAAAGCCATGAGAGGCTGCTCACTGCTTCATTCCCTCTGTGGGGGAGATTTGTAGCCTCCTTATTTCTCTGACTGCTCAGTGAAGCAGGGTTTTCGTTGTCTGTGGCCTATCCTGATGAAAATGAACAGAACTATTGTTTTAGTAACCTGGTGCTGACTGAGAGCACAAGGGAGTTCATGGGTTTGCCTCACCCCTGAGTCTTCTGCATGGGACCAATATTTCAATTCCTGAGCTCCATCCCTGGAAAGCCAGTGCCCTCAAGGGCTGCTGTGGCTCATCTTGGCAAGACCAGGAGTGTAGGAGCAGGTCCTGGGCACTTTCAGGAAGTCTTTCCACTCTTCCCTCAGTCCAGTGCCTGCAGCCTGACATCTGCCCTGGGTGCACCCTCTCTTCCCAGTCACCCTGGGGAGCAGGGATGGAGACAGCCATGGAAAGATCAGATCAATTCATGATGCCTCTGCTCTGTGCGGATCTCCTCCCTGAACGCCAGGTACTGGAGGCTTCTCGGGGTCGTGCTGCCCAGCAGGAGCAGGGTTTTGCCGGCGGAGGTTTGCTCCTCCTGTGCCGGCGGCAGAGCCGAGGCGATGCGTGCCTTTCCCACGAGGTGGCAGTGGGACTCTCCGGCCCGGGCAGGGATGTGCTCGGGGTGGGACCCGGTGCCCGAGGGGCTTCCTGATGCCCACAGTGGCTGCACAAGTGGTGGGACACCCCGTTCCTGCGTATGCTTTACCCCAATAAAGAATTGTTGGAGCAAATCTCAACATCCCAGTGTGATTTGGGGATACCGGGGGTGTGGCTGTCCTGGTCACTGCGAGCACCGACAGACCCTCTCTGGAGCTTGGTGTACCTGTGATGGAGCAACTCTCCTGCCTGGAGCCTACAGGACAGCTGCACGTCCTGGGGGAGCAGAGGCACCAAGGGCTTTCCACTGATTTTGTTTAGGTGTTAAACTGGCCCCTGCTCTCAGGTAAATGCAATTTCCCCCCTTGCTGCTTCAGCATCGTGCATGTCCCAAAGGCTGCAGGGCCCCAGCCTGGCCAGCAGATGTGGGAGAGACAAGAGGCAGAGCTTGTTCTGCCAGAGCTGAGCGTGGCATTGGTGACCCGAGTGGCAGAGACTCTCATCACTCTGCTCCACGTTGGCCTGTGCTCACCCAGAGGGGAAGGCAAACTGGTTTGTGGGGACATGCTGACCACAGGGGCTGGCAGGCTGTGCCTTGCCATCCTGGTCTGCTTGTCAGGAAGCTTTTCTTTCCTGGGGCTGTGTGTAAACATGAGGGGAGGGGTGAGGGTCCCTCTTCTAAACCTGGGCAGTAGCAGCAAATCCCCTAAACTAAACCTGCCTTTGTGGGCTGCCAGGTGAGAGGAGGGGAGCTGAAACCACCTTTTCTGAAGGAAGGAAAGACCTTTCCTGATGAGCTATCCCGGGCTGTCATTATTTCTGGGCTTTCATCTTTCCAGGCTCTGATTCTCCAACCTCAAGAAGCTTAGTCTGCATGGATTTGGAGGATGGTGGCAGCATCATCCAAACTCATCCAATCCTTCCCTCTCCAACCTTCACCCACCTTGGAAACAGGCAGGAACTGGGTCCGTGCAGAAGTGTGATAACAAAGTGCTTGAACAACAACCCCAGGGCCCTGTGGTGGCAAGGGTTGGACCTACTGCAGGGGTTGCTTTTGTCAGAAGACCAGGCAGCAAGCAGTGGTACATCTGTGAGCTACGTGCTCCAAGAAGAGGTTTTAAAGAGAAAACTGCTCCTTGTCCCATCTGGAGTCTGTTTGAGATGGTAGCTGTGGTCTAGGGGACATGAGGCTCACCTGGAAATGCTGTGTGGGTTTGAAAAGGTGTAAGTGGTCTCTAGGTAGAAAAATTCTGAGAGTGGGAGGGGAGACAGGAGCCAGCCTGCCTCACCATGCTGCTGGGAATGGGAGGTGATGGGCTGGTGTGAGGCTGACTGCAAGACTGACCTCAGTTATTTCTACACCAAAGATGAAAGGGGAAATAGTGGAGGAATGATCCAAACACATCCTGCCCAGAGTCCCAAGCTCTGCTCCGTATCGATGGAATGCTGTCTGGCTGTGGCCAGGGCATACCAAAACCAAGCTCAGTACAGCCTGTCCCACAGCTCCTGCACACCCTGACAGCTGCTGACAGGGACCAGGAGGGTGACCCAGCTTGTTCCTCCTTCCTCTGCCTTGAATTTGGGACTCACAGGATTTGCAATTCCACCATTCTCCTAATCCAGTGCTTAAAACGAGCCCTAGAAGAACTAAGCTGTTGGCTAAGGTGGAGAAAGGGAATGGCTTTTCTCCAGCTGGCTGCTTTTAGCTGAGCTGATTCCCCTGCCTGACCCCTGTTTGCTCTCCTGGCACAAGCAGCTTCGCTCACCCCGTGGAAGTGCTCCAGAAGGCAAAGCAAGAGGATTTGGCCTTTGGAGTGAGCAGGAAGGGAGGTGTTGGGAAACCAACTCTTGACTGCTTCTCCATAGTGGTCACCCCTGAGTAATTAGGCAATCCAGGCACCCTCCTGTAACCGAAGGGGAATCAAATTCCTCTCCCTTCTCCATGAGAAAGGGCTGTTTGTGCTCTGCTCCAGCCCCAGCAGACGCCGAGCCCTGAGGTCAGGCTGGCAGGGGGTTGACAGATACATTGCTGTGTGCATGTGGGTGTCTGCATTTCGGGGATGACTGAGAGCTTAATTACTCTTCTAGGTCAGCTGCTCCACTTCCAAAATGGTTTTAAGGGGGCTGAGCTTCCTGCTCATTTCCTGATGGCCTCCAGTGGGGTTCGTGGCCTCACCAGCTCCTGGGTATCTGGAGTGCCACCGCTCTTTCTTTGTAGCTGACGAGGAGCGTGGGGGCTGCACGGGGCCTGGGGGCTGCACCCCTGAGCCTCTGCCAGTTAGGAGGCTGTTGGGGGTCCTTCAGCAGGCTTGGGGTGATGGGGAAGCTGCTGTTGGCTCCGTCACTTCCAGACTTGCAGATGAAGCTGTGATCAGGCTGTGTGTGTGTGTGTGTGTGTGTGTGTCTCTCTCTTCTGCCGTTTTCTTTAATTACAATCTCCGAGGTAATTTCTGACGCATCATTAACAGTTCTGAGTAAACAAGGGGAATTCTCCAAATTATTTGCCATGAGCACAAAGGGAAATCGACTTTCATCGTCTCCCTCTTCATCCAAGTAAGAAGCTGATGTGCAGTGAGCGTGGGGAAGAAGAGAATGTTGTGGCTGCCCTGCGATGCTTTGAGTCTATTTGAGACAGAGCAGCAACACATCCAGCTTTTCCAGCTGACTGAGGCCAATCCTGCCCACAGCTTTTTGTCCCCTCTGCTGAGCGAAGTGGCTGGGACTTGTCACCATTTCAACTGAACGCGCAAAGTGCTTCTTTACCATGAGAGCTTTGGGTGCTGCCTTTGAGTGCTCAGCTCCTGTTTCCAGCTGGATGAATCGGAACGTGAGCTGCTCAGGAGATGGGACAGTCCTAAAGCATCCTCAAGGCTGTGTCTCAGCTTGGAAGGTAACACCCTGGTCTTGGCTGTTGGGTTGAAGGGTGGTACGTGAGACCAGGATGGGTTTAGGGAGAGCAAGAAGGAGCACTGCTATGGTGAGAGTGCAGGGTTGGGAAAGGAAGGAAGGAGCACTGACACGGAGAAACTTGGAGCCCAGGAAACTAGGTCTGGCCCAAAGCAAGAACTCCCAGGAATGCTGGTGGCCCTGTGAGAGCCACTAATACAGCTGGGATGGGAGGAGGTGGCTGAAGAGGACTGGGAGAGCATTCCAACCTAGTGCAGGGCTCAAGGGAAGGGGCCTCGTTGGAGGGGTGGCACGTGGAGCTCGGAGGAGGCCGAGCCTCCATGGAAGCAGCCCTACCCTGCCTTGCTGTGACAGCCCCTTCACCCAAGGCCTGGCACGGGGGCAGAGGCTGCAGCAGCAGCCCAGGGAGCCAAGGTTATTTATATTCATGCTGCAGCTCTGCCAGCCGTGACTCTGTTATCTGCCATGCATGAATATTATTTGAATACGGAGTTTGTCGTGACTATTCTTCCGCGTGAAACGAGGGATTTGCTGTGGATGGGAGCCCTCCCTCTGGCTGTCAGTCAGGGGGGGTTTCCTTTTCCTGTCTCGATGGAAGCCACGTCCCCAGCAAGGTGAGACAGTGGACACTTTTTCTCTTGTTAATATCCATGTCTAATCTCCTCTCAGAGGGGCCCTTTGTCCTAGACTGTAGCCAAGATGAGTAATTCAGGGATAGATGAGACGCTATAATTGGTTTGTGACAAATTAAAACATTTTTCCTTCGGAGCTGAGAGCAGGACTGTGGTCTGGAGCTGTCAAGCGTCACAGGGGAGGGCGATTTTCGGAGTAAGCGCATTGCAAATTGGCTCCAGATATGCCTTGGAGTCTGAAATTAAACTCCAGCTGGTGACTCTTCTCAGTTGGGGTTTTATTTTAGGGGGGACAAAGGGAACATGTGTGTGGAGGGACAGCCTGATCGATACAGAGAATGTGACTGGTTTTTACATCATGCAGTGAGCTGGGAACCAGAATGAGCCATGGTGGGGATGCTGGGGAGCACCCAGAGGCGTGGTGGGACTGAGCAGGCCGAGCACCAGGGTCATCATTGCCTGTCTTTCCTTCACACTGCTCTCAGTGGCTCCTCCATCACGTCCCAGCAAGGAAGAACCATGATGGAAAGTTGCAGATCACACCATCTCCACTCTTGGTCACCAGTGGGTGCCAGGTGCAAAACCTCTTTAGGAGATGCAGGCTGGTCCTTGCCCTATAATAATTGTTTTACTGAGCCACCAAGAGTCCCTCACTTCCACCCAGAGAGCAAGGGACTAGCTAAAACTCAGGAACGTAGAGATGATCAGGACAGACAGTTTGATGAAATACTTGGTTTTATGCTAAGGTGTTTATGAGTTGGTCTAGGGCAAAGGGGTGGAGGTGGGAGGAAAAGGACTTCCTGATGGAACTGCTCAGCACAGCTGCACAGAGACAGCTACAGCAGCAGCATCTCCACCTGGCAGTGAAGATGGGAGGAGAGTGAAGGAGTGCTTGGAAAGGACGTGGGTGTGTAAAGGAGGTTTAAAAGTCGCAAGAGGAACCACCATGTGGGCAGGTTTGTGTGTAAATGGTGGTGGGGGAAAAAACCTCAAGATCTTGTATCTGATACGGAAGAAAAGAGAGGCCCAAGGAAGGGGTGCTGTGAGTTTTCCAGGAAGGCTGTGCCTCAAAGTGAAGGAAACAGTCTGGAAGAGAAAGATGTAGGTATGAAAACTGGGAAAGTGCAAAGGCTGTCAGTGAGTTGGAAGAGTTCAGAGCCTGGAGGTGCTGGGTGAGGAAAGGAGGAGATCTGGGCATCTCTTAGATATGAGGAGTAAAACAACCAGGCCACGGTGGCAGGGCGGTGGTGATGGGGAGTTGGGGGGCTTGGAAGGAAAGATCAGAGGATCTGGTTTAGCAATGGAAAGTGCACAGATGCAGCAAATCCTGAAAGGCAGGATCAGATGGTGAGCTGTGACTGGTGTCACTGGCATTAAGACGTTAGCTAATCCGGTTTAAGGGGATAAGCCCAAGAAAAACTGTGGAGACCTAAATTGGAGCTTGTCACTCTCCTGTGGAAAGCAGAAGTGTGGAGGAGGAGGAGGAGGATTTGCTGAAAGAGGCCCTGGATGGTTGGTCAGAAACAGAGGGTGAATGGAGGATGGCTGTGAAGATGAAGGGTCAGGAGGTATCAGGTGGGAAGGAACAGGAAGGACAGGAATAACCAAAAGTAGAGAAACCCAGGAGCCTTCTAGGGTGCACAGTCTCTCTATTAATAACTGACCTGTAGCCCATGCTATTGGTGAAGCTGGCAAGGTAGCAGGGAATCTGCAGAAACCCGGTGATTTTGGTCTGGGAAGCTCATACGATGCATATCAAAGCCAGGATGTAAATTGCATAAGTGTGATGTAGGTCTGGCACTAAAGTGATAAGAGTCATATCAAGGGAATAACTTAATTAACTGGTCTTGATCAAAGAACTATATGAATTCAATAGCCCAGTTTTCAGCGCTAAATGATGAAGTTTAGAAAAACTGTACTTGACACAATTATCAATTTTCCTGTCCGAGGAGCTTTGAAGTGCCATTAAGAAAGGACAGTCTGTTGTTCTGTTTAGGACAACTTTCTCCTTCCCTCCAGTGATCAGGAGACAGAGGGGCTCCCTCTCCTTTTCAAGTGCTCATTTGAAATGGTCTGAAGCATAATAAACACTGGATGTCAAGGGGAATGGTACCGTGGCTTTCACAAATTAATTGTTTCAGATGATGTAAATCAGGAACAAAGAGCTGCCCTTTCCCTGCCAGCCAGAAAAAACCCTGAAACCTCTTTATTTCCCTATAGCTGTCATTTTGCTCAGATTTTTGGAGCAGAAGTGGTCCCATTTAACTTCCATCAGTCCTGGACCATCCAGTCCCTCTGACAGAGCACGCTGTTCAAACAAGATGCTGGGGATGAGCAAGGAATGAGTTAGGCTGTAGAAAGGCTTCTGGAAGTCTTTAAAATACTAAATGCCATGTCTGTCTATCCAATCTGGATGTGTCTATATGTACCACAATGTTGGTGTCTGTCTCACAAGCTGAGTTTCTGTGCTGAATGACACTTTGGGCCAAAGGGAGAGGGAAGTGTCTGGCCAGCATGAACCACAGTGGTCCAGACTCGGGTGCTTTGTCCAGCTGAGCATCTTGCTGATGATGGGTTCCTCAGCTGCTGCCTCACACAGGTCCTGCACGTGGGTTTGCACCTGGATTAACCTGCACAACTTCACAGGTATTTTGAGGGAGATGGAGTGTGGGCAGCCCTGCACTGCACACATCATTGCATGTGCCCTCCTTCAGTTGCTGGTGGTTTCCTTCCCCTCCTCCAGCCCATCTGGTGTCCTGGAGACTCACCCTTCTGCTTAGCTGTGGTGCAGGAGACGGGTATTTTCTCTACTGCTGCCTTGGCAGACCTCACCCAGGGATTCCAGAGAGGCATCTGCACATTTGGATGTCCCTCCTGGAAAAGGATGCCTAAACCTTGTCAGTGACAGTGATGGGAATAAAGCCCAACTGCTTCCAGCTACTTCTACCTGTGAACAGACTTCCCTGCTCTTCTCCATTCTCTGGGCACTGTGTCCTTTCCACTGGTGAGTAGCTCATTCCCAAGGCAGGGAAAACTGGGAATGTGTCTTGTCTGTCCAGTGCGGTGTGAGGCTGCTGTGAAAAGCTGAGAAGCCTCGAATGTCCCTTGGGAAATCGAGGATTAATTCAATTTCTTCACGACTCCAGGACTTCCCTCTGCAGAACACAGATGGACTCTGAAATGAGGTGGTTCCTCCTCCTGGGCAGAGAGAGGGAATGATTTCCAAAGCAAGCCCAAAGTCCTCTTGCTTGGGTCTTCCCCAGAATAAGACGAGCGTTGGCAGTGGGATGATTCCCTCTCCGAGCCACACCGCTGGTTTTTCTCCAGGAGATGGAAGGAAGCTGGGTGCAGGTAGCCAGGAGGCAAAGCTGCAGCTGGCCATGCCGGCTCCGAACAGCGAGGGCAATTAGAGATCAGAAGAGCTGGGGTGGCTTCGTCACATTTCCCTGCTGCTGTTCTGGAGGTGATAATATAATTCATATCAGAAGAGTTAGTGGGCTGAAAATGAATTGGAGAAATCAATCCAGAGGGTATAAATGAATTAGCATGTAAATGAGGACACTTGCTCTACATAGTTTAATATTGCCTGCAGCTGTAAATAATTCCAGGGATGGAATCAAAAGCCGCAAACAACTTCATTTTTGTGCTCCTCCCCCGTCCGGGAGCACCTGCAGCTACGACCGACCCACCCTTGCAGAATCATCGCATTGCAAGGGAATTAAAGGAGATGAGATGTATAAACTTTTTTTTTTTTCCCCTGATTGGCCATTATTTACAAGACGGCTGCTCCCAGTTCTGTGCATCAAGTCCCTGTTTGTGCATGCACACGGCAGTCTGAGGGGTGGGGAAGGGGAGGTGGGGAAGCAGCCAGCGGTGAGATCTCGTGCAGAGCATCACGAGCCATCCCGGTCACCCTGTGCTGGGCTGATGTGTGTGAAATAGCGATTTCTCACCAAACAGCTGCAGTATGAAAGGTCTCGATTGGGGTGGAGGACTTAACCCTCCTGGGGTGCCTGAGGGTGGGAGAGGTGCTTGGAGAGCAGGAGCTGGCTGGGGTAGTGCCTTGGTTCTTGGAGCTATCTGGAGAGACAGCATTTCCAAGGGATGGGAGAGCATTTGCACGGGGTACTTTGAGTGGTGTGTGCTGTCTGGAAAAGTGGAAAAAGTGCAGAGCCAGGTCATCAGAGCGGGGAAGGTGTTGGGAAGCCCCTTTATGAGAGGCCACTAAATGAGCACAGCTTATTTGGCCTAATGAAAGGAAGGCTGAGAGATGTGATTGCACAGGCAGATAAACAGAAGGGAGGGAGAGGAGCTAGTTAAGCTAAAGGCCAATGTTGATACCAGAACATGCAGATACAAACCAGTCATGAATAAATTTCAGAGGGAAATGAGATGTAAGTGTCTAAGCACCAGAGCAGAGACTCTGGATGAGTGCTGGAGAGTCCACACAACCAGGCTGCTCTTGCACTGGTGTTTGACTGTGAAACAGGATTATAGGAGCAGGTCCCTCGAGATCAGGCAACTACGTTTTGTGATCTGGGAAGTTCTGCCTGTTGCCAGAACTCCCTTCATTATTCTGGCAGGGGAAGGATGCAGATCTGAGGAAGGGCATATGTCTCGTTGAGTGACTCCAAGAGCAGTTGTTGAGAGCTTTTGGAGTGGTGCTGATGACAGGAGGTTAAAGATGATCCTCAACAGTCTTTTATCAGTACTTCCCTCTTGGTTTTTGACACTGACGGATCACTGAGTTCCCTCTTTCATCAGGTTGGAGTTTCAGGTTCTGCACTAACTAGATCTCCCAGGTGGACTGGAAACACTGATTAAGATGGATAGAGTGAAAGCAAGTCCATTAAATTGTTAATAAAGAATATTACACACATACCTTAATCTGCAGCTAGCCTGACACTTTATAAAAGTACATTAGGATATAATCCAATTGAAGCCACAATATCGAGAACATCTTATCTCATCACAAATTGAAATTATATCATATTCCTCATTTCTTAAATTAAAAAGCTAAAACCTTTTAGTTTGCTCTCATATGCTTGTGTAAAACTTAATCAGTGGTTTTAACAACATTATTTTTCAATATGGGCCATTTCTGCTCTCATTTATTTACAAGAGAGAACTTCCTGGTAGAAGAAGTGATTCAATTTGCAGGAGGATACATCAAGCACTTAAGGATTTTGTAGGGATTGATTGATTATTTATCGTGTTATCTTGCCTGGAGACGTCTGATATGCCCGTGCTTTTGCTATCTCTCATTCCACCTAATGCTCTCCCTTTGCGTCTGGCTCCCCTCCGGTGCTGAGGGCGCTCTCCCTGCGCGCGCGTGTCTGCACGAGCGTGTCAGAGGGAACGGGGGTCAGGGGAGGCAGGGCTGAGGTTGTCTCTGCTGGGATGAAGACGCTGGACTGGGCAGATAGGAGAGATTCATTTCACTGGGAGATAGCACAGGGGTGAGGGAGGTGAAAGGGTGGCTGGAAGTTCTGCTGGGTTTTAGCCGCAGGCTGCGGCACTGCTCAGCTGCGCTTCTCCGAGTGCGCCAAACGTGTCCCTCCTCACAGGGCAAGGAGCTGGGACACAGAGAGGCTGGATGGTTTGCTGGAAGTGCCCCCAGGAGCAGAAAACAGCCCTGAAGGCCCATCAGCTCTGGCTGGTAGCTGGTCACTGAGGCTACACTTGCCATAATCACCTTCAGGTTGCCCAGTGAAGCACTGGATGATGTCCTGGCACGTCCTTGGGACAATGCTTCCCGCTCAGCTGAGCTGTCCCAGCGCTGCACCGTCAGTGGCTTCTCCAGGGATCTTTGCCAAAACATCCTTACACTTATGAAGAATCTGGTGACCCGATAAGGCCAGAATTGAGGTGCAGAGAGGAAGGGGCCACCTCTTGATGCTTAAAGGAAACCACTCTCACAGCAATGGCTGATTATCTCCCACTGCTTCACTGTGTGCCAGATGGGCTCATTAGCAATGACAATTAGCATGTCCTTCACGGAGGTGTCAACCCAAGGCCTAGGTGGTGACATGCATGGTCTCCATTTGAGGGGGGATGACCCCCAGGAGCCCTGCAAGAGGGCTGTGGCTGGAGCTTTGTCTTGAACATTGGCCACTCTTTGGTGCTGGAGCATGAGTGGGAGAAGGAGGGATGTTATCTGTGGGGGCTCTTGGTCTCCCATCTCTGGTGGGGCTTTGGGGCATTGGATATAGGAAGAAAGAAAACTCTTTTGATTTCATGCAAGAAAACGATGACAGTAGAAACTCCAACCAAACCCTCAAGTGTCTGGACTGTGGCTGTCTGTCAGGCAGGGGAGGCACTGGGAACAAGGACTTTTGAGGTTTATTCTTTTCACTGCTGCAGATTTTGGCAAATCACTCTCCCTGCCATAGTTTTCCCTGAGCAGTTTGAGATCAGCTGGGTTTATTCTTTTATGAGTATTGGAGTGCAGGAATTGCTGTCTTCTGGTGAAAATAAATAGAGAAATCCTGAAGCATGACTCCAGAGAGAGATGAGCCTGCAAAAAAGCACCATGCTGGAAAGAGAGTATGTTTAGTTTGTCTTATTTTTCTTTTGCTTTCTGGGATTTTAGGATTCCTGTTGCAGGGATTGCACCAAGATGACAAACTAGAGAGTTTTCAAAATGGAAACACAATCCCCTGACTCCAGGAGCTCAGACTTAAATATCAACAAATAACCCAGAATGCAGTGTGAGTGCTGATGGAGCAGCTGACTCTGTGAGTGTGGAGGTGAGCAACTCCAGAGCCCCACAGAGCCCCACAGTCCTGATTTGCTGAACCCAGTGGAGTGAATTCCTGTATTGGATGATCCATGTGCATGAGCCTCTGCGGGATCAGGGCCAACATTTGTGAAGTGCTGCGAGATGCTTGGATGAAAGGGACCACAGAAGCGCAAAGTGTTACTTTTTCATGATCGCTGCAATTGCTATCCTTGGGGCTGTCCAAATATTGTTGTTCCAAGTGAAAATATAAAATCCTTTTGGCACATTTCTGTTTTGCGTTGTGATAAATAGAAATGCATGAGGGGGAAAAAAAAATCTCCTCCTAACAGTGAGAGAAGGAAAAGCAGCCCCTGTGCAATTTGTTACACATCTCATATGTCTCTGACTGCTAGCTGTAGAGATATTCAGAGGGAGTATTTAGCCAACCCAGTGCACAGCCTCTGGAGTCCCAGCTTCTGCTTTGGTCCATGCTTGGTTGAACCTTTACAGCAGCTTTATGGTTTTCCTGCACAGCATTTCAGGAGAGGCTTTGGTTCTGGGGGGTGCCAACTGCGCCGAGTGGAGCTGAGATGGTTAATCAAATTATTTGAAGGGCGTTCGCCAGAACTGGGCAGTGACCAGTCTCCGTCCTAATCTGTGGATTGAGATGTCAAGCCGGCCTCCAGCTCGGAGCACGGAGCTCGCCAGGAGGCAGAGAGTGGAAAGAAATCTCCGGCAGCAAACAGCCTGGCAGGGCTGCCCGTGGTGGGGAGGGCAACTGGCCATCAGGGGCCATGGGCTGGTGCTGCCCAGTGGGCTGGGGGAGGCTGGGGGGCTTTGCATGTCAGGAAGGCCGGACAAAGCTTCTCCAGCTGTCGTGGAGCAGGAATAAACTGAGGGTTGTGCCTCAAGCTGCCTTTCTCCCACCAGGCTGCAGGGAAGACTGGGAATGGTTGGGATGTGCAGAGCTCCTGCAGCTCCCAGCTGGCACAGGATAAAGGCTTCTTTGTTCCCATGTGATTTTAGGTTGTTGCCCAGTAGGATGGAGGAACAAGTGGCCTGGTGTGGAAGAGATGCAGGCACTGACCAAGGAATTTTGAACTTGGTGCCAGTCTCAGGTGCTTAGGGGAGCTGGGGCTTTGGTTGGAGTCTTGCAAGGAATGGTGCAGGGTGGGTGGTGTGGGATGAGGCTGGCAGAGGGCTCCAGGAGATGAGGAGCACAGTGGGAAGCACAGACTTTGGCTCAGTGATGTGCTTTTCAGGGACCAGCTGGGTTGGTCGCCCACTGCTTTTGTGTTCAGTGTTTGGTTATATTCACAGTTAAAGACGAAGGCAAAGCACCAGAGGAGGAGAAGGCACATGCTGCAGCAGCACAGCTCAGGGCAGCTGGGGTGGGTTAAGGGGAAAGCCACTCACATGGGGACGAGGGACCCTCCTCTGCCCTCCTTCCCCTCCTGCTCTGGGCATTGCCGGCAGATGGGCTTTCCCCAGTGCCAGGGCGAGCACTTGGCACTGCTGCTCAGGGAACTGCAGGTCTCACTCTCCTCTCCAGCTGGCCGGGTGGGCAGGGTCTCTGCCTCTACGTGAGCCCCAAAGCGTGCCGGGATCCCTTTTGCTGCATGAGCTGACAGCACCTGAGGCGTTTCCTGGACCGCTGCCCTGAGCATCCTCCCCCTCATCTCTCCCCTGAGCATCCTCCCTCTCTCCCTCTCTGTCCTCCCCTGAGCATCCTCCCTCTCTGCCCTCCCCGGCGCACTGGACGCTGATTTCCTGTCCACCACTCAACTCTTCCTTGCGAAAACCTCTTTGCATCTCTCCACGTCCCTTCCAGCCCCAAACCGAGGGCTCTCGCCCTGTGCCGGAGCAGCGCCGGAGCCGCGCGTTCGCGGGACCCCGCTCGCCATCTGCGCGGCCCCGGCCGCTGGCTCCCGGCCAGCCCACGGAGGGTCGAGCTGCCGGCAGCCCCCGGCCCCTTCACCGGGCACCCGCTGCCCACGGCACCGCCGGCACGTGTGGCCATCAGCTGATGGCGACGATGACTCAGCCGGCAGCTGTCGGGCCCCTAAAATAATGACAAAAACAATTAGCAGTCCAAGCAGTAGCCTCTCCTTAATTATCTCCTCCGAGTTTAATTAACTAGCTAAATTATCAGCAGTAATGTAGGCATTAATTATGTCAAATTACAGTGTAAAAATCACAAAGTGTGGAAAATGTCAATTCAGCTGTGCTCACCTGCCGGGCTGAGACAGTGCCGGTGACAGAGGCTCAGCCTGGCGCAGGAGAAGGGCTGCTCCCCGTCCCCCGGGGATCAGGATCCCGCCACCACAGCCTCGGTGACACCGGGGGGACACCGACAGCGCTGCCGACAGGAGCCGGTGGCACAGTTTTAGTTGGGAGCCGGTGGGCGCTGCCTGGATGGGTGCTGGGGTGGGGAGGGGGAAGCATTTTGGCTCTGGCAGAGGGAGGAGAAGGAGCGTGGCTCCCCAAACCAGATGGCTTGGATGCTGAATTATTAAATTATGAATATTAATACAAATCAGACACGGAAGAGGTAATAATTTTGCTGCCCTACAGAAATAATTAACATAATTTTGATAAATTACATGATAAGAGAATCTCAAAATTGAGGTAGATTTATCTTAATTAATATCTTGGACTTGCTCCGAAAGGTAAATTGTTCCACTGGGGACTGGGGAAGGGTGAAGAAGGGGCCCCTGGCTCTGTGAGCCGGACCTTTCCCAGGGTTAGCACGGAGGGGAGTACGGGGCACCCAGGCTGCACCCCAGCCCTGGCTCAGAGGGTGCAATGTCAGGGGTATTCCCACCCCCGTGGGGACACCAAGTGACTTATTTCAGGCTGCATGGGTTGGTCAGAGAGCAGAACTCTGAGCTGGTGTCTCCAAACTCCTTTGGATGCAGTGCCACCCTCCCCTGGGCTCTGACAGGCGTTTTCCCATGGCCGAGTGCTGGGCAGGCACTGAGATCGGAGCCTGTAGGATAAATGTCCTCACTAAAAACTGCTGCCCAAGTGTCCCTTGGCTTTGCTTCAGGTGCCCCTGCTTGGGCACACCTGCATTGCAACACGTGTGCCTGTTCTATCCATCCATCCTCGTGCACCACTGGGCAGCTGCAGCAGCTACAGGGGGTTTGCTTTCTGCAGGTGAAATACCAAGAGCTGAACCAGCATTGGTGGGCACATCCCAGGTTGGAAGTTGGGCCTGGAAGGGAATAGGGTGTTCAGTTATTGAGGGATTTGCTTCACCATCACTCATTGTGGTGTTACCCCTGTCCTGTGTGGTTTTCCTTTGGCTTGCATGACTCCAGGTAAGTCCATGTCCCTGTCCAATGGTGTGTGTGATGGTGGGCAGTGCTCTTCCCTTCGATGAGCTGGGGTTTTCCCTAGATCTTTGTCTTGGTGCTGCTGTTCATCAGCTCTGCCTGCAAAGGTGCAAATCTGCCCAAAAAAGGATGTACAGACAAGGCATGCAGACTGCTTTATGTGGCATAAAATGTTGTGCATAAATCCCAGAGTCATCCAGGTGGGTGTAACCTCCCAGCAGTGAGTTACCCCCAGAACATCCCCCAGGCTCTGCTGGTACAGATGTGTGCACGGAGATCATCCATAGCTCGTGGCAGCAAAGCTGCAACTCAAATTACAGGGCTAATTGCAAAATTAAAGTCAATTATTCTTTACTATGACATTTTTGTAATGTCAGATCAGGCAGTGTAGGAGAAGATGTTATCAGCACATCCTTATTGTCCATTTCAAACGTGCAGAGTGGTGGCCCCACTGCAGTTCTACCTGGAGCCTGGTTATGTTTCAAGAATGTGTCTGCTGAAAGGGCTTAGAGCTTGGCTACTTGATATATTTCTGACATGGGTGAGCAGGAGGAGAGCGAGGAGCAGCCAGGAGAGGCTGTTCTCAGGAGGCTTCAGTCTTGGTCTTGAGCTTGAGAGGTTTTTAGATTCACATCCATGCGTTTGCCAGCTTAATTGGCAAAAGCTTTAATTTTTCAGAAGGGTTACAAATCTTGTTGATCTGTTCCCACTGGCAGGATTTAAAGCCTCAAACACTTTACTTTTTCAAAGAGCTGTATAAATGTTAACTAATACAGCCCCAGTTAAGCATAATCTCTAGATGGGGAAAGAGAGTCACACACTGCATGTGTCCCTCAGCGTGGATGGGGAGTTGCTGGGTCCCCGTCCCGTGCTTCATCCAGAAGGCACTGTCATCTCTTCCAAGGCTTCCCCACTCTCCCTGATCCCCTTGCCTTGCTGCTGTAAAACCAAGCTGGATTTAATTGGTTTTGGCTGTGCAGAAAATAACAAAAAGGAAAATCCCAAAGCCACCGATTGCTGCGATGCCAAGGCAGAGGCTGGAAGCAGAGACTTGTCACCATGTGGCAGCATTGGTGCATCCAGGTGAGACCAGGGATGGTGCCCTGGATAATAAGGGATATTCCTGGGGCACAATGAGCAGTAGGAACCAGTACTGGGAATATCATCCATGGAAAATGCACAACAGGAGATCCTCTGCCTTACTGGGGGCTTCCAACCCTGGACTGAGTGCTGTAGCCATAAGTTAAGTTCTTTTAAGGAAAGTCAATCCTGTTATGGAGCATGTGGGCCAGCACCCAACATGGTCACTCTGACACCCCTGCTGCTCCCCACCCAGCTTGTGGGGTGGCAGAAGAGGGAGGTTCACCTTGGGGTCCCCTCTTGTGCGGACCCCATCAAAGAGTCCCTGTGGCTGGAGCTGCCGGCAGCCCCAGCAGCAAAGAGGGCCGTGAAGCCACGTGTCTGCACAGTGCTGGAAATGCTGTTCAAACAAGGGCACCCTGCTGAGGGACACTGAACATGGCTCTGTGTCACCTCAGCTGGGTCCTGCCAGGGCTGGTGCAGGGTCAGTGGGTGGCTGGGCAGCCCTGGCACCCAGCTCCAGCGAGGGGCAGGGGCACCTTTGGGCTGCTGCTTTCACCCCTCTGTGTGTTTTCCTTTCAGAGCAGGTAGAGCCGGGGCTCTGGTGTTGCAGGAATGCCCCGTGTGTCCCTGGGGAGTTGTTGGGCCGGCGGGCTCATGCTGTGTGTGGATGTATGCACACACACACACTCACACAGGGATGGCCTGGCACAAACACCCACTGCTGCATCCAACCAGCCAATCTGAGCCCAGCCTTAACCCCTTCACTGCTGCAGGAGGCAAGTCCTGGGGCTCAGAGCTGTCAGGAGTGGAGCACACGCTGCTGGTGGCACTGGGAGCCATTGAGATGGGGAGAATGTGGCTGGTCCTTGGGGGCCAGGTTGTTCAGCTGTGTCTGAAATAGGGGATGGAGAAAGGAAGCTGAAGGCTGGTGTAATGTAAGGCATAAAGGAAGGATTTTAGGAGGTCTGGGTGGAAGGAGGGTTGGATGGAGAGTGGGGTTGGAGGAATCCTCCCTTTCAGGCACCAACCCTGAGCTGTAGGAGGAGGGTGTGGAAGGTGGGGGAAACTGAGGTAGGGGAGTAGATGGACACATATGGAGAGGGGCAGTTGGTGTGACTGCCGTGCTTCTGCATGACAAGAACAGGGTGTGGGGGTGAAGGACACTTGCATGGGGAGAAGGAATGCAGGTTGAGGCAGCAGGAGAGTGCAGGAGCCAACCCTACACATGCACATGGGTGCGAGCAAGATGTTCCCACCTGGGAGAGCACATCTGTGATGCAGAGCTGATGGAAACCTCATCATTCCCCTCCTCTTGCAAACTCCCCTCTGCTGGGGCTGCATGGGGGGGACTGGCACTGCTCCTGCCTTCTGTGGTTGCTGTTTCCACTTTGTTTCAGGTTTCTCCTCTGTTGGGACTTTGGGCCTTCCCGTTCCCCAGTAATTATATAATTACTTCACAACATGCTGCAGGAATAGTCAGGGAGACGGCTACAGCTAGCACAACAATGGTGACAAGTAAAACATTAATTTCTGGAGTTCTTTTAATTAATTCATCAGGAATCGTGCTGTGCGGGATGATTACGTTAAAGTGTTTAATTACAAATTTATATGTAATGATGCACTTTAATTACTTTGGACTGGTACAATATTATTGGGCCCTTTTCCCAAGATTCCTGGCACTGGGTTTGGGCTGCACATAAGCAGTGCCATGGATGCTTGTGCCTCTAAATTATTTACATGGCATGGGAGAAATCCGGTCCTGATTGATGAGAGCAGATTCTCCCCTTAGCTGAAGGGGAGCGAGGGCCTTGGGGAATCCCGAGAAGGAAGGTCAGTGTGGCGTGTGTGTGTCAGGCAGAACATCAGGGCATTTTTTGTTGGAAGAATCGAGGTTAATCTGGTGGAAACTGAAGTGATAGAGAGCCAGGCACGATAAATATTTATCAAAGGGACCGGTGTCAGGCTTCTGGTTCACCGATGCAGATATGTCCTGGATGGGGCTCACGAAGCAGCACGAGATGCTGCTGCAAGCAGCCCTTGCCAAGCACGTTGGGTGGTTTCTCCAGCTCCCCTCCTTTTGCTTGTCCCCCTTGCCTTTGTCTTGCCTGTCTTTGTGTGTGTGTGTGCATGCACACTCATTTTCTTTCCCTTTAGGCTCCCATTTTCCCCTCATCCCATCTCTATTTGCCTCCGTGCACGGGGAGCATCTGTCATTCTTCTTTCTCCTTTGTCAGCATCCTCCCAGGCTAGATGGATCCCAGAGGGACAGCCACGCTGCTAGAGAGGCCTGGGAGCTAAAGGGCTTCAACTAAGTTTGGGGTCAGCCTGTCTTTAAGCTGCTCTACATGCGAAATAGCTGTGTAGTTGTGTAGTAAATACGTATATATAAAAATATAAATTACATAGGTATAGATTGATGTATCTGTGCGACACAAAGGAGTCTGCAGGACAGGCAGTGCCTTGCTGTTTAGGGTTCTCAGCGTCTGGCAAGCAAGAGTCTGGCAAAATTTGGGGTTTGTTTTCATCTGGAGATCAGGATCTGGCAAAGAAGAAATCAGATCCTTTCCTCCTCAAGAGCAAGGGAAAGAGAGGTCAGCTTTGGGTTTGTTACACTGATAGGTCCTGGCAGGTGCACTGGTGGGGTTTGGGGTGGTGTTGCTGACACTTGTCTTGCAGTGGGTTTGTCTCAGTGCAATTGCAACCAGCGTTTGCTGGCAAATAGCAGCAAATGGACCCTGTGAGATGCTCTGCTCCACTGCAGCCGTGACTTTGCATGCTTATTTTCTGTGCAGTTGCACAGATGATGCACAGCTTTGCCCAGGACTGCAGGGTCCCGGGGTCCAAGCCACTACGCTGTGTTCTCTGGCTTTGAACACACACAAAAGAAGTCACTTGCAGGTCCTGATGTCACACTGCCACTTTCTGTGGGTGCAGGTTGCTTTTATGGGTGTGCAGGTTTCTGGTGGAACTGACTAGGAAGAAATGAGAGTTTTCTTGTGAATTGGGAGAAGTGCCTGGACAGAGGTAGGTGAGGATTGCCCTCGTGGCCAGCACCCCTTGCCTGCTCTCCAGAGCACCAGAGCTCAGGAACTGCTCTCCTCAGCGAGGCCATTCCTGTGGGTGAGCAAGAGGGAAAGAATCCTTCCAGGAGCCAAAATACACATCGCCCTGCTGACTCACAACTGCTGTGCTGCTGTAGCTGAGGAGGTGGGGGAAAACCCTTTTTTCCAGGACGTTTGCAAGCACAGCTCCTTCCAGAAAGTTTTGTCTCCTGCATTTCCCCCCCACGATGGTCAGGCTGTCCCAGCCTGAGGGAACGGCCCTTCACTGCACATGGAAGGGAGCAAAGCACTTCTCCCTGCAGGCCTCCTGTGCCCCTTTCCTTTGCAAATGTGCTTGTAAGTTGTGACCACGTTTTGGCAGAGAGCTGGGAGCACTGGACAGCTCAGTGAGAGCAGAAGCATCTCTGGCCACAGCTCAGGTATTTCCAGGCCAGAGCTGGTCCCAGAGTTCGGCACTGCACATGCGAGGTCGTGCCAGCCTTTCCCTGGCAATCCTCAGTGGGAAGGGTTTGGGGAGTGATGGCAGGAGCAGGGCTTGCCTGGAGGGTGGGTGGGACGCAGGGGGCTGCGATCAAGGTGCAGACAAAATGTGTGAGCATCATGAAAAGCAAACCCAATGGACTTAGGTTTATCCTAAAACCCTGGAGTGGGATGGATCCTGCACTGATTTGTGGTAGATGTAGACTCTGCCCTGATGGACTTTGCTAGAATACCATGCAGGTTTCAGGTGTACTTTTTAATCTTTTAATTCCCTCTGACCTTATTCCAGACACTCAGAAATGGTTTTAGTGCCGGTACTTACTGAGGGAGGAGGAGATGGAGTACTGCACACATCCCACCTGTCCCAGGTGTGCCGTGCCAGTCAGAGGCACGGGGCAGCTTTCCAGGGCAGACCCACCAGGCAGAGAGATTCATTTTGCCATAAATAATTCCCATTTGTGGCTCTCGTCCCGCCCGCACCGAGCAGGTTCGGGTGCTGGAAGCAGAGGCTGCCGCCTCGCTGTGATGTGCTGGAGCCCCAAGAAGGGCTTTCTGCACGTACCACCTCCCCATCGCCTGATGCTGGAGGGGCCTGGCCGCTCCTGTGGGGACAGGAGATGATGTCCGAGCTGCTATAACGCACTGGGGGCTGCCAAAGGCTCCTCACGGGGACAGAAGGCAGGGAACCCCCCTTAGCGCCCGGTTCCTTCCCCGCTCCGTCCCCGGCGGCCCCGCGGCCGTGCCGAGCGCGGCTGGCACCGGGCTGGCGGTGCCGGGGAAGGGTCCTCGGGCCTGCCAAGGCCAGATGGCGTTTGCGAGCGGCGCCAGGTCCCAGCTGAGCGCTGCCCGGCGAGACGCGCGGGAGCGGCCGCCGCAGCCGGCGCTGCCAAAGCCGCGGCATATGCTGCGCTCTGCCCCGCACCTGCCCGCGGGCAGCGCCGGTGGCACCGCCGCCCGGCGAGCAGGAGAGGCGGCAGCCCCATCTGGAAGGAATCGAGCGGATAAAGAAGGGCGTAGAACCCAAGAAATGGGAATAGTAGAGAAAGCGGTGGCGCGGGGGGAGGTGCAGCCGCCCCCGGTGAGGTCACGGGGAGCGGCGGGCGAGGGCTGAGCAGCACCCAGGGGTGGCTGGGACATGTCCCGTGTCCCCTTTCACACAGACCCCATCCCCACCAGGGTCCCCCTTTCCTTTGCACAGCCCAGGGCCGTCTGCCCGGCCATGCCCCCACCAGCCCCAGTAAAAGGTGTTGGGAAACTGCTGGGGGATATTTAACTTCTTCTCAGGAGCAAAGCCCAAATGGTCGTGGGCACAATTGATGGCAGAATATACTTGCTGCCTATTTTGAATTTACTTTGGTAAACTGTACTCACTCGGGGCTCGGTCTATAATTTATTGAAAAGAACCAGACTGGAAACCAGCTTCATACTGTGAGTAATTTCTAGCATTGTGTAATCTATCACCACGAGACAGGGCACTTTGTTTCTCTGAAAAATTATTTTTATAGTTGGCTTAGTAACAACAACAATTATTATTATTAATATTAATAACTACTCCTGTAAGGCCTTTCATGCGTGGTTTGGGAAGTGTTTTGCACATGGGTCAGTAGGTGTTGGCTGCATCTCATGGGAAGGGAAACTGAGGCACAGATTTGGCCACTGCCTCGCTCAGGCTCAGCCAGGTATGCAGCATCCTCACTCCCAAAATGCAGCTTGGACCACTGGGTGCTGCTGCCCTTTGTGTATTTCAGAAATATTTGAGGGTTTAGTGATGAAGGAGATGAGGAAATTTTTTCTTTAAAATTTGGATCTACTTGGGTTCAAAAATTATTAAGAATAGTCCAGAAAGAAATAGTCCCTGCCACGTCCCAGTGGCTGAAGCTCATCCCCTGCAAGAGCGCAGAAACAATCACAACATCTCAGCTCGGAAATAGTGACTCACATGTTCCCTCCACTTAGTACTAATGTAGAAAATGTTAGAAGCCTTAGATTTCCCTCGGGCTGGCTCCCTGGTGTCTGGCCTGTGGCCGCTGAAGCCCCAGCACTGTTGTCTTGAGCACAAGGGAGGACATCTGCCTGGATGTGAAATTCAGAACCCTTCCTCACCGCAGAGCTGCCAGGGCTGAGATCTGTGGGGTGCCCGTCCTTCACTCCATGCTGCCAAGCTCACCAGCCTGGCTTATTAAATAACACGGTGACACTTTGCAGGGATCTCCCCAGTCTCTCTTTCCAGAGTGGAAAAATGCCATTTCTGGGTAGAGAGCAGCAAAGAGCTGCTGCTGCAAACACATCGGGCACTGGGGATGGGGAGAGAGCCCCAGCTCGTTCCCTGGGGAGGACAGATGTGGATGGGGACACTTCAGCTTCATCCTCTCGTGTCCTCTCTGCTGCTTAGGCCACCTTCAAACAAAACATGGTTGGTCTGGACACGAGTGAACTTAGAGAGTGAAACTGCTCCAGGTGACAATTGCATTCTTCTGTGGAAATGATGTAAATTTTCTATCCCTACATCATTCAAGACACTGGTTTATCAGTAACGAGAGAGCTCTTCATCTGAACTTTATCCCTGTCTCTTTCCACTTCTTGCTTTGTAGCAAGAATAATAATATTTAACATTTATGGAACACTTTACATCTTCAAATTCCATTTGCAGGTATTAACTAATGAAGGCCTGAGTTGCTCTCATGAGGTGGAGGGGTACAGCAGCGTAATCTTCTGCATTTGCACGTGGAAAATTCAAGGCAGGAGGGGAGGCAAGGCAGGATCAGGACTGGATCCAGCTCTTCCTGCTCTGCCCCAGGCAGCACCCCTCAGTGCCCCTCTGGGGACACCATCTCTGGGTTTACTTACAAAATCTTTCCCTCCAGTAAGAAAAGGGTGCAAAAATATTAGAAAAACCCCATTTTTATCTCCCTTTAGGAATTTCAGTTTTCTTTTGGCAGTTCCTCCTTTTATTTCTTTAATACAATGAAAAGTGTTTGGAGCAGAGACATGTTCCTTAATCCTGTACAGTGGTAATATAATCTTCATTTGTTCAGAGTCATTCAACCTGAATCATCCCCGAGCACTGAGGCTGACGTGCGAGCAATGCACGGCGATAAATCCACCCACCACCCCTGTGTAGGTGCTCCCATTTCAAACACAGAGAGACAGCCCAGGGACAGGGGGAGGACACTCATCCCTACACCCAGAAGCATGGTGGACTGCAGTCTTTTCAAAAAGTGACCATTTCTGCTCAGTTTGCTGTGCCAAAGTCAGATTTTTAGGATTTACTGTGCAGGTACATGAGCCCCGCACACTGGTTGCCTGTGCTGTCCCTCTGTCCAGGATTTCTGGATATCAGCACTTCCAGCAAGATCATGCGGCATCCCTGACAAATTGCCCGTTTCCACCTGGAAAAGAACTCCAGGAAGTCGTGCTGGGGGAGCCCTGGTGCGTGGTGGTGGCAGTTAATTATCCAGGATCCCGGTGGGACTGAGCTGTCACCGCACGCCAAGGCTGGAGGAGCAGAGCCCCGGGGAGGGCAGTGCCACCTCCACTCACACGCAACGCCGGGCATCAGATGGAAAAACAAAGTGTTCCCACTGCCAGACCCGTCACCTCTGCCTGCAGAAGGACAGGCAGAAGCTTGGGGAACGCCGGGGTGTACGTAACTTTTTTTTCCCCTCAGTTTTCTCTGATTTCCCAGGACTTTCGAGGGTTCTGATCCATCGCAGGGTGAGGAAGCCAACAGATGGCACTGTGCTGTTTCTGGAGGAGCCCAGCCTTTCCGGAGGCCAGAGAGGGGATGCCCAAAGGCTGGAAAAGCCTTGCACTTCAGGGAAGTCTCTCCCCATGCAGAAGCACAAGCAAAGTCTCACCATGGAGAAGGCTCCCTGGCCCTTCGTCTACCCTTGGCCCAGAGCACCGTGCAAAGCAGGGGTGTTTGCACACAGCCATGGGACATTACCTGCTAACAGGAAAAAGGATGCAAAACCACCCAGCAAACCAGGTCAGTGTTACAGAAGTTCAGATTCTCATCAAGAAGGTTTTTCTCCCTGCAGCCTCTGTGGCAGACCAGACCCCTTGGGGCTGTGCCAGTGCCCGGCTGAGGAAATCAATTTGGGGAGCTGATGATTTTGGCAGGAGGTGCAGGGCTCTCCAGGAGTGTGGCTGGGTCAGCTGGTGGCCGTATCTGGAGCATGACTTTAGCCCTGGGGGCTCTGGCTGTTCAGCACCAGCAGAACAGAGGTGAGGGATGGTGGGGTTGGTTCCTGGCAGGAAACCCCTGCCTGTTTTTCCATCAAACCTCCCCTGTGCAAGAGCGCTCTTTATTTCACACATCCTCAGGTTTGTGCTTGCTGCTCCAGGAGCAGACACACGTTCATGGCTCCAGCCATGGTCTGTGCCATGTAGCAGCATTGGTTTAGGGTGAGTTATCCCCACCACTCAAAATGTGCCTGTCTCCCAAGCTGAATCTCTAACTTGTTTCCAGGCCAGTGTTGTGGAGTCCTGTGGAGCCTTTCCCCAGTGTTCCCAGTCCTGCCTGGTGGGTATCACTGATATCTTGGTCTTCCTTGTTTCCAGCTGCCTAACGAGCTCTAAGCAATGAGACAAGGCCCCTGTATTGATATCGTATCCCCCACTGACAACAAAGTACGTGGGATGGGGATGGGGAAGCCGGGCCCCAAACCGAGGATTGGGAGCTGCTCTTACCTGGGATCTACATCTGAGCAGGTGTCAAGCAGGGGTAAGCTCAGAATGGCCCAATTTTCTTTCCTTAAACCACCAGACCTGTCCCAGCGAGCGGGGCCAGCAGTGAGCGTGATCACAGCTCCTCACCCTGCCCAGCCATCTCTCTGCCTCTCATTGCTACAATTTGCTGTTCTCTATTTCCCTTCCTCCCTCTTTTAAACCCCCTCTCCAGGTCCAATCCAGCAGAGGTGTGCAGTGTTTGCTGCCAGGTCCTGAGCATGCCCCAGAGCCACTGCGCACCCTCTGAGGACGTGCCCGGCTGCACCCGCCCAGCGCCACGCGACGACCCCGCTGCCACTCAGTGCCACCTTTCCAATCACTCCAGTCAAATCAGGGTAAGTAGTTATATCAGGCTGACCCCTGCCTTGTCAATCTTTACATCATCCAAAGGCAATTTAGCCTATTCATTTGTAACGAGAGGCTATTGATTGAATAATCTCTGTTATTAGTGTATGGGTAGAACTTGTTCTTTGTTGTATTTTAATATTGGGTGTGTTGGTAGCTGAAACCTGCCTCTGTTGTGCCCTGCTGTAACTGCCACTGCAATTACAGTAAAGAGCACGAGCAAATACTTGATTAAGCCTTGCAGAGATTATTACAAAGCAAGGCCTCGTTCTGAATGCACATATTTCAGAAGAAATAGCATAAAGAAGCATGCACATGTGAATTCCTTGAATCTGCAAGCACAATTTATCCGTGCAGGTCAATAGCTCATATTGTCTGCTCTGCCAAATTGTTCAGACATATACAATGCTCTCAAAACATTGCTTAATTAGATTCTAGAGAACATTGACACACAAACAAAAGATATTAATATCAAGGATTTCAGCATCAAATGTAGTTTACACAGATCAAAGAACATTTTTGGTGCAAAGAGGTTATGAATGTGACAGGTTGTTACTCCACAAGTGCAGAATATGACAAGAGGGGGAAGCAGTGATCAGAGAGCAGAGCACGAAGAGGAGTGAGCACAGACTGGTGAGGGACACAGGCAAGATAAAGGTGCAGAAACAGAGGGAAAAGGAAAATTACTGGAGAGGCAGGGAAAACATCTTACAGAACACAGTGACAATACTCCCTGAAATGGACATGGAGCTTTTGGAGGGTGTAGGGTTGTGAATTGCTGGGGTAGGATGAGACTTGTCCTCCTTCATAGGGATAGCATTTAAGAGCAAGATCCAAAATGTTTGTAGGCAAAATCTTCTTGAAATTAATGGCTAAGGTCTGAATGGAGACTTGGTCCTTGGCTGGGAGCCTTTTGTGGCTTAGGTTGATGTGGTGTGTGTTGCTTGAAACTGGGATGAGGCAGTGAAGGGGTGAAGGAAGGGGGTGTGGAGATGGGCTGGAAGAGCAGGGACAGCTCAGAGTCAGAGGTGGGCTGTGAAATGTGCAGTGCTAGCCAGGCCTTGGGTCTTGGGGGCAATGAGATAGGAAAGGGGACAAATACAGTTAACAAGTGTCTGTTCTGAGTTTCACAAACGCTGCTGAGAGCAAGTGATGTATCTGCATGTGCCCAGTGTGGGGGAGACTGATGGTTTGCTTGGGATGTGCATGTCCTGATGCCACCACCCTGGAACAGCTACAGGGCCTGGGAGAATCTTGCTGGAGCCTCAGTGATCCTGGGACAAGCAGGACTGCCCCAAACCTGCAGCCTGAGCTGGGGAAATATTCAGTCTGGTCAACAGGTCTGGATTCAGCTCATCCACAGTGCCTGGAACAGAAAATTACTCTTTGGTGGCTACCTGGAACAGAAGCAAGGAGCTGGAAAGAAAATATTGGAAATGGATGTAAGGGTAGGCACGAAGTAGCAGGCCAGGAAAACAAGCAAACAGCTAAAAGAGCAAGCCAAGGGGAAGTCAATAAAATTGACTTAAAATACATATGAATGAAAAAAAATTAATAAGCCAAAGCTGTATTTAATGTCAATATTGTTGTAGTAGTCTGAGAAATCATGAATAAATAAAAGCAGATGGCAGATTGATCATCCAACACCATGAAAGGCACTTGTGAAGAATATTTTCTTCTCAAGGCAGAGAGACTCGTGTGTGTGTGTGTGTGTCTCATTTGCTTTAACGGGAGTCAGGTTTGCAAACTCCTGTGTATTAGGAAACAGGTAAACCTCAGTGGTTAAGGCTTGTTTTGACATAATTATTTCTTTTTTATCCTGGAAAGTATTAACTTCTGCTTCCAAAGAGTTCCACCTGCATATTACACTATATATCACAGCAACCTGCCAAAGCCACTGTAAATTATTCAAAAACAGGCTGACAAATCAAGGACTAGCATTTTAAAGTGAGGGTAATTCGCAGCATTATTTAAGAGCATCCCCTCCCTTCAACTTTTCCCAACAAGCACTAAAACCAAACTGTCCCTGCTGGTTCTGACAAGGGAAGGATCACCCTTATTTCAAATTCTGGCTGAAAGGCTGGGACCTGCACCATGTTCCTGAGAGGTGCTGAGGGCTCTCAGAGCAAATCACACCGAAAAAGCTCAGCTCCTTGCCCAGCTTTTCATCCATTGATTTTTCGTCGTGGACAGTGCATTGCAATATCCTATTTTAAAAATTGGGAAGGAGAGAAACTGCATCACATTGAGTTCCTGGCACAAAGGACTCACTATTAGGCCCTATTGCAGAAGATTGTTTAAGAATGCACTTTCTGAAAAATCTTATTTTTATTAGGCTTTTTCATTAGATAGGTCCTTAGTTACTCTGCAGATGCAGAGACCAAGGAATTTGTCTGTCTCTCTATCACTAGTCCTCAATGCCATGGCACGCAGCCCTCAGAGACTGAAATGACATCCTTAATGTTCCTGTAAAAATGCATTATTTGTCTTAAAAATGTAACTCCTACATGAGAGTAAGAAAGAAGTGGCCAGGTACAAAGTAGTCACTATGCTCAACAATGCAGATTTTTATTCCAACTTTATTTCTACTTGTCATGAGGGAAAACAACAACTTTTTCATTTTTCTCAGAGATCTGAACTTACGGCTGTGCCCGAGCGTGGCGTGGATGGCTCATCCCCCCATTGCTTTGGAGGCAGAGGGATGTGGAGGCAGAGACATGAGAAGAGCAGAGAGGTGTCCCTGTTCATGGTGGCTCAGTTCATGGTCACTTTGGGCCACGGAGAAGGAGTGGTGTGAGCTGGAGGGGCCAGGGCACCCAGGAGCAGGACAGCTTCCAGCACACCCCTGCTGTGTGTTTGTACCATGTACTGACCATCCTCTCTGCCTTGAGCAAGTCATGTTTATAAAACCTCTGCTGTAGTGTTTGAGATGGGTTGTTTTGCATTTTGATCCCTTTCTGAAGCCATGCGGCTGCCAGGAAAATTTTGTTTACTAAAAGTGAGTTGATGTGGAGCCCCTGTGCATGGGATGGCCATCACATACCTCAAGAGGTGCTTATTCAGCTGCCTGCTGAACATGGTCTGATCCTGTCAGGTCCCCAAGATGGTGCAGAGGAAGCCAAGGGCCTCTTTATTTATCACTGTCACAATTTACATCTTGTCTCAAACCTGGCTTTGTAGCCTGGGTGTTCTGTTTGCATTGTGCCCATTACTGCGAGGTGAAATTTATGGCTTGTGCTCTTCAAGTGTTTGACAGTTCTGGTTTATCTGCCCCAGGAGTTTTGTCTTTCCCCTGGAAATGATTAGGTGGTTGTGAGCTGACTTGAGGAGCTATCAGGAGGAACAGGCAAGAGGAACAGTAGCAGTCTGTAGGAAACTCAGGAGACCTATATCAACAGGTATTTCAGGAAGGCGTTAGGGGAGTTGTTGCTGGAGGACACAACTTGCAAAGCTGTGAACTTGATTGCCACTGGACTCTAACCCAGCTGATAAAGTCAGGTATGACCCCTGGCCTGCTCAGTCTGTGCAAACCTCGACTGAGAGGTCCTGGAGGTGCAGGACTGTGGGATCAGGGTGCTAGCTGTCTCTGCCTGCAGTCATGAAACTGAAATTCCCAAAAGCAGCAGTCAGGACAGGCTGTGTAATACTGATCTGGGGCAGAGTGGCTGGAAAGCTGTTCGGTGGAAAAGGGCCTGGGGATGATGGTGAACACTGGCTGAACATGAGCCAGAGTGTGCCCAGGTGGCCAAGAATGCCAAGGGCACCTGGCCTGTACCAGCAATAGTGTGGCCAGTGGCACAAGGACAGTGATCATCCCCTGTGCTGGGCACTGGTGAGGCTGCAGCTCGAATCCTGTGTTCAGTTCTAGGCCCCGCAATTCAAGAAAGATTTTGAGGGGCTGAAGCAAGTCCAGAGAAAGACGACAGAGCTTGGGAAGGATCTGGAGCACAGGTCTGATCAGGAGTGGCTGAGGGAGCTGGTGGGCTCAGCCTGGAGGAAAGGAGGCTCAGGGGGAACCTTCTCACTCTCTACAACTCCCTGAAAGGAGGTTGTAGCCTGGAGGGGATTGGTCTCTTCTCCCAAGTAACAAGAACAGGATGAGAGGAAAAGGCCTCAAGTTGCACCAGGGAAGCTTTAGATTGGATATTAGGAAAAAATTCATCACCGAAAGAGCTGTCAAGCACTGGAACAGGCTGCCTGGAGCAGTGGTGGAGTCACCATCCCTGGAGGTATTTAACATATGTGTAGATGTGGCACTTGGGGATGTGGTTTACTGGTGGCCTGGGCCGTGCTAAATTAATAGTTGGACTTGATGATATTAAAGGTTCTTTCTCACCCAAATTATTCTTTGATTCTATGAATGAAAATGCTGCTAAGTGTTGACTGGTCATGGATGTGAGCACCCTGAGCACCAGTAGAGACAGGAGACTCTTGTGTTGAATTCACAGGTAAGGAGATCCAGTCTTCCAGTGGAAAAAAAAATGGACCAGTCCCTTGTGACAAGATGCAAACACACGAGGCAGGTAAGGAATGGTGCTTGACTGCCAGGCAGAGGTGGAAAAGGCTGAAGGGAGATTTGGTTTAGGTTTAGGAAATCCTGAAGGCAGTGGATAATCTGGACATAGAACGGTTGTTCACCAAATCCTGTAAATACAAGAACAAGAAGCACTCAATTGAAAACAGTAAGAGATTAGGTTTGAGATAGATAAAAGAGCTCTTCTGGACACAGCAGGTAGTGAACTTCGGGAACTTACTGCCACAGGAGGAAAAGGGGATTAGACAAACTCATGGAAACAGCTTTGTAAGTAGCAGCTAAAATCCCTGGCCAGGGCTGCACCCTCCAGCATCTCTGCCAAGGCAGCTCAGGGAGCACGAGGGAAGTGGAAGGCAGCCTGGGTAGCACTTTTCTGAAACACCATCTCCCACTGTGCCCAGCAGAGACAGAGTGCCAGGCTGGACATCCCTCTGGATGGAGCCAGCCAGGGCATCCCGTTGGCCGAGCTCTTGGCAGGAGCATTTCTGCTGCAGTGCCCAGGGGCTGGCACGCTCCCCACGGCTGCCGTGCAAGGGCCATGGCCCTGCAGCTTCCTCTGCACCCAGGGGCGAGTGGCACAGCTGCTGGGGTGGTGCTTGGCCCCCATCCTCGGGGCAGGGGCTCTGCTGCTTCCCTGCTTCCCATCCTCGCCGTGCTGTTCTGAGCCCCAGCCACGGCAGCTGCCCAGAGAGTTCCTCACTGCTGCAGCACAAGACGCATGGATCAATTAACTCAGTTGCTGGGTTTCGCTTTTGAATCAATTAACTGGAACTGAAATTAACTAAAAATATCCTTTGCTTATTAACAGACTGAACTAATTGCAATAAAAGGTGGAGAAAAAAAAAGGGGAAACACAGAGATGTTATTTGTCACAGTGAATCTCATCCCTCATCTTGATTGCGAATATTCCTCATTTACTGGGTGGACTAATGACTCCACAACCTCCAAATTGGTTGTGTCGTCCTATGATGAGGCAGCTGTGTTTCCCACCATCTCCAGCACATCCCAGCTCTTCAGGGCTGGGATGGGGCCTGTCCAAGACCTGCTCTTGTATCCACCAAGTCTCCTGCCCCAGTTGCTCCAGTGTGCAGCCCTCTTTGTCTCGCCTTCCTTCCCTTTGTTTCTGCCTTCAGTTCTTTGTTTGCCTGGTTTTTCCCTTTTTCTGTTGTTTCCATCCATCATTTCTCTGTTGGCCTTGCCATTCTCTTTCCTTCTTCATGCGTGCCTCGAGGGATTTCCATCCATTCCCCCCAGCCCTTCCTTCCTCCCCATTTCCACCGTCCTCTTCCCCTTCCCTCTGTCCACAGCGCTATCCTGCTCCTTCCCTCTGTCTTCCCAGCTGCAATTAGAGCTAATCAGATACCTGAGCAGCTCTGCAAAGCTATTAGTGGCTCCTCGCTCATCCCAGGGGGAGGTGAGCAGAGCTGGACAATTAGGCTTTTCATGCAGCCCCCAGTCTGATAAACACAATAACCAAGGTGGGCTATGGACACATCTCTGCCCCCGGCCCAGTGAACATCCCTGGCCACGTTGGGAGTCCCTTGGTGGGATCCAGCAGGGAGGGTGCTCCAGAGAAACACCCCTGGCCACCTTCCTGCTGCCGCTGTGTGTGCCCTTGCTCTGGATCACCCCCTTTGAGGAGCCTGGGGGTGCTTTTGGTGGGGGCAGAGCCTCTGTGGCAGGGCCGATGTGCAGGGTTGGTTGCAGAGAATTTCCCCGCTCGCTCCGCAGCCCAGCGCACCCCTCCTGCTGCTGGATCTATGAGCTGTGTGTGTGTTTTGTAATTAAGCAGTTAATTGCACTGGAGTTCTTGATTAGCTTTGGGGGATGGTAATGTTCTAGCAGGATGAGATGTTGTGTACAGTTCAGAATCATTTACAGAAATTGGAGCTAATTTTGCTGTCTGTGCTTATTACTGCATTAATTTAATTTGGGTTGCTTTTAGCTCATTAACACATCTAATTAATTCGTTGACATCACTATTAAGATGTCTCTTTGAAATTGGCGTCTCCAGATAATCAGGATGGAAGAGGCTGACAGATCAGGCGCGAAGCTGACTGGGAAAATGGGGAAGAAAAAAAAAAAAGGGACGACTAATGAATTTTCCATCAGAATCGCACGGTTTGTCAGAGTTGGTATCAGAGAGGCAGAGACAGAGCTGGTGAGACAGAGAAAGGGCACGAGAGAGACAGCAGTGGTAAAGAGAGACTTGCTTTCAAAAATATTGTATTTGTTAGGAGAGCAAGCAAGATGCATGAGAGGACAATAAATATTCTTTAGTGAATCGACATCAAGGCTGCATATTTCTTAGTTAATTTTCCTCTCTCCCCAGTTTTCTGTTGTGGCCTTTTGGATGTTTTAATTTTTTTTTCTGCACCATAAATGATTTGTTCTCCCAGTGCTGGGGGCTTTGATGGCCCAGTTGGGCTGGGGACTGTGTGTTGTCCCTCCTGCCACCACAGGTCCTGCTCTGCCAGGGACAGGGGGAAGCTGCAGGGATGAGAGACCCTCTGTGCCCTGTGCTGCAGAGAGCGCGGGGTTCAGGGGGTGAATGGACAATTGCAAGCAATTAAATTACAGTGGTTTAATGAGCTTGCACATATCAGCAAAGCCTCGCTATCTGGCTGTTTGCTGGCCTGGCTGCATTTGTGAAATAAAACAGCTTAGCTTAAGCCTGCCCTCACAGTGGTGGTAGCAGAAGAGAAATGTCCTGTGGGTTGGAGGGGTGGTTGTGGCTTGCTGGATTGGGAGGAAAGTCACAGGAAGACTTTTCCCAGGAGCTGCTGGTCTCCTGTGTGGGCAGGAGTCCCAGAGCAGAGGTGGCTGTGGGGCACCCAGGACAGCTCACCTGCCACCCTGGCAATGAGGGAAGGTAAAAACACCCTTTGTGACATTCACAGGTGACATTGAACTGGGAGCCTGGGACACCACTGGAGTCTGAGAAACCAACTGCACATGGGCAAATGTGAGTAAATCCAGCAAGGAGGCAAATAACACCTTCCCCAGGCAAGAGCTGGTGCCCTTGCCCAGGGCATAAACTCATGGCCCCTTTTTGGGTGCAGCTGTGAAGATGGTGAAGGTGTCCTGAGGCTGGATGGTGGCAGAGCTCAGGGAATGTCACTGGCAGGGTTGGACTTAGGTGGGCTCCAAGAAAGCAGGGAGAGAAGAGCCGACACTGATCTTGCTCCCTGACACAGGCTGATATGGATGTGCCCGAAATGACCCAGAAGCGCTGCTTTTCTAGCTCCAGGACACTCATTTGGAGTTTTGATGTGCAAGGGAAGCATTTGTGGGACACAGCTGGCTAAAGACACACGAGGAGGAGGGTGGGTGGAGGATTTGTACAGAGGGCAGAAATACCACAGCAAGAAGAAGAAAACCAGAAAGGAACAGGAAAACTTTGGGGTATGAGGTGACAACTGGGGAGTCCTGCTTTTAGAAATATTTATTCAGAGGTGAAGCAACAGTTGAGGAGCAGATGGAGAAACACCAGACAACGAACATTTCCTTTCTCTTTAGCCCCTCTGATGTGCAACTCTGCAAGGCATTGAGCCTGCAAGCACATCCCTCAGCACACAGCCAAGCTCTCCAGCCTATTGGGTTTTCACTGTTCTCCTGTTATTTCCCTGTTTCCCCCAGACTGGCTCAGAAGAGCCCGGTCAGCACGGTGGAGAGCTGGGAACTGGAAGCCTGAGTGTGGCCACAGCAGGAAAGTGTCCCCTCCTCCAGCTCCAGACACATTGTCCCAAAACCATGAGGTCCTGGACACAAAGGGAGGAGGAAACAGACACAGATTTGTCCTGAGGTGGATTATGGTTTTCTCCTGCAGATTACCCCCATCCAACTGCAGAAAACATGGCAGACAGGTGGGATAGAAACAGTAGAAACAGCCCCAAACCCACTTCACCCATGATTTCAGCCTTTTTGAATTCACAGAACCCCCAGGTTTTCACAGGGCACGTGCAGACCTCTCCATATACTTACAATTTGTGCTGACTGACAGCAAACCAGCTTTCCTCAGTTACCTTCCACAACTCCTGATGGTTCCCTGTGGAATCTGTGGGCAAACACATTGAAACCACCAATCCAGTTAACCCAGCACACACTTCCAGCCACGTACTGCACACGGCAGTCAGCTTGCTTGTCTGGAAGCATTTTCAGTGGAGTTGGTAACATTATCTGGGCTACAAACATAATGTTTCCTTTCCACCATCTCTGAGGCCCTCTCGAGGGAGATGCAGTATGGATGGAGGCAATAGAAGGAGCATTTGCACTGGGAATAGCTGTGCTGCAGGAAGGCTTTTGTAAAATGGCTTTGAACTAATTGATTTTAAAAGAGAAGAAAATCTCAAGTTGCAGTAGAAAGGCTGCTGTGGAGGGAGAGGATGATTGTAAAGGGTCTGTGCATGGCACCTGATTCCTTGGGAGAGCCTTGAAGGCTCTGAGGTCAATGTGCTGCCCAGTTTGCTGAACCCAGGCAGAGCAGCCCTGTGCCCCTTGCTCCAGGGACAGCCCTGTCCTCATCAGATTCATTGTCTGTGTGCCCTCTCAGGCTGGAAAAGCCAAATGGAGAAAGCAATTTCTGCCTTACAGCAATTACCATCCTCGCTCAGAGAGGCTGGGGGATACCACAGGCAGGATGGATGGACCCTGGGAGAAGAGGCTCCAAGGTCCCTCCAGGCAGGGTCTAGGTGACGGTGAGGGGTTGCAGAGATGAAATCTCCTTCATTACTTGCTTTGCTTTGCCAGACCTCGCTCGGGAGAAGCTGGTGGTGGTGGATGGAGGTGAAGAGCCAAGACCTTCCCATTGCAGAGACAAAGGCAGCTGAGCTCTGTGCTGTGCACTTGGGATGGGTACGGGGAGGCTGTGCCCAGGGGTGTCAGCCTAGGAAACACATGGTGTGTAGGCATCCACCTGCTTTTCAAAGGTACCAAACCAGCCTGGGGCAAGTTGTAAATTGAGGAGATTGGTTTTAAGAGCATCTTTTCTGGCAGTCTTGCTTTGCCCCACTGCCACAGAGCTGAAACAGCTGGGCTGGTAACACCACTGGTGCTGTTATCTGTTCTCCTTCCCAAACAGAGATCAAATCCTTTCAGCCCACCCCAAAAGAGAGAAGCCCAGTACCACACTGAAAAGCCACAGGAGTGGCATTGGCTTGCTCAGATTCCTTGTCCAACAGCAGTGCTGAAATGGAACATGTTTGTAGGGCTCTTCTACCCCTGATTTGGGAGGGAGAAAACCCACAAGTATCCCCACACTGTCAGCCTGAAAACGAACCCGAGCAGGTCTGGTCTTTCCCCCCTGCATCACAGGGCTCCCTGTGAGGAGCACAGGGTGATTTACTCCAAGGCTGAGCTGCAGTTCCCACCTGGGGAGGCGAAGTTTGCTCCAATTCCTATTCAATTTCATTCAAGGGAAGAGAATATTAGAAACTCCACTCTTTAGCACTTCATTAAACACTTTAGTTTAATAGCATCCTCCAGGGAATCCCAATCTGGACCACGTGAGCCAGGAGTAAACAGCTGCATCAATTAACCCCATAATCTCAAGGGTGCTATTAGAAGGTGAGATACCCTTAGAAAGTGCATATGCCTGCAATTAGGCTTAAAATACTTAAGTGTCAATAGCCTTAGTTATTTGTGCTCTCTGCTATTGATCTTGCTTATGTTTTCCACATTAAACAGTCTTTCTTACTTCATCAATAAATTAAGTGCTGTTTAGATTTATTCGCTTTTTCTATTAAATGGTGCAAACTCCTGAGCTCCTGGCCTGGATCTATCTGAGATGAGGGTCTCTGACCCTCTGGCAGCTCCATCTTGTTTTTGTTTCAGCAGCTGGGGAAAGCAGCAGTGGGACAAGAAATGCAGGAGCTTTTGGCTTGGGTTGACCATTAACAAAGCTCAGGCAGGGAAAAGGAAGCATTTTGTCTGGGTTTGCTGGATTTGCTGTTTTATGTGTTTGTTGGACCAGATTTGTAGGGACTTTAGAGAAGGCCAGCTGTCCATGAACATAACAGAAATGTTTGAGTTTCTGTCACAAAGGGATCTGAGGAAGGGGCACTGTCCACAAGACCATGCAGAAGATGCTTTTCCTGGCTTTTCTTAACAGGAAAAAGCTTTGGGAAGAGCTTTAAATCATCTGAAATGGCAACCAAGCAGGCAGGGAGTCTGTTCTTTTTCCTCCTCATACTTTCCATCAGCTTCATTACTGATTGCAGCCTCTTCCCTCAGATTATTTGGCCCCAAAACAGGTGTATGCAGAGAATGTGACTGTGCTGTGTTGCTGGCTGGAAGCTGGCACCACTCTGGGACATTCAGGTGTTCCAGAAAGGTAAGAAACAGTGGAGAGACCTTTCCTGCACAACAGGTTGGGAAGAGGGCTTGAGAAGGGGGGAAGTTATATGATTATTTATTTTTGTAGCTTGACTTTTTAAGTCTTAACTCTTAGCCATCTGGGTGTGGACCAAAGCTGTGGTCCTGCTGCAGGGGAAGTGCTGTGCTCAGGGTTGAGCACACTGAATGAAGCAGCAGCTTTTGCCAAGGGCTGGTGGCATCATATGCTGACAATGCCTACTGTCCTTTTCATTCTCTAAGTGCTTCAACTGACTTCTCTTGTTTCAACGCATCCCTTGAAGACCTGGTGTCTTTCTGTAAGGAAACTGTGACACTCAGGGATATGGTTTAGTCATGGAGTTGGAATTGATGGGTTAACAGTTGGACTCTGTGATTTTTTTCCAACCTAAATGATTCTATGATTATTTTTGTGGTCAATTTTTTTTCCTTTGGCTACCCTGACTTTTTTGTGTTATGCTTAATGAATGTTGTGTTGTTTCATGAGGAGCATGCCTGAAAAATCCCCAAAAACTTAGGGCATTTAAAAGAACAGTCATTCAAAGAGTTCACATTGTTTAGTTTGCTGTTCCCTGCCCATCTGGTGTGTACCAGTGCATGCAGAATTTTATTTTTACCCGGGCATTCCTGACTGGAGGGAGGCCGGCAGGCCCTTGTTGTTGCAATTAAACCATGTGCTACTTTCCATAACTCATTAGCCCTTTAGTTTCTGGATTAATTCAATGTGCAAATAATGTCACAAATTGAATATTAGTAGACTTTTATTGAGGATTAAGAGACAGTAAAAGCATATCACTGTGTCTTCATTGTGCTTTGCATGACTGTGGTTTGTCCAGCGCAGGCAGTGGTTTGTTAACCACCCATCGCTCACTGCCTCCTCTCCTTTGCTGGTTTGGCACGAACAGCCCAGAAAGGAGATGAGGAAAACAACAACTGTGCATGTGACTGTGGAGGTGTGAGGCAGGAATCACTGCACAGTGTCCAAACTCTTCTTTCAAAGGAGAGCTTTTCCTGAGTATGGCCCCAGCTGTTCTAGAGATGCTCCCACACACACCCAGCAGCACTCGGTGGACAGCAGCCCATGGTCCCCTAATGGGCTGTGCTTGCTCCAAGTTAGGCACTTCACCTGTGCCATGGCATGGGGTTTGCAATGGATTTATCACCTCCAATTATTTTCAGATGCATCATTGAGGTGGGATTGCTAAAACCAGCCTGGACACCCCTATTATCGCTCAGAGGTGAAGCAGAAAAAGCAGGGTTTGGAAGGGGTGCAATGTCCCATCCCAGCCAGAGATGTCTGTGAGGACCCCAGCGCCTGCCCCCAAGGCTCTGGGTGTGGGTTTGGGACCCATGGTGGGCAGTGCCAAGCCAACACAAGCCCAAAACTCTCAATCTCAGATGTGTTGATGGTGTCAGTGTGGGCAGGATGGCTCCATGCCACGAGAACTTTCAGGGCATTGCAGAGCAAAATGGGTGCAGCTTTCTTTTAATGCACTGAAGTGGAGGCAAATTTCAATCTAATAATGTAAAGCAGCAATAACCATTATAATTAATTTATATAAAAGACATTATAAAATTACACTTGATGCATTTAAATCCCATCCAGGAGCAGTGCTCGTTTTCCAGTTAAGCTATGGGCTGTGCTAAGGCAGACGGGGAAAGAGGTATTTCAATATGTCTTATAATTTTATATTCTTTCTAATATCTCTCATGCTAATTTCATTATGCAACACAGTCAGCACAGTGATGTAATTATTGAAAAGTAATTTTGCAATAAATGGATTTAAATGTGTTCAAGTCCATTGTAAATTCAATCTCTTGGTAAAGGTGGATTGAACAGGCAGGAGAAAGGGAGCAGGGACGTTGCTGGGTGAAAACTGAGAAGTCCTGAGCATCCCACATCGAGCATCTGCTTACACCAACTAATAACATCCACTTCAGATGGAGACCACTCTCAGAGCCAGCCTCCCTCCCTCTGAGCCCCCAAAGCTGCTCCTTCCAGAGGGAACTTCCAACCTTCATGGTGGGGGAAATTTTGGATCAGTCAAGTCTCCTCCCAGAGCAAGGCACTGCCATTTCTGGGTGTCTGTGCTGCTCTCAGCAAAGTGGGTCCTGTGTGGGTGTCTTAGTCTGGATTAAGGGCTCAGTTACTGGGCAGGGACGTAAAGATATTCTTCTGCATAAGACATGGGAGATGTGATTTCTATTTCTGGCTCTGTCAGAAACTTCCTGTGTGATACTGGGCAAGCAGTATATCATCTCTGTGCTTCCATTTCCTCGTGTGCACAATAGGGATAAGGAGTGCTTCCCCAGCTCATCGGTGAAATTAATGTAACATATGTAAAGTGCATGTATATCCCCAGATGAAAGGTGCCATTGTAATAATATTCAAATTATTATGGAAAATAGATAAAGCGACCAACCCCTGCTAAACGATCGTCTGGCTTTTCACCAGATTCATGAGATCCATGCTAAATGTGATAAGAAAACTTCAGATGTCAAGTGGTTTAGAGTCAGGCTCTGCTCATGAAACGGAGCTGGCTGTGCCTTTTAAGTGGAGGATGAGATAGCAAAGAATTTGGGGCTGGGAAAGTTGTTGTCATGGTTAAGCTGCCCGGGTTTGTTGGATACCACCATTCATCTCGAGGGGAAGGCTGGGGGATGCGTTGCCTAATGGCCAAATCAGGACCAGGAACCCTTCTGTCACACTGAAATCAAAGTGATCAAGCAGGGGCTGTTTGGTCTTTCTGACCTCAGTGACTGCATACAAATTTGGGATATCCCAGAAAGCTCACGTGTGGATGGCAGTGACAAAGGGGAGACTGGATGAATTGGCTTTGTAGGAATCCTTCACCCACAAGGATTATGTTAGACCCGCACCTAGAGGCAAAGGAAGGAGTTCTGCTGTCACTTGCAGAGCAATAGGAGATGCTGCAGTGGGAGGATGGTCAGGTCTCAGCACCGAGGTGATGATACCTCTCTGATGCCCTTTGTGCATCTCCCCTTTCCCTCAGCACCACTGCAAGGAATGTTTGGACAGGACCAAGGCTTCCATGCAAGCCGTATCCATGTTCTCGGCTCTAGGGGTGTATCTGAGCAGGACTGGCAGCATGCAGACATTTGTGTGCTTACTCTGAACAAATGCACCTCCTGGAGTTCCCTTCCACCGGGAAGGGGGTGCTGGCTTGGCCTCTGAAAGAGCCGTGCTGGGGATCACTGAAAACCTGAGCTCACGGGAGATTTGACTCCAAAAGTGCTGTGCTGGTCTCTCCTGGCACCATTGTATGGTTGCCCAGCACCAAATGCTCAATTATAGACAAAATTGAATTTACAATTTGCTTTTGGGCAATGTGTAAATTGGCCCTTCATTGATTATTAATGAAGTGCTAATTGCTCTTTGCAACCAATTTTTATGCAAATGCTATTAGTGTTATTTGCACAGTCCTGCAATTTACAGTTTTACATTTGCAATGGCCTGGTGAAAAGATGTGAAAAGATGACAGCTTGTCCTAAAAGAAAACAAGAAGGGGAGGAGGGAGGCAATTGCAAAACTTGCAAAACTTGGAGTAGCAAAATAACACAATTAGGAATGAGAAAACATAAAAAAACCCAAACCAACAAAACATGAACAAACAAACTCTCTCTCTTTATTGATTGTTACAGATTCAGCGTTGACAGGGGTTGTTCTGAATGTAACAGGATCCCATGGCAGATGTAAACCAGACTCCAGGCATTTGCTGCGTGTTTCACCGAGGAGGTCAGTGTATGAATTTGCCTGTGAAAACATTGATGCAAGGCTGCCAGCATTACCCATTCAAGAGCCGGGTGCTTTTCTCGGTGACAAATGACGTGGTGTTAGTTTGTGAATCGCGTGTGGGCAGCTGCTGAGCTGTTTTGCCACGGAGCTCCTCTCCGAGGTAACACCTCTCCCTGCGTGGGGGCAGGAGCTGGGCACTCCCCATCATCTGCCCAGGCTGGTGGGAGCCCACAGACCTCCTGCCCTGCTCTGCCATCACACCGGGCATCTTTAGACCTCCTTTACTTCTGCATCAGAGCAAGACTTGCAGACTCTGCAAGGAGTTATGTTTTGGCTGGGTGCTACAAAACAGGAGTGCTGTAGGTCTCACTTTGCTCGTGGGTAGAGAGGGTTTCCAGAAATAACTTATTTGCAGCTCCAGTTTCCTTAGAGGCTCTGGGTGTTCCTGCCTGCTCTGAGGCTTCTCAGGAAGCCTTTGGTGGAGTATAAAACCAGATTCAGCTCCAAGCTGTTCCCTGATTGCTTCACCCGTATCCAACAAACTTTCCAGTGAACTTCACTGCAGGTGTTTGGGGCAGTGGTGTGGCCTCATCTGCTGCTGGGGGATAGATGTTGCTGGTGGCACAGGGTTTGCTGAGTCCCTAACAGATGTGGGTTTTAGTTTTGGTAGGAAGTAGGACCCAGAGGAGGAGGAAGCAAGTGAATCACTGCCCAAGTGTGGTACCCCATTCAATAAGGTCATAGAATCATAGAATGGTTTGAGTTGAAAGGGACCTTAAACATCATATGGTTTCAACTCTTCTGCCATGGACAGAGACACCTTCTGCTATCCCAGGTTGCTCCAAGCCCCATCCAGCCTGGCCTTGGACGCTTCCAGGGATGGGGCAGCCACAGCTTCTCTGGGCAACCTGTGCCAGGGCCTCCCCACCCTCACAGGGAAGAATTTATTCAATCTCAACCTGCCCTCTGTCAGTTTGGAACCATTCCCCCTTGTCTTGTCACTGCCTCCCCTTGTCTGAAGTCCCCCCGTGGCTCTCCTGCAGACCCCCTTTGGGTACTGGGGGCAGCAGCAGTTGGTCCATACCCGGGTTTGTGGCAGAGCATTTGGTGCAAGCAAAGGTCTCTGTGCTGCCCCATTGCCATGAGCAGCTGCCCCTCGCAGGGCTTTCCCGTGGTGCCTCTCCCTGCTTCTCCCTTTCCTCGGGAAGCAGCGCAGGATTTCTGCTGCAGCCGCAGGGATCGCTGTCGGCTGCCTCGCTCTTGCAGCAGCACAGGGAGGTTTCCTCTGCCTTTGATTACAGCAGGGGTTGGTTCCCAGTGGGATGCTGCTCCTGGCTATTCCTAGTGGTGCAGGGACGGGGGGATGCTGGGGATGCCGCGGGTCCGGAGCACAGCTGGAGCCGGCAGCTGTTTCCCCCGTGGAGCTCCGTGCTGTGAGGCCTGGCACAGACACAGCATGGCACTCCTTTCCAGAGCACCGTGCTGGCGCCCGTGGGAGCCTGTTCCTACCCCAGATCCCATCTCTGACCTCGCCAGCAGCCTCAGGGGCCCCGGTGCTTTCCCAGCTCCACCTGCCCCTTGTACACCCCGCTCTGTTCCCCCTGTACACCCTGCTCTGTTCCCCCTGTACACCCCACTCTGGTCCCCTTGCACACCCCGCTCTGGCCACTCTGGCTGCCATCCCTCCAGCCTGAGGACGGTGCTTTGCTGGGCATCACAGTCAGAGACCTGCAGCCACCTGAGCCACCCCAGGGCTCACCTCTAGGACTGTGTTCAGGGGATGCTTTACAGCTGCTCAGAGCATGATGAGCATGCCTGTGTATCATGAATGTTTTGAGGAAGGGCCAGCTAGGAAATAGTTTAGAGGGCAGTATAATCTTTGTTTTTAACCCTGGCAGAACTGTTTAGATGTGACTTGGAGGTACTGTTGGTTTCCCTTGGTTTTGGGGGATATAATCTGCTTTTTCCAGTGGATGTCCTAGTCTGAGTGAAGATCTAAATGTGACAGCTGAGGCTTCAGAAGATGAGAATGCAACCAAACCAACCCAGCTGCCTTCCCCCAGAAAATCCCTGTTTGGTGCCTGGGCTAAAATATGCATTGTGCCCAGGAAAGAGCTTTTTCAGCCTAGAAAAACCCAAGGAGCTGAGCTTGGCCTTGGCCTGGGGTGGCTGGTGACACTGGACAAGTCCCCTGGTACTGTAAGGTGTGTGCAACAACACTCACAGCCCCCCAGGAGCCTGCAGGCAGCCCAGCAGGAACCCCAAAAGACAGGGACCAGCACCACTCTCCTCCTCCAGGAGAAAGAGGGCTGCAGCTTCAATTTCAATAATTATTGCCAGGCTTTCAGCAGTGACTCATTGGTCTCTGAGACAGGATCCCTTGTTGGCAGGGGACTCACTGGGGACACCTCCTGCCGCGTGTTGCCAAGGCACCTTGACCCAAAGGACTTTCTGCACCTCCTTCTGCTCCTTCCTCTCACCTTTTGTTTTCCAAAACAGCCCTGGCTGCACAGAGCATCTCAGCTCTGTGGGTACAGACATGTGCACAGGGCTGACTGCACCCTGGAAGAACTCTGCTCTGCTATGGACTCTTGGGTCTTTGCTCTTTGTTTTAGCAGAGGTGGGGGAGAGCCCATTTAGCTGGACCACTGAGCATCTTGTGGGCCTGTCCATTCAGCTTTGTCACCAGGATGCCCTCCGCATCCTGAGGTCCCAGCTTGGCAGATCAGTGTTGGGCTTCCCTTGGCCAGGTGAGCACCTCGAGGAAGGGCAAGCACGGCATGGTGAGATAGGAAGGGAATAAACTCATTTAAGCTGTTTTAACTTTCAGATTCCCTCCAGGCTTGAAGCATGCTTTCATTTTCAGCAGTTTCTTCTGTTTTCTTTCCAACATCTGCTTTGGAAAGCTGTTCTACTGATGAAATAGGAACAAAGTTGTGTTTTCCCCCATATGTTGGCAGTGACTGCCTGCCATCAGCCGTGGCAGTCTGGGCTGGGCTTGTTCAGTTCATCCTTAGTATCCAGGCAGCACAGGGAGGTTCAGAAGATGGAGGAGGAAGCCTCTTCTTCCATATAAGAACACTTCTCTGCAAATGCTGCTGGATTTTCTTGTCCATAAAAACATCCCTCCTCTACATGGCAAACAAAACCCAAAAAGAAATCGTGGACCTTATTTTTTGGGACCGGCATCCTCACAGGACCTCATTGCAAATCCCCCAAATTTAAGGAATATGCATTTTAAATACAATGCTATAAAAAAAAAATGTAGTAAATATTTTATTTTATTTTTATTAAATACTAAATTGATGACGGCTGACACTTTATTAAAGTGTCAAAGTGAGTGTTCCTACATTCTAATTACTTATTCTAACGAGGAGGCAGCCTCGTCAGGAGCTGTGCATGCTGGCGTGTGCGGGCGAGGGGCGCTCCTGGTAACTAACACCTATTAAACCATCATTTGCACCTAGAGGCATCTCATTAATATCTCAACTGGTGAGACTGCGCTGCCAGGGCCTACCTGACCCAGGGTGTTGACAGGAGAAATGGCTCCGGGAGGCCTTTCCTCGCTCCAGGCTTTCCTGTACAAATAATTCCTATAAAATTAATAACGACTATTCCACTTAATTGAATTCCTGATAAATGAAGATTCTTCCAGGCGCCCATTAAAAGCATCCAAGAGATGCAGGAGGGGTGCTGCCCCACATTCTGGGGGCAGTTTTGTTCCTCCCCTCTCTCCCATCCTTGCTTCCTTTGTCTCTCCAAGCCTCTTCCCACCCCATTCATCTCTCCTGCTGCTCCCTCCTTGTCACTCTATTCCTTCCTTTCCTGACCATGTCTTCTCTTTTCTGCAGCAATTTCCTTTCTGGTCTCCAATTTGACCCCTTCACTTCCCTGGCTCTGCCTGGATCCACTTTCATGGCTACCTATTTCAGTGACTAATTTTCCTTCTGGAGCCTTCTGCTTGTTTCCTCTCTTCTCCTTCCATCTTTATTTCCCTTTCATCCATCTTCCATTTGGCTCTTCATCTCACCAATAAGAGCCATTTCTCCCAGGTTTCCTTCCAGGCCCTGAAAAGGTTTTCTTAGAGGAATCTCCTCACTGATGTGAGCTCTCTGTTGGATGAGGTTGTGGCATTTCATCTTCAGAGCTGTCCTGTCATCAGGAAGATATGTCCTCCCCCAAAGTGGAGTTTCTCATTGGAATATGCATTCATCCCACCTTCCTCATGGATGGAGAGGTACCTGTGTGTGGAGAGGAGATTGTCCTCAAGCCAGAGTTTATATCACCACCACTTGGATACCAAATCATTACAAGAGAGGTCTCTAGGAGGGACACATTGGAGTTTCAGGGCTTTTTGTTGCTCTTATCTTGTGCAGCTGCACTACTGGCATTTGGGTTTGGTCATCAGTTGTTGAGGTTTGCTTTTGTCATTCCTTTGATAAATATAAAAATAACCACCAAAAAATTCCATTCTATTTTTATTCTATTCCAATTAGAAAAACAAACTAGAAACTAGACTTAATATTACACACACCAACTCGAGATTCAAAGCAAGTGACTTAAAAATAAATAAATACATAATGGAAAAAAATATCATTAAATAACACATGAATAACAAGTAATAGGATTTTAATCTTCTTGCTAGGAGAGGCTACTTCTTGTGTACTAAAGGTGACTCACAAGCAGCATTATTCTGGGAAAGTTAAAAGTGGTAATTCGACAAGACTCAAGGATTGTGTGGGACTCAAAGGGATAAAACAGCCTTGCAGGGGCTCTGCTTCCTCTGTCTCCTAGTGATGAATGAAACTGGAAAGCCAGATCAGTTCAGAGCTGCTGAAAAATAAAAGATGATCATGTCTCCATGAACACCCAGGTAGGCTGGAAATCACTGCCCTGCGAGGGCGTGATGCTGGAAGCTGAACAGAGTTCAAAAGGAAGTTCAGCATTTTTATGGATAACTATATCCAGAGGTGTATAATAATAATAATTATTATTATATTATTGTTAATAATAATATTAATATTGTTAATGGAGGTGGTGGTGATCTGGAGAGCATCTCTGTGTGCCTGCACCAGGACTTTGTGAACCAGCGAAGTTCATTACTCTCAAAACAGGATTTCTTTCACCAACTTCTGCTGCCTCCAGTGGTGGAGCTGAGACGGAGCCTGAGACCTCTGGGGCACCTGGAAATGAGACTGTTGTGCTCAGAGGTTGCACTCAGGTACTGTATTTCTGTTCATATCTTCTGTGAAGACATCCAGAATAGAGATAAAGATGAGAAAGCAAAAGAATAAGTCAGGGAGAGAAAAGGTTTGCTTTATGGTGGTGGTGGGAAAGCCAGAAGGGAGGAAGGAGAATATCTGAAAGAAAGGAGAAACAGGTGGAGAAGGATTTATTTCAACAGGCAGTAGGAGGATGGCAGGGGTCAGTTCTAGCAGATGAGAACCTCCCACTGAAATCCAAAGGCAGTGACTTGGGGGAAGTCTTTTGCAATGTAACAAACAAAGCAGAAAAGTTGATTCTTTTGATTAGAGTAACTTGGTGTTTGCTACTGGGCTGGTAGGTGAGCTAGGAAAGCAGGAACAGGCAAATGGGAGCTGGGAGAAGAATGCAGGAAATAAGAAAAAATTTATGTAAGCGAAGAGTGTAGAGAGCACTTAGATGGGCTGATCAAACTGTGTGAGTAGGATGGTTGAATGTTTTAATCTAAAAGAGGGGACACCCAAAAGCTGTGCAGACTCGAAGAAGGTCCCTAATGCCGTGTTTGCTGTGCAGTGAGGATGGGCAGGCGTGGCAGGAGCAGGGGCTGTGCTGCCTTCCCCGCCTCGCAGCTGCCATTGCTGTGGGTGTCATTTAAGGCAGGACTTGGCCTTTCTTCCATCTTTCACTTACTCCCTTGATTTTAATTGATCCTTTATGGGCATTTCAAGCATTTCATGGGTCTGTGGTGCCTGGTTTCCCAGGTCAGAGGGAGGTGAGCACTGTTCCTCTGCCAGAGGGGAAGGGAATGCTGTGCAGAAGCTTTGGGATGGAGAGAGGGCTGGGAGTCAGTGCTGAACATGGGTGCACCTTGCAATATTTCTGTAGTGGCTTTGCCTGCCTTCACTCAACCTCCTTTTCCCTCCACCGTCCCTCTTTCTTTGCTCTGCTTAGAGAGTCCATCTGTTTTTACTCATGGCTTTTGCAGGAGCACATTTAGTTCTGACACCATCGCAGCCAGTGGGAGCTTCCATGTGTCCCTTGGCCAGAGGGCTGGGTTTGGGGTGGCTCAGGGTGCTGGCTCTCCCTGTCCCCATCGTGCAGGCGGGGTCCCCAGGGCTGGCACACGAGGTTTGGGCAGCACGGGGTGCAGGACAGGGGTGCCATGGCCCAGGGGTGGGCAGCCAGGTGTGTGCCCCGCTCCTTCCACGGCGGATGGGGCAGGCTGCTCCGAGGTACAGCTGCCCGGCCTCAGAGCAGTGTTTATTTTCCAGGCTGAAAGGAAGCTTGTGATCCCAAAGCCCTCTGTGTTTAGCCAGACCTCTCATTCACTCGCAGAGGAAACCCGTGTCAGCCGCTCCCCTTTGTCTCCCCTGAGCTATTGCTTTGAATCTGAAAGGATTGGGTGCAGATTTCAAGGGATGCTCAGACAAAGGCTGTTTGAACAGCACTTGTGTAAATAATCCATGAAAAACTCTTTGAATAACGTCAATGAAATTTTCTCTGAATTTGCTATTCTTTTTCTCCAGCGGCTGAAAAAGTGGAAGTCAGGAAAGGGAGGAGAGTCGGAGAAAGGGAGGGGGAGAGGGAGGAAAGGGGTGGGAGAAGCACTGACACGTTTTTCTCTCTGCCAACTTCTCTCAATGCCAAGAAGTAGCTTGGCTTAGAAAAAAAAAAATCTCTTTGTTATTTTCACAGCTTTAGGAATAATCTCGTACGGGACCTCCGTGTCCTCAAACTTCTCCGTGCATTAAATGTAAGGGGACACCCTTGCATTTCACACAGCAAGGGTAATGCCGAGCCAGTTAATTATTAGCCGCGTGGTTTAATGTTCACTTGCTGTACATATGTACGAAACAATTCCCCCTTAGCATGTCGTTTAGTTTGCATTAAAATGGAGATAATTGTTTTGATGCCAAATGTTCCCGTCCCGCCTCCCCCATCCCTCTTCATACAGTTTATACAAATTACAGCCTCAAACAAGAGGGACAAAAAGTCTTTGATTTGGCTCCTTTTGAAGACACCCAAATTGAATCCCGGGCTGTGTTTGGGGACACCTTAGCCCGGGCTGGGCGAGGAGTGGGACGGGGGGAGCTCCGGTGTCTCCCCTGGAGCGACACGGGACGGGACCGGGAGGCTGCGCCTGCACCGGGAAGGGGCTGTGGGGGCTCTCGGCTTCTTCGGGAGCCGGTTCAGAGGATGTCCAGGAGATGGAGCAGTGTTTCTGTGGCCTCTGCCGTCGGTGCCCCTAACGAGCCAGTCTGTCTGAACTCGGAATGAATTTTGTTCCCTTTTCATCACTCCCTGATGTCCAGCTGCTCCTGTCAACACCTTCTTATAGCATGTAATTCATCGCTCAGAGTGACAGCTGGGGCCGTGGGGCTGGGACCGGCTCCTCCTGCCATCGGCTGCACCCAGAGAGAGTCCCTGGCCAGAGCAGGGGCTTCCCTCGCCCCCTCCCCGCACCTGGGGCTCACAACTCTCCAAAGGATTCCCCAGACAAACCCGGGAGCAGCCCGGCTCGCCCTGTCCCCCTCCTGCTCTCACCGGGGAACCTCTGCTGGGGGTTTTGTGGGGAGCATCTCCCTTCCAGACCCCTCCCCAGCAGGTGCTGGGGGCTGGGGGAGGCTGCTGAGAAGGGAACAAGGCGCTGCTGCCGGGAGCGAGGATGGCCGTGGCTGTGCCGGCAGCTCCTGCAGGACGCAATGCCACCTGAGCAGAGACCACCCAGCCCTTTTATTCCCGGGTTTGGCTTATTTTGACTGCAGGTCAAAGCAGGAGCAACCCTGTCCCCAGATTTATGGGTTTGCACCCAAATAATGAATAGTGGCTGTCACCCCATGCATCCCTGAGGCACATCTAACAGGGAGGTGCTTTGCTAATGCCGCTGTGCACAAAAATGTGCAGCTTCCTTTTGTACCAATCCCCAGCCCAAATGCCCTCTTCCCTTCAGTCTATCCATCAGTTTCTAATAATTATTCTTTAACTCAGCACTTCTGCCTTCAATTCTTCCCCCATACCTTCCTGCTTTCCCATAATTTATTCTATATTTCACCCATTTCTTGTGCTCATTTATAATTCTTCTTTATTTTATTACTTTGCATAATTTCCTTTTAGGATTTGTCATAAAATAAATTCTGCCTCCTCTGTCTTCTCATTTCTGCTCTCAAGTGTCAGTGAGTGCTCTCCTGAAGCGGTTTCCAATGGCTCCCAAACCCCTGTGCTGGAGCTACCCCCAGTCTTGGAGAATCTGGGGAGCCCTTCCAAATGAATCAGAGTCCCAAGTGATATCTGGAAAGAAGACCATGAGTGTAAATCCAGGGTGAACCTCCAGCCAGGTTTTTTTGCTATGGTGAAATGCTGACATGGGCAGAATCATCATCTCATGATTGACCAAATCTGAGTTCAAAATACTGATGGCTGAACCAGTGAGGAAGTTGAGGAGAAAAACTGACATCTTGATGTCCAATCTGTCCTGGCAGGCAGGAAAGCACGTGGGGAAACTGAGGCACAGAACTTTAATCCACATCCTTCAAGGTGTGAGACTCTTGGTTCTCTTTGAATATCAGAGGCAGAAATATCTGATATTTTTGACAGTTTGTGTCTGATTCACCTGTTCGAGGTCACACGGGACACTTGGAGAACAGTGATAAAGAAAACAGAATGCACATTTCATGTGGTTCATCCCAGAATCTGAGTCTTTTAGCTGAAATGTGGCCCAGCATGAGGAAGAGCAGAGGATTTGAATGAGCTGCTCTATGTTTCAGTGCGCTCCATCTCCATGGAAAATGGAAACTATTTGTGTGGAACTGGAGTCCAAATGTTGTTGTCTACTGGAGAAGTAGGTGGACCTATCACATCCATTGAGCAGCCCCAGAGCCATGAATTTCCAGTTACCTCCATGGAGTGGAAATTTGAAATTTGCTCAACAACTTCTATGCAGGTGAAGGATTTGGGAAAACTATGGGAATACTGATCAGTGAATGGTCCTTGCTGCCCAGATACAGAGAAATGCCAGACCATGAGCTTATGATGAGGCTCTCCTGCCCTTGGAAATTCCTTTTCAAGAGGTGAGCATCCAGGAAGGACCAGTTCTATGAAAGGCAGCAGAGCCTTAATGCAGGCACGAGATCTGGAAGGGGAGGAGGTTGCATTCAACAGAGAAAAGAAACAATCAAGTCCCAACCCTGGTAATGTGGGCCCCTCCTTGAAAGCACCTTTTTCTCTGCAGACACAGAGAGGTCCCATTCCAGCACACCCTTGCAGCAAAGCTCGGGGCCATTCCTTGAGGTGGCTACTCAGGGAACCAGGAATGTGTGGTTCATTTCATTTTTTAGAGGGTCCTGATAGGACACTATAGAAACAAATGAAAGGACTCACTGTGTGCCCAAAATTTGGAGTGGTTTCTCCACTGCAGGCATCTTACCTGCCTTGGAAACTCCAAAGTTGTGGCATCATGCACTAAGGTTCATGATCCCTTTTGAAGGCTCTTTTTGAAAGAACCCAGCCCCGGAGATGGCTTTGTGTGTGAGAACCTCGTGGTCTCATTTGCCATCTCCTTGATTTTTAAGATTCTTGGCTCTAAAGCTCAAAGTAAAACACACGAGAACAAAACCTCAGAGGAATCAGATGGAAAACATCCTCCTGGTTCTCTGTGCTGGATGAAAACCACTGGCTTCATCTTCCTAACGTGTTCTGTTTTGCTTGGGTTTTTTTTTTTCCTAGTATGGAGAAATCCCTGTGTGGTTTGGGTTTGCGAGAAGGATTTTCCCTTCATGCGCTGCCACAACCACTGAGATCAGCTGAGGCACTCGAGTGAACGGATCCTGGATGTAATTGTCTGAGGGCTGGTGCCAGGTTTTTTCAGAAGAGGGACCGACTGGCTGTGTTTCAGTTCCACCTCTGCCTTGACAGAGCCTGTCTCCTTTAATCATTAGAGTTCAGTGCACGGCTCTCGGCTGGCACAAGTTGGAATTTCATTTGTTTTGGAGGGAGATGGCTTCTTTTGTTGGTTTAGGTCTTTTGGTTCCAGTTGTGTAAACTGGGACAAGCCGATCCCATTGGCTCTGAGGAGCTGACAGCCAGGAGAAGGCTGCTCTGCCATTCAGTTTTGGGGTTTGGTTTTAAATCTTTAATACGTTCTGCTGTCTGTAATGAGGCGCATTTTACAAACCACAAACTGTAGGAGTGCGTGTTTTTCCCAAACTCAGGGCAGTCAACACAAACTCAGCACCATAAACTGAGTTTCCTGAGCAAAGTGGGTTCTGAATTTATTCAAATGAAAGTGAATGTTGTGTTATTACAGCCTTGCAAAACTCTAGTTAATTTATGGTAGTATAAAATCCATTTTTTTAATGACAGTGACACTGCCAAAATCTTTGCAGATGCAGAAACAGGTTCACAGGAGAATTTCAATCTAACATCAGCAGGAGATTTGGAAGATGAATTGTGCAAGGATCTCCTTCCTCCAAAGATGCTGTTTTGTTTTGCTTTTTAGCATTTGGTTTGCCTCCAATATTGTCTGGTTTATGATGTTTTAATTATTGTTGTTTATTTATTATAATCATATTTTAATTGTTTGTGTAGTGCCTTGAGTGCCTTGGCAGGGGGGCATATTATAAATTAAATTATTATTAAAATGTTATTATTATGTGTACCTACTCCAAACTAAGCTAGAGCAGGGAACACACTCAACTGCCTGGAATTAATTCCTGCCTTTTCTTTTGTCTCTACTCAGGAGCATGGTTCAAAGGGTTGGAGAGAGAAAAGGATGTTTCACTGACTTCTCCTGGGGCAAGGCAAGCGAGGGGAGCTGTGCTCTGGGCTCCCTTGGGGACCCCGTGCTGCCTCCCTTGGGTCCCAGGGATGAAGTCAGGGGAAAGGTGTGCTCTGTGACTTAGGCAGAGGTTGGAGTTATTTTTTATGGGGGCTGGTTGATGTCTGCTGCTGTACATCAGCATTTCCTTATTTTTAAATTAAAAGAGAGAGTGTGCTCATGGTGTGCTTGGAGGGCTTGGCCCTGCCTGAATCCCCTTTTCCATGTCCTGACCTCTCTGGTTTGCTGCAGACATCACTGTGGGTCTCAGCAGGGTCCCTGCCAGCCCAGAGAAACCCCACCTGGGGAGCCCACAGCTCTCAAAATCCCAGCCAAGTTTGCAGCCCATGGCCCATTCCTGGTGCACAGGGTTGACGCCGTGGCTCCTCCACTTCTGCTTTGGCCTCTTTGGGGTTTCCATGGGCCATGAGGCAGAGACCAGTGGCCATCTCAAGACCAAAACACCCTCAGCCCCTGCTCATCCCAAGACCAAATAGGACAACAGGGAAAAATCTGAAGACACACATTCTCTTAATTTCATTTTCACTTATCTCCCCACAGGTTTTCTCAGACCCCTCTGTCCCAACCTCGCCTGGCTGTTGGTGTTGCAGCACGAGCACAGATAACCTTCCCCTGGAAAAACCACCTTCCATGGGATTGGGATCCAGCTTGAAGGTCACCAAGCCCTGAGACCAACTGACATCATCAAGACTCTTTGTCCAGCATGGAAAAGATGGATTTCCCCCTCCTTCAGACCTCCTCATCACTTGCTCAGAGGCTCAGGTATGAATTATTTGGGTTCTCCATGGATAATCACCTGCTGCAGGGATGCTGGAGGTACTTGGGTGTTATGGTGATGGGAGCCCCACGAGCACCATGGATGGATTAGTGATAATGTGAAGAATTTTCTTACATGAGCCATCAGTTTGCTAATGAATATTAAGAGACAGTTGTCATATGAGCATCTCTGCACTTTGGAGCTGGTGGCAAACTTCACACCTTCAGCTCTCCTAATAAGACAGAATTTCATCCTGCTCAAATGCTTATTATAGCTGGTCTGATAGGTACTGTAAGATCTCATTATTTATCTGCATGCTTTATTTTGGATAGATAATAGAAAAAATTGTCTAGAAGGGCAGCAATTTATTCCTACCATTTAGGAATAAAACTGTGATTTTAACTTATTCCAGTCTGTGGACGCCTGAATGGAGGTTTCCAGTGGAAGTCCAGATCTCTTTGTTTCGTGGCCTGTTACAGACCTCAGTTCACAACCTGTGGGCAGACTGGAGGCCATGAGTACAGGAGAGGGAATTGCCTTTGGTGTTTCTGTAGGATTCCTAAGGCCTCAGTAAACCCACAGGGTTTCACTAACTGCTGTCCCGTGGTGGCATCAGAGAGGGTCAGCAAACCCAGCTGTTCCTGCAGGCCCTTGGTGTCAGTCTGAAGAGAACCCATCTTTTCTGTCTTCTCTGTTCCTTCTCTTTAACCAGAGCCATGTGCCAGGCACCTTCTCCCTCCCCGAGACACATCCATTTCTCGGTCCTGCTTTGGACACTGCAGTTCATCCTCTGCTTTTCCCACCCCTCTCTGCCACATCCCCAGGGATCTCCAGATGGGGCTCAGCTGCTGCCCTTCTCCATATGCACAGCCTCTTCCTCAGGCCCTTTCTGCCCGGCTGTGATGGGAAGGGAGCTGCAATTCCCTGCGCTGCCCCATCCTCCAGCAAAGCCCTGGTAATCCTGCATCCAGGGGCCGTTTAGTCCTGTCTGCCTGGTTTGAGGCTCTGCCACTGAAGGGTCCTAATTTGGTGTCATGTTGAGAGAGGACCAGAAGGCAGGGCAGGGCTCCCGAGGGTTGGGGTCTGCTCCTGATTTTACAACCATGCAAAGTGTGAGCTTGGGAAAGGGTATCAGTTAAAACCAAGCACCCACCGGCCCTGCTGTTGCTCTACATCTGCTTTCCTCCTCCCGATATCCTGGCTGATGGTTTTAATTTTATTTTGTTTGTTGGTGATCGTTTCAAAACTGGAGCTATTTTGGAGTAAAGACTTTGAGCTCCTCTGACTTTCTGAGTCTGTAACAGAGCAAGTAACTCTTTGCTCAGAAAAAACCCCATCTTTAGACACTCTGTACCTTATATTGTCCTACATAATATGGTTTTTTTAATCTCCTGTGATCGTGGACAAAGGGGAATCACGCCTCTCCTTCTGGTTTTATGGCTGATTTTGGCACCAGTTATCCCTGCCTGAGGACTGGGGGGCTGCACAGCTCCCTGCAGAGCTGTACACCAGCTCTGTGCTGAGGAGTGCTGCTGGTGCCACTCGAGTGCTGGGTGTCACTTCTGATAATGGAGTAACACGTCCCAAATCTCACTCTTCCCAGGAAAACTTGGGTTGTGTTACCAAAAGCAGATACCAGAATGGCTGTTTTCTTTACTTCTTCCTCTAAGGAGCTTACCCAAGAAATCTCAGGCTGGGAAAAACAGGTGCCACACCGTACCCTCTCCACGATCCTCTTGCTGGGAAAACAAAAAGGAAAAACCCACTCTTTTCCAGGGGTTTTTGTCTTGGATTGGGAGGGCATAAGGAGGCAAATGCACATGCCTCTCTCTCATGCTGGTGGTAGTGGATGTAGCCATGGGATATGTGTAATATAATTACACTGCCCTGTGATAAACCACGCTCAACTCAGCTCCGTTCTTCCCACTAATCCAGCTCCAGTGGGATTTCTCCTGACGCCGCAGACTCTGCAGGCTTCGGGAGTGGTCTTTTTGAAAGCAACACCAACCCAACAACCTGCCACTGTCTGGGGGCTGTGCTTCCCCCTGAAACCAGCACTTGCCACCCCCTGGCTCATTCCTCTGCCCACAGCCCAGCACACATTACTCACTGCCGTGCCTCTCTGAGCCCTGTCACCCAGGGAATCCAGCTCCCAAGTTGCCATCGGGGCTCTGACCTGCAGATTTACACCCTCAGCCTTTTCCACAGAGTTCTCTGGAGTTATAAGAGGGTAGGAGGTGACCTGCAGAATTTACCAATGGGTGCTAACCTCGACTGTAATCAAATTAGGCTGGAGCACTGGCTGTTGTATCAGGAACTAAGCTGCAACTTGCCTAGAAAATAACATTCATTCCTTTTCTGGCATTAACATATTTTTTTCCAATGAATCAGGATTTGCTCTGGCTGTGACTGTGCTGGGGAGGGATCAGCAGGACAACAGGAGTTTCTGGCCCAGATGGCCTCCATCCTTTTCTATGTCCTACCTGAAGCCAGAGGAGCTTTTATCTGAGAACAAATGATTTTAGGCCCTCTTCATGCAGCCACTCTTCAACTATGTTTGAAAATGCCGTCCTCAATGCCTGTGACGTGTTTTAACTTCCATGTGACTAAAAGCTGAGCTCTTGCAGGTCTGCAGCACAGCTTCTGGTTTGCCTGGCTGAAAATCAAATCTATATGTGCATTTGCATACCAGAGCTGGGCTAGGGTCCCACCAGCCAGCCAGTTCATTCCCTGTGCAGACAGGTTCTTACTGTATCTCTTTCCAGACAAGAAAGCCCTTGTGACTGAGATGCTAAAAATAACAAATATGTCTTCTTGCCTTGAGTAAGACGGGCCATGGGTGGGCACAGCCTGGCTTTTAAAGGGTTAAGGAGGCTCTGTCCTTGGTGACATGCAATTTATGATCTTGTGAATCCTTTTTTAATTATTTTGCTGTGACAGAGGTGGAAATATCCAACTTCAAACGACTGGCTTTATTGATATGCTGCTATTTGTGCCTCTGTGGAGGAACAATCCCATAAAAGCAATAAATTAGAAAAACCCCTTTTCTCATCAGAGAGAGAGATACTTTCTGGCTGGGAGCGAGAGGCCTGGTGCAAAGGCATTTCAGCTCCACGAAGGGGCTCCCTGTGATCTGTGGTGAAAAGCCCTTTCTTGCTAACCAGGCACATTTACAGTGCACCCAACTACTGAGCTGCACATCCCCCCCCCAAGCCAGGCCAGGCTCATTGCACAAGGCTGGAGTTTGGAATTTTTGCCTGCTTTCATGGATGTTGGCTGAACATCTGTAAAATGTTTATGGCTTTGTGGCTGCTCACACTGGTTAGTTATTTACCATATTTGCTCTGAGAGGATGATCAGAAAACACATTTTAGGACAGAAAACGGGATTTCAAAGTACAATTAACTGATGCTGCTGGAGATGAGCTGACTGAGGCCAAAATGGCTGTGTTTATTTGCAGACACGAATGACCGGTTTTCACCACAGAGAACGTAACAAAACCCATCTCATGAATCCAGATGAGAGCAAATATGACATTGTATATTTTTTTCGTGTGTGTGTGTAAATAGTTGCCCGTAACAAAGATGTACAGGCCTGGCCACAGGAGCACCCGGGCACAGCCATACAAACACGAGCAGTTATGAAATGATTTGTGCTTCCAGCTGCATTTGGCAGGTGCCAGAGATGAGCTGGGCTCTGCCAGCGTGTGTGGAGCGAGCATGGCCTTGGGTCTGACCAGGCAGTGGCATGTGAGCTGGCTGTTCCCCTCTCTTTGGACAGGCACTGCCTGATGTGGAGCAAAAACACATGGAGACTGACCCTGGCCCCAGGGATGATCACCAACCCGACCCATGCTAGCACAAAGGAATTGCAAAGTTTGGGGAAATCGATTCCATGCTTGTCCTGGGAAAATCCCCCACCTGTAACTGCAGCTATACCTCACTACTGACCCAGAAGGAGAGGGAGACTTCGCCAGGGCTGAGCTCACACATTTCTAACAAAAGGCAAGCATCTGCCCCAAGTCTTGTCTTTACCAAAGGGGAGACAGCAGTGTACCTTGAGCTGTAGTCTCTAATCTCTTTTTGTTAAGAGGATCTGTGAAATATCTGCTCTTGTTGTACCAGTGCAAAATTTTATCATAGCCCAAAACCCCACTCATTTCAGAAGTTGGCTTTTAGTAACAATTTTTCTGGCACCCAGCCTGGCCCTGGTCTGAATTGATGATCTCAAGGTAAAATTGCTCCAAATGCCACCATTATTCCCTGGAAGCACCCAAGAAGCAGAAGGTAGGGTCTGATTCTTTTTTGCACCCTGGCATAAATCAGGATCGTCTTCACTGAAGTCCCAGGCACTTCACACCCTCTAGAAGTGGTACAAGAGAAAGATGATTTGGCCTCTGAGTTTTTACCTGCTGTTGATCTAATCCTGAGATGCTGCAGTAAATGGGATATTGCTTTTGACTTACAGAGATGCTGGATCAAGCCTACAGTGATTAACATTCAACACCTGTGCTTCAATCAAGGTACTTTTCTGTCGTAACATCATTTATGTTGAAACTTCTCCTTCAGTCACTGATCTTCAGGCTTATCTTCCTCAGCCTGGTGTAAATCCGGGGTAACCCTGTTCTTATTGGAGTTTTTCCTGATCAGCACTGGTTTAAATGAAATCTGAATGTGACCCACAGCTGACATGGTTTCAGGGCTCTGTAAAGATCAGAGCTATAACCCAAGTTCCCTGGTACCAATCCCCTCATCCATGCTGACCAGAACAAAGCAATGTAGCTGAGACACGATTGCATTTTCACTCCTGGACATGGTAAAATTTACTGTGCAGTGGGATCCACATTCCCTGGTTACAGACAGTGTTTTCATGGGTATGGAACCACGTCCCTCTGTGCTGGCCCATCCTCAGGGTTTGTCCTCTCTATCCATAAAGCTTCCAGGCTTGACACACGCTGCCCTGTGAGAGGCTGAATGGAGCCGGTCTGAGGGCTGGAGAATATTTCCCATCCAGGAAGAAAGGGACCAGGAAAGAAAACAATCCTGGCTTTGGGAAACCCTACCTGCTGGCAGGTGGAGTTGATCATGCGTGTGGGCAGCCCATCCTCTAGATAAGGGCATTTTCCCACGACTCCCATAGAATCCCGTTCATGATCTACAGCCCAACTTTATCCTTTGTTCACACCCCCTCAGAACCGGTGCTTTCAGGTTGGTCTGGCACCCAACAATGGGGCGTCTGCCAGCTCAGAGCCCACCCAGGATGGGTTTTCAGAGCCCATTTCCACCAGCACCTTGCCATGCCCAAGGGAAAGATGAAGCACCACCAGTGATGAACAGCAGTTTTGTGGGACTAAACCCCCTGCACTGCTGCAGAGCTGGAGCAAACTGGACCCTTGTCCAAAATGATCTTTTGCCACTGCCTGATCACATCTTGAAGGTCACCGGTGAGGCCAGGCAAGGAGAAGCCAACATCTGCCACCTCGCTGGGCCTCCTGGGCATGTTCACACCTCCAACCTTGCGACCCCTCAGGAAATCATCCCACTAGAGGGCACTGGGAGTCGATTTTCCATTCCCTTCCCTTAGTTTCTGCTCTTTATTTGAGTTTCTCCTTGCTTAGCGTTCTCCCCACCTCTCCCTCCTCTTTGCTGGCCAGCTCAGACTGTTTAAATTGGAAATTATTTGTATTACTGTCTGTAAATAATAGATGAGGGAGTGAAGTGGAGTTGGTGTCCCTTCCATAAACTCCTCCTCACTTTAATTAGTGCGAAACAGCCTGGTGAGAATGCGAGCTGCCTTGATGCTGGTAATTAAAATTGAAACCACTGAAAAGCTGCTCTATTTTTTATCGGAGCTGCTGTTCGGAGCCGGGAGCCTGCGGACGGCTCTGCAGTAAAGAGTGATAATGAAGGTGTGAATTCCCGGAGGGAGGAGGGGCAGCTGTAGCGATGGCTGAACTTACACCAGATGAAAATGCAGGAGCAATTAGAGGTGGCTGTGTACAAGCTGGGCATCGGAGATTAGTTGGCACCTTGGGAACATGGCAGAGAGGGACAGGGAAGGGGGAGATTTATTTTTTTTCCATTTTGAAAAAAAAAATAAAATTAATAACAAAATAAAGGTTGTAACTTAAAATAAAGAGAAACATGGGCAGTGTCCCTGCCTGAGCGAGGAATGGGAGGGATGGTGGAAGATGGGGCTGCAGTACAGAGCATGTGGGGTTGGAGACAATGGGGTATCTTGCATTGGGAAACAGCAGCATTGGTCACACTGGGGTTTTCAGGAGCTCCCCAGCTGCCCTTGCAGGAAAGGCATGGGCTTGCAGCCATCCCCAGGTGTGCTGCTCCCGAATGTGCATCTGAATATCTCTGCATGTCCTCTGTGTGTCCATGAACTGAACCAAAGCCAAGCAGTGACCACTGAGAACTTCTTCTCATCTTCTGTTTGGCTTTGGATCAGACCCCACCTCTGAAAAACAGTGACTGTTAACTTGGGTATCCATGAGTGATGGGAGAGCACAAACAGAGACCTTTGTTATTCCTAGCCAAAGAGGAGTTTGGGAAGAGTTACTCTAAGTAATCAGATGTTGTTATTAATTGCTGCCTGCTCTGACATGTTCATCTTAGTGTGCGCTCCACTGAACAGTTGATAGTCTCTGCTGGGCAGCAGAAAATACGTCAGATAATATAATGCACATATTCAGATAATTTCATGTATGTACATTCTCTGCCTGTGGTAAGAGCTGTAAACCCGCAAAATCTTCTTCTGGCTACAGCCACCCTGCAAGGAAAACACTCTCTGAACAAAAGCCCATGAGATAGAGGTGCTTTGGGGGTAGAGAAGCTCCTCCATCCTCCAAGAGCTGATGGGAGCCTCCACCCAAAGGACACTTCACTCCACCCTGGCTCGTTAGCTGCCTGGACACCAGGGAACACCTGAAAGTGTCAGATTGTCTTAATTTAGACTGAAGGGAAATTTTGTAGAAAGGAACTTAGAGGCTGTAAATACCCTGCCCTGAATCAGTTGTGGTTTCAGAGGGTTGGCTGTTGGGTGCTTCTTGGACCAGGAACTGCTTACAGAGGCTGCAGCTCCACGGCAGTGATGCCATTCCCAACGCGAATTTAGGCATCAAAGTAGGAAAAGCTCAGACTTTCTGAAGGAAGTTTCACTACTGGAATGAAAAGGCAAAATTTAAAAACTGACCACGAAAGGAGCAAACTTAATATATCCTGTAATACCATGATCTTGGAAGAGGTTTAAAACAGCCTGTGCATTAGTGTCCTTATGCACCAAGAAAAAATGTTGCTTAATTTGAAACATACACTTGGACTTTACCTGCATGAAGGATTCTGCTAAATCTTCATTGCAATGTCCAGCACACCTGGTTTCCTAACAAACCCCATGTCTTTGTAGAATAAGCATTTTCTGGTTAAAAGCTGCTCGGCTTTTTTTCTTTGTCATTGAGTCACAGTAACAAAATATTTTTACACTTGAAATTTATCGCTTGATCTCCTGAAGGAAGAATCTGAGAGACGATCGAGGGCGAAGGAAGGAGAGCTGAGATGCCCATGGCTGGTGTTTTGTTTGTTTTCAGTTAATGTGATATTCTCAGGAATATGCTGATCCAGGTATAATGGACTGTCCACAATGCTGACGAGTGCCTCAGAATATTAGTGAGATCTTGATTCATATTTATCTCCTACATCTTCTCTGCCTGTGAGTTTCTAACGTTTCTCTGTGATTTCATCTGTGAGGTGCGAGCATCCCTCAGAGAGATTTTGCTAAACTCTCCAGAGTCTGGAAACTGGCAGTTTATAAACCCTGAAGAGGGGCAAGTTTAGAATCATTTGAGGCTTAGAGACTCTGAAGAATTGTGTTTTCACTCGTTTCTGGTTTTACTTGGGACTCTGTGTCTTTTTGCTTTGCCAAATAACTTTTTCAAGACAACTGAGCTGTCAAACTGTTAGAAGGGGAAAAAAAAGACTCTTCAGAAATGCTTATTTCCTTTACTGAATGTTAGGCAATTTCCAGGGGAAAAAAAACTTATTAGGATAGAACTAAGTTAGAAGATAAATTGAAATTCTTTGATTGAAAGTAATGTTATTAAAAAGTTTTAATTATTGAGAAGAAAATGTAGGAAAGGCACTCAGAGCTAACATAAAAATGATTGGAACCTGGTAATTAAAACAAAATGCTTGAAAATTAAACATCACAAAATATGAAACTGCAAACATGGCTCTGATTCATTGCAACACTTAAAATTTGGGATTGCTATTAAGTTGTAGATGGTTGGTTTGAATTCTGTGGGTCTGTGTTGATGCTGAAAGTCGGGCAAGTGCTGCAGGACTTTCCTGGTTGAGGCCACTGGATTCCAGATCCCGTCCTTATTCTTCCCTTTCCCACCTCTTGCCATCCTCCATTTAGATTTCTACTCTAAAGCAAAACTTGTTGCTTTTTCTGAGAGTATCTTGATGCCACTTTCCCTAGGTCTTTTTAAAGTTCATCAGTTTCACCCTTTCAAATACTTGAAGCTTTATTTTGCAATCCCAGTACAGTTACTTAAGCAGAGAGCTGTGTGTCTTTGCAGAGCACCGACTTCTGCTCAGCAAAGGTTGCTTTTCTTGAGTGGCAGCCTCTAGATTTCTGCACAAACATCTCCAGAACGTCTCTGGATCCTGCAGAACCGGGTCTGTGTTTCCTCAGGAACACTTCGTGAGGGAGTTGGCATCAGGCAGTCGGTTCCCATGGTTTGGGAGTCTGCTTCACCAAAATACTGTAAGGAGCCCTTCTATAAGCAAGGGCTAGGAAGTACCAGCATGCCTCTGTTGGTATTTTTTGCACCAGAAAAGCCACCACCCCTCTGATAGTCACAACCAGACAAGACCCATCCAGTCATATTCTCTATTACCACACTGGATTTTCTACATGATCAGAGCAGTGAATGTCACCTTGTTGCCATCCTCTGATGGGCAGACTGCCTCATCCCCTCCTGCAGGACATCTCGGAGAAACATCCGAGCCCCACATGGGACCTGGCTCCTGCCACCTTCTTTGCCCACAGTGCTCTTTCCCAGGAGAGACCGAGAGAGAGCAATCTTAGACTTGGAAGAAGGTAATTTGAATTGGATGTGAAGTTGTTACTAATTTAATGTTTATCCAATAACAAGGACTTTGCAAAACCCCTTACCTTTTCATGAGCCTCAGGTAACACTGTCAATTCATAATTGCTATGATTCCTTTATCCTGTGGTTTAATAAATAATTTACCTAAATTATTAAAATGAAAATTTCAACATTATTAAAAATTAACCAGGTTAAATGAGCAAACAGTAAATAGTGCTGGGATTGTCCTGCGTGACAAGAGTCCGCAGCTTTTATTGTCTTTTTCCCAGGCACAGAGGGGACGTTCCTCCCTCCTCCCTCCCTCCCTCCACTTCCACTGCTCTACTCTTGTCTTTCACAAACTCCTCTCCTTGATATTAGTTTTCTTCACAGCCTGTTCTTTCATCTCCATGTCCTGTTCTCCACTGTTGGTTTGCTCTTCCTTCCCATGAACCCTCTCCCTCCCTGCCGTAGCACCAGGCATCCATCTCCTCTCTGCACACTCTATTCTGCACACATATGTAGCACAAGATGCCTGGTGGCCCTTTTTGTGCTTTTTTTTTCTTTGATCCGTGGCTGGCAGTGCCATCTGATGCCAGGGAGACACAGATCCAGGAGAACATATGATCTCCAAAGAGCAGAGAGTTTGTCAGGTCTTCAGGATACGGGGCTGCTCCCATTCATGAAAAATTTATTAAATTCTGACTGCTCTTAAAGGATCGCAGCTCTGTCATTTTTAATTGAAACATTCAGTTTGCCCAAAATGAAGTGCTCCATCTTCCAGGCTGTATCTCTTGCCAGATTTTTTTTCTTCTCTGTAATTCCTGCTGAACTGCTCCTTCTGCTGTTTTCTGGCAGAATTCCTCATTGACTTAAAAGAGTTCCCCCCCTCCAGGCTTCATCCCATCCATTTTCCCTTTCAGCACATGGGAGTCCTGGAAATGGCCTTTCCTCCTGCCTGGCATTTTTTCACACAGAACACTTGCAGCAGCACAGACCTCGGGGCACACAGCTGATCTTCTCCTGCAGACCTGCAGAATGAGGCACCCAGCTCCTGCTGAGTTTCAGTAAGAGCTTGGTGCCAGCAGGCCTGTCCATCCCTTCTCCAGGGTGCCCATAACACCATTCCACATCCCCTGCAGTCACCTGGGCTCTGAAAGGCAGTTGTGGACTTCTCAGTGTGCTCTAATCATGCTCTTCTTTTCCTTCTGCTGCTAAGAGACCACGAAGGGAGCCAGGCAATATTTGCCACCGAAATTTAGCTTTCTATACAGGTCCCTTCCTATCTCTTTCTGAGCAGCCCTTGTGTAGTTCCTAGCTGTTCAGGATGGCAAATGAAGGAAAAAAATCCCACCTGCATGCAGAAGCAGTGGTGGTGCGAGCCACAAGGATAATTCAGCTGGAATGTGTCCAGGAGACCCGGACTGCCTGCTCCTACAACACACTCTGGAGAGGTGAAGCCCCAAGAGTATGGTCAAAGTGGAGGCAAATGGATGCACTATGGAAGTGAGGAGACCCAGAGCCCATAAACAGGGGAGCTGTGTCCGTGGGGAACGTGGCAGTTATTGACTGCACTGTCACGTGGCGTGGCCCTTTCCTTCCACAGCCAAGGCTGATATCTGAATTACTTTGGATTTTAACCACAATTAAAGAGCTAATCAAGGTCAACAGCTCCTTTCAAATACAGTTTAGTGCAAAATCCTAATGCAGGAATTACACAAATTGATATTGTCAATATAATGGATTCAAACCAATTGTGCTAAACAAGGTTGTATCAAGTCTGCACTCTGTATTAGGTGAGGGCTAATTCTGTCCAGCAGCAGTGGAGACGAACAGAAAAACAGATACATCAAGCCTTCACAGTCTGGATTTATTACTGAGGTGGTTTTTACTCCCCTCAAAGAATTCATTAGTCTAAGAAAACAGTGCAGTTCCGAGGATTCAGTTCCATTCAGAAGGCAGAAGGCACAAAATTGAATGCACGCAATCTCTCGGTCTAATCTGTAGGAGACAGAAGGAAGAGACAGTCAAGAGAAATGATGAGCCTGGAGAATAAATCTGAAGAGCAGCCCTTGGTGAAAAAGGAGGTGACAAAAGACTCTGCTCAGGTGCCCAAATGGATTGCACTACTTGAGACATCTTAAAGTATCCAAGGCACCAGGCATGGCTGCAAGATGTGACAAGAGACCTGTAGAAAACCCACACGCTCCCAGCATGGCAGAGTTCTAGAGCATCTCAAATGAACCCTAGGAGATCTAACCCTCTCACATCAGATGATGTCCCAGCCTTGTTTTGCATTTCCTCTGAAACTCTTAAAGGTTTCACCAATGAGTTTCTTCCCAGCTTTGTAGACATGACGTAATTCTTTCCCTTCGTCTCAGCATCCACCTTTTGATTCCTCTCCTCAGAGGAAGTGTGTGGAGTGACCCCAGCCCTTGCTCCCACCCTCCAAACTGCTTTGGAATGGTGGGAGACAGCCAATTTTTCCGGGGTCCGTGTGAAAGAAGCTAAATGGGAAAACGAAGGTGGTAATGGAGGGGAAGCAGAGCAAGGAAAGCCTCACTGATGGATTATTAGACACTGTCAAAGTTTCAGCAGAGTGGAAAACTTGGAGGCAGGAGTAGTAACCCATGAAAAATCACCTCTTCCTTTTCCTGTTCATGGCAGGGCAGCGTGTCCAGATCAAAGCCACCCGTCAGTGCTCGGCCTCAGTCACACGATTTACGAGGCACTGGGGCACCAGCCCATTAACAGCCCTGGAAATTCGTTGCAAGGGCAACAGGAGGTGTAAATCCCCTCCCCTCTGAACTCATTTACCCAACTGTCCCCCCAGTCACTGGACCTGCACACCAGAGGGGCTGGTGTTATGAAAGAGAAGGGCCACAAGAGGAGCAACAGGGAAGGAGAGGACTCTTAGGAGAGCCTGGGATGGTTGGAGTGGGTGGGAGAGGCAGACCCAAGACCCAAGAGATAAAGCCACCTTCCTATGCACCCATTAAGAAAACCTCATTGGTTTTAATTGCATTCTGACCTTCTGGAGCTCCTCCTGGCTGTTTCCCCTGGGACTGGCGTTGGAGAAGGAGCATGCTTCATGCACATGGGCAGCTGGGAGGTCTCTGCACTTTTCCAAGGTTTGTGAGACATGGTGCTCCACACGCATGGCAGTCCCTGCTGCCAGCAGCTAGTTCAGAGGCTCAACAACACCAAAATCCTTGATGGCAGCAGGTAACACCAGCTACAGTGAGATACAAGGTCCCAACACGATTTGGGACCTGAAGACCTAGAAATTCCATGGGGGAGAACATCCATCTAGCATTCCATCCCTTCACTGGCAGCACTCATACAAACTGTCTTCTCTTACATCTTCTCTTACTCTTCTGCAACACGCCTACATTCTCAAAAACAGCTTTGCAGAAAGCAAATTCTTTGTTGCTTTCCAAAGATAACAAATATTGGATTTACTGTTTGTTTTCTTGTGTCTGGCCACTCCATCCGTTCACTCTCACTCTCTTTCTCACTGTCTTTACCTTCCTCTTAGTCTGCCAGGTCCCCTGTCTTATTTTCCATCACCATTTCTTGTGTCATAGTCTGTTTTCCTGCACTAGTAGCTTTCTGCTCCTTTGTGCTTAGCTCCAGCTGTTTCTGGCTTTCAAAAAGTCCCCTTCTGTTTGGTCTTCCCTGACTTTTTTCATTCTTCTGCTGTTCCCTGTGCATACTCAACAGTTTAGCTAATACTTGATGTCACAAAAGTTGTCTCAGCTATGTGACCAGATTTAAAACATCTATATATTCACAAGAAAACTGAATGGAAGTTTTCTTCTTCAACAATCTGTACACTAGAATTAAATCCTCATCAGAGGTGCTTGCCTTTAATGGCAGCAGTGGAGATAAATAGGCTCTGAAGCAGAAATGGAAGGCTCACCAGTCGTATTCAGTAAGTGAGATAAGATGGCCAGATCAGTGGAGTGTTTCCTTGCAAAAATCTTTCAAATTTCTCTTAAAAAGAGGCCTTTTAAAAATTAATTCCACTGCAGTTTCTTTTGTGTCATTTTTAAGTTACTACTTATCATTTCTTTTTGAAGCACAACTACAAACAGATTTCCATCAACTTCCCTCAGAAACTCATTTTCTTTTCCGGACTATGAAGCTCACAAGAAATATGGCTAATTCCCCAACCACTGGTTGCTGTGCACTTGACCCCACGGTCACAGGGCCAGGCAGATGTCCCTGCAAGACAGGAGAGCACTGGTTTGCTGGTCTGGCTCAGCATGGGACAGGGAAGTGACCAGCTAAAAGGGGATGGAAGTGGTCGGAGTATTTCCTGTTCCTCCTCACAGAGCAAAAGCTGGCCCTTAAAGCGTGACCAAGAATGAGAATCAGGCAATGATCTTTGGTTAAAAGATAACCAGAAAGGGGGTAAATGGAGAGAAAGTGCAAATGAGAAGATACTGGTCTAGCTGGGAGAAAAAGGCTTTGTTAAGGTAACAATTCGGAAGGAAAATCTATGAGATTTGGGTTTAAACACGCCTGACTCTTGCAAATGAGATCTAGGCACTTCAGTGCTTTTTAGGTGGAAGAAATTCAACTCTGGTTAAGTGGAAGGAACAATTCCATGAACTACTTGTAGTAAAGTTAGGACGCTTTGCCAGTCTTGGCTTGCTGGAAGCAGATCCCAGCCTCACATGCAGCTTCTCCAGGGTCCACAGCCCTGGGAAGACACAAGAAGGAGACAAGGCAAGGTTTTGATGGTTCCTCTGTGTCAGTTTCTCAGAAAGGAGCCTCATAAATGTTCATAGATGATGCCATAGGATTTACAGCCAGTTTAAACTCAGGTTTATGGTACATTCCCAGCTCTAAAGGAAGATGGCTCATCTTTATCAATGAGAAGAGGCGGGATGAGATGAAGCCCTTCAGCAGAGGGAGAAATGAAGCAGGGCCATGAGAGGACAAGCCTTTGATACTGCGCAGAGGAGAAGTCCAGCATGGGAAAGGGCAGAGTCTCCACCAGGTCTTGCAACACATGTGAAACCCATCAGGGTCACCGTTCCCATGGTATTCTGTTGTCTGAGCCATAACATGACACCCTACGGGGAGGGAAAGGCATCCTGTGGGTAGGGGGAAGAGCTATCTGTGCTTTTAAGAGGTTGGCTGGGAATTAAGGGAATACTTTATGGTGGTTACACTCTGGATTTATAGTTTCCTCCTCTCGCTTTTTAATGTTCTCCTGCCAAATTACCTATGGTTTGTCCCATAACTTCCAGCTGCCCTGTGGTCTGACATGTCCCAGCACCACCTGGGACACATGAGAGAACACAAAACAAACAATCTGCCAAAGAAGAGAAGGGCTGCACTGCACAATGTAGATTCTTTTCTGGACCTATACTCTAATTATCCAGACTCTTGGATCAGGGTTTAATAGATTTGCTCTCATGTGATAGGGCAATGGTGACATTAAGACACAGATCAGAACCTTCTCATTCCAAAAATGTGACATGGGCACCCTGTTTTCAAGCAGGCTTTTGGCTGTGAAGTTCAGAAATCTACTGCCTATTAATTAACCTCTCTGTCTTACTGTGTAGAGGTCTGAGCTACTCTGCACACATCTGTTCTCAAGAGACAGAATAAGGTTCATCCTCAGTGTCTCCTAGAGCTTCAGAGCACACTAGGACACCTACTCAGAGAAGACCTTCTGGTACTTCCCATTGCTTTCCTGGAGAAGCTAAAATCAGGTCACATATAGCTCTTTAAATAAAAAAAAATTCTGTTCTGAGAACCTGCTGGCCATTCATTACTTGAAGGTGAGTTATTGCCCCAGAGTTAAGGGTTTGGGAACCTCTTTAAAATATTTTTGGAAATCTTGGCCACATTCTGTGGATGCCTGGCCTTCAAAGCAGACCTTCAAAATACGGCTGTGTAGTCCCAAGGGAGAAAGTCTACTGGTAGTAGAGAAGAGAAAATAAAGCCTTCTCCACAGGTGGCACTGTTAACATGACCCTTGTTTCAGAGTCACTCAGGGTTTATAGCTGCTTGTCTGTGTGTCCTGGAGCCTGCCTATGTCTTTATCTTCATTAAGGTCTTTTCTTGTCTCACAGGCTGTGTCCCCCTGTGTCCCTCTGCAGCTGGCCCATTTCTCCTTCAATCCCTGTCCCTTCCCAGTGGGGAGCACGGGCGCTGAGGCTGCCGTGTGTGGGCTTCCAGCAGAGCAGTTCCCTGCCACATGTGCCCCCACCAGGAGCAGAAATGCAAGCCCAGCAGTGGGAATGAGCTGCCTTTTCTCACAACTGCCCTGCCCGAAGCCACGTTCCAGCAGTTCACCTCAGTGGCTCTAAAATAATTAGGAGGTTTGAAGTTTCACACGCCCCAGCAGAGAAAGACAGGACAACTCATCTGTTATTGCAGCCCCAGTGAACGACACTTTGGAATGAAGTGGGGAATCCTGAACTTGGCAACCCCTCCGTGACCTTTGCCTGAGAGTAGGGTCATCCCCAATATCCGGGGTGGATGCTGGTTGAGCTCATGTCCCAGTCCCTTTCAGAGCAGAGCAGGGAACCCAAGCGTCCCGACACAGGGCATCACCTGCCAACTCAAGCATTAAACATTAATCCCAGTAGGACTTTCACTCCTCTGTCTCTGAGGTGAAAGCAGATTAGGAATTTGATCTCCCAAGATTACTGCGTGAAAGTTGCCTTTGAAGAGTCTCCCTGTAGTTTGTCCATCTCTTCAAGGTTTTGCCTTTCATTAGGTGTTGCTGCCCTTCAAGCTTTTTATTTTTATTTTTTTTTTTAGGTTTTCTTCTATCACCTCCTGGGGAATGGCTGGGGGACCTGGAGCATTTTCAAGTATCCTACAAATTTGGGGAAACCCCAGTGGTTGTGAGATCTCCTCCCAAAAGCATGGTGCCTTGCTGTGGGGCTCCACAGCCAAAGGAGAGCTCAAGGGCCTTGCTGGGACCTTGAGGAGGCCATAGTTGCACGGGAGAAAAAAATCCTCTGTGTGCAGGAGTGGCTTTTTTGCCCCGTGGGCAGGGTGAAGGAATACCCACCAGTGTGGTATAACAGGGCTCATCTAAGGCAGGCACAGGGCCAGGTCTGGCAAAGGAAGGTGGGTGGTACCAAGGTGTGGAGAGCAAGGTTTTCTCTCAGCCCTGTAGCCATGGGGCTCTGCTGTTAGGTGAGGTGGTGCCTCCTCAAAGGGGAGGGGGAAGAGAGAGTGTCTGTCCTTGGGGCTGCTCGTCCCTGCCTGGTGCCTGCCAGGGCTGGGCAAAGGCAGCCACAGCCTCTGAGGTTTGGGAAAGGCAGCGAGTTCAGCCTGTGTTGAAATGAAAAAGGGGGAAAACAGAAAAGAGAAATTCTTTCCAAGGTCTGTTTTCCTTGGGATGAGCAGATCAATGATTTAGCAAGACTGCCTGGTTATTTTTCCATGTCGCTGCCTTTGGCCCCTTGTTGGGAGCAGCTGAGCCAGAGAGACAGGAAGGCAAAGTCTGGGGAGCAGAGCCAGGGCCGGGGCTGGCATTTGCAGTGCAGGCTTGTATCTGCAAAACCCACCAGAAAGAGCAGCAGATCACAGGAGCCTCCTCCAGTGGATTTTTTGTCCTCTGACCCTTGGAGTGAGCATCCACCAGGCTCAACATCAATAAAAACAGCATCCTACGTCCCCTTCAGCTCTATCCCAATGCGCAGAAGGAACAACCGGAGCAGGGAAATGGTGTCCCAGGCAGAGCCCTTCTCTCATCCAAATTCCTGTCTTTGCAAGCTCTCTGCAATCCCAGACTGTCACCATGGCCTCCACCCACAGAGGTGCTGCAGACCAGGGGAAGGAAAGTCCTTCCCTACCTGCCCAGCATTTCATGCTCAGCACTCTCATGCCATGCCAAAGCAGGTAGGCACAAACCCTCAGCCAGCCTCCAGTGCCTTGGTCTGGTCCTGCCACACTGGAAGGAATCAGCCTCTACCTGGAAAGCTCTCACCAGGTGAGGTCAGGTCCTCCATGGGTGCCCAGCTCCCCCTGTAGCAATGGGCTGCTGGATGTGTGGAGAACCCCTCGGTGCCCTTCCCTCTGGGCCTGGCAGGGAGGTGGCAGTGCCAGGAGTGATGCTGTTTAATTCACAATGCTCTCCTCTGCCGACAGCACCTCTCGCAGGGATTGCAGAGTAGCCAGCACGCCGTGGCTGGATTGAGCCGGCAGATTTAATTAAGTTGCGATTTAATTACCTATCAGCATCCCTATTTAATAAAGCTCAGGAGGATTTTAATTTTGAAAAAATAATAATAATAAATGATACGGCCTGTCACCGAGCGGCAGTAAGGGCACCCGCTCCAGGCAGGAGGGCTCTGCAGGCCGTGTCCCTGTCCCTGTCCCTGTCCCTGTCCCTGTCCCTGTCCCTGTCCCTGCCCTGTGGGATGAGGCAGGACGTGGCCAGGCTTGGACAGAGCTTGTGACACAGATTGCAGGGAGGTGAGCATGACCCTTGGCAGCCTGTGTGATGCCACACGCCCAGGGCTCACCTCCAGGCACTCCTGCCTCTTCGTACAGAGACTGAAGGGTTCTCAGGTGCCCCTGCCCACTGCCCACTGCCATATTGTCCTGATCATGGTTTTGTCATTTTTGCTGTCTGCTGAAGCTCCTCTGAGAGAACGTTGGCTCTTGGGGTGGTTGGCATTTCTCTCGTGCCCTTGCTAGGGGGCACAGCAAGTCCAGGGTGGGGATGCTGCTTGGGTTTTCTGGTGAGGTTTTGAACACACCGAGAGAGACCCAGTGCGTTACTTTAACCTGAGGTTTAGTTTTGATTCACCAGATCAAAGTCGAAGCTGTGTGTGATGCTCAGGGCCAGCAGGATTTGGGGAGGTTTGGAGAAGACACTTTGGCTCCTCTCTGAGCAGTGAGTGAAGATGTCAGGTTGTGGCCGTGCCCAGCATTTGGGAGAATTTCCACCAAAGATATTTATCCACTTCAGCACTTCAACCATTATCTCCTTCCAAGCCCCTCCCAGCCTCACTAACCTGTACACAACATTAATGTAACTGTTCTGCTGAGGATGTTTCCTAGGGGTTTAATTGTGCTTGAGGTTTTATTTCTTTTGGGCCAGACCCAGACCCTGTGACGAGCAGACGTGGTCGTTATCCCGGCGTGGGACTCTCTAGCTTTATGTGAGCTCCGATGCCGGACGGAGACCTTCTGGTCTTTGCTGCCGGTGGGGACAGGTTTCTTGTTCTGCCATCTGTGTTCATCCTGTTTTCTGCTTTAGAGCTTTTCTTTAACGGAGACTCACCCGAGACCTCTGTGTCGTGCAGTGCCCGCCTGCATCTCCCCACTGATGAGGATGTGTCAACACCAAGCTTAGCACTTCTTAAACTACGAGAGCTGTAAACACAGTACAAAGGAAGCAGTGCTTTAAGCAAGAAAAAATGAAGGAAAGCCCAAACCTTTCCCTAGTCACCAGCATCACACCAAATGAGATCTAGCCCGAGTTCTAAAATACCTCCAAGGGGATAATATATCCATATGTGCTTCCCACCTGCACCTGGGACAGCACATATGGCTTCCTTAGCTCTTGTTTGAGCCCCTAAAAGACATCTAGATTTGTGACACTCACTTTCAGACAATCCTCTGTTAGGCATAGTGGGTCCTCTCCCTCTGTTCCCCCCAAAAAGCCACTTTTCAACAGGGAAAATAACTGAGATGGAGAGAAACAGACCTTGATATTTCTATTGTTCCATGGTAACAGTGCCTGTCCTGAGACCCCAGGCCTGACAGATTGACATAACAGGTTAATAAGTGCTTTCCACTTCTCCTAAAGGCTAATTAAATATTAATCCACTTGGTGAGGTCAGCAAAAATAACAAACAATTGGCAGAGTGAAATTCGTTTAATTAATTCTCCTGTGGAGGTTTTTTAAGCATCTTCCTCCCCTGACAGATGACTGCCTCGGCTGCAGTAACCTACAGTGAAATTAGAACTTATTGGTTCTGGGCCTTCTTTTCTCAGGTATTTAATTTTGTTCCTTTTGGTTTGCTTGTTTTTTAGTTCCTGAATGCTTGTTGGGTATTGCCCAAGGCTCTAAGCAGAGAGGAGAGAAGAGAAAGAAGGGAATGCAGGAGTGGGGTGTGAAGATGAGGAAGATGTTGGACAGAGTCTTCTTAGAAGGCTCCAACCTTCAGCTGCCAAAGACATGAGGTGCAGAATCACTGCAGAAATCACACAGCAGGTGCCCCTCAGCCTTGGTGGGCTGGGTGTGGGGCACAAAGGGTGAAAGTCATCTCAGCCAGACTTTAGGCAAGCCTAGAGGTGCCTTTCCCATAGCTGTAATCTTGGGAATGAGAGAGAAAGGGGAGACGCAGAAGACCGCGACTGGGATCGATGAACAACTCCGAGAAGGAAACTGGAGCTTCCTTGTCTCCAAAATGCACTCTTAGAAACAAATACTAGAAACTTCCAGAGGAAAGGGATTAAGATAAAAAAGTCTTCATACACAGAAGCTGTACTGACTCTGTCTCCAGGTATTTCTCCAAGCATCTGCATGTCTGGAGTAGGGTGTCCCCACGGACACTCCCTGGCTGATTTCCCGTGAACTGCAACTCACACTCACCTTTCAGCATAACAGGGGAAAATACCCCTGGGCATGAAGCCTTCCAGGCATCAGCCCAGACTTGGAGAGAACTGAGAGAAGTGGAGAAACTTTCTCTTCGTTACTGCTTTAGTTCCACATTAATTTTTTATTTATCTGAAAGTGTCACTGGAAGGGTTTTCAAAGTGAGTCTAAAGTAATTAGGCACTCCTGCTGATGGATTGCACTGGAGAGACATGTGGATTATTTATTACAAAGTCACTTGCTGGAAAGGTTAGAGGCTGAGAAGTAATTATTTTTTCCTTTTCTTCTTTT
>VZTJ01000306.1:2689588-2764798 GCA_013397795.1 Orthonyx spaldingii | reverse complement strand
TTTTTTTTTTTAATGGAGGAATCAGCAGGGGAGACCAGCTGAAGTTCCTCTGTGAAATATTCCATCCTACCCATGTGCCCCTTTGGTTTCTTCTCCTGTGATAGCCAATGGAACAGGTCCCTCAGGGAGGATGTTGAACTGGATCTCATGAAGCCTTCAGTGCTGGGAGTGTGTTTTGGGTGGAAATCCCTGCCAAGCAGCCACCCTTCACACCTGGGAATCTTAGGGTGATCCCAGCATGTCACACCTGCAGCCAGGCTCAGTTTGGAGGCTGCCCAGCTCACCTAACCAAACCCAGGACACCTGGGAGGGCGGCTGGTTCGCATGGCAAGCCTGGCACGCGACTGGTGAGTGTTTTGAGCAATACCAGGAGGATTCAACGCTTCCAGCAACCTCAGCTGCCTCCTCCTCTCCTGCCTTGTAATCGACGTCTAGGATGGGAATTGAATCCAAAGAAATGCAATCCTCGACCTTGAAAAACAAAGCCAGGCTTGGCTGCAGTCTACCGATGAATATGCAACAGCCTTAATCAGGACTCCTTTGTCAGAAAGGGGATAATTGTGGCTAACAACATGTTAGTGTAGTGCTGGATCTTCAGCCTTCTAACAGCTTGTAAAATTGGGATCTGTTTTTGGAGGGAAAAGCCGAGTGAACAAAGACATGCTCAAGCAATGAGTCACTGGAGAGTTCAGTTCTTGCTGGACACTGTTAAAGTTGCATACACCAAACCAAGTCTCGTGACATTCAGAGCAAGAGCCTGGGGTGGAGTCAGGAATTAGAGGATGGTCTCCAGGGAGTGGTGTTGACACAGGGAAGTTGGGAGGATGGAGCATTAACAGCTCCACTGTGTTTGTGTTCTTTAAACAGTGCCCATGCCATGGTGTCTGGGTAGGTATTATCTCAGCTTTATAGGGGATGGCTACTTGAGGTCCTTGCCGAAATAAAAACAAATTTTAAAAATGCTGAATAAACCTTGTGCCTTTGCAGGGGTCAGTTTAGTTTAGGTGAAAAATTATATGAACTGCTCAAGGTGAGTGAGGAGCAGGTATCCATGCTGGAACTGGTGCTGAGGACCCCCCAGCCCTGTGCTCCCACTGCCCGGCTGCATTTCCACCTATCTCTGGCTATGCATCAGCACATCCCAGGGAAGGTCCTGCCAGTGGTGTCACCACCCTGTGCTAGTCCTTCCAGCCTTCCCCGGGCTGCCTGGCTAGGGACACAGCCTGCATTCCCGGGCCCGCTGTGTGCGGCTGGCCTCCAGGCCACCCAGGCAGGGCTGTCCTCTGACAGCAGCAGCCCCTGGCTTGTGGTATTTATAGATCCAGTCCATGTCCTCGGCGAGGAAGGCATCCATAATCTCTTACAGATGTTGGTGAGAACAAAGCCAGCCAGTGACTCGAAAGGACCGCCCAGCAGAGTAATGGATGGAGACCTATTTCTTAGTCGCCTCTGACATTCCTCCCCCTGCATGCTCTTCCTCTTCCCCACGAGACTCATTGGGGCCTGCCTGGTGCTCCCCAGTACCCAGAAACCTTCCCTTGGGCAGGCACTCATCCCCATTCCTGGCAGAGGGAGTCTCTGGAAACTGTCTTCCATCATCCCCAAAAGGGATGGGATGTTCTCATGAAAATCCCAAACGATACGTGAACAAAGGAGGAAGGGCTCAGGAGGAAGATGTCCCTGATGCAGATGAAGCACAAGGCTCCTGCCTGGTGGGCTGGTTGCCCCAACAGGTACAGCCACACCAAAGTGCTCCCTGTCAGCTCTGCTGGGGCTTTGTGGTCAGGTAACATCCATGCCACCCGCTGTACGTGCACATCGCCTGGATTTACTGCACAGCAGGGTGCTTTGCCGTCCCCTAAATCCTTACATTACCATCTCAAGTTTTCTCCTCCAGTTGTCAATATCTCCTGCACAGGAACAAACAGCTTCTCTGATCTCTTCAGCATCCTTTCCCTTTTAACTCACCATCTCCAATTTCCTCTTCACCCCTGGGTCAAAGCTCACACCCAAATTCTCCCTTCTTTCCTTTTTACTTCCCTTTTCCCTTTCTGGACCTTTTCGGTGCCTCCCTCCAATTTCCCTCTTGCCCTGCCCCAAATCCCGCCCTGCCTTCTGTGCAGGGAGGTTGGTACTTGGCAGAGCTGGCACGAGGCCACTCGGGTGCCCCGGGGTCTGGCAGAGCATGTCCTGTCCTCGTTTTCAGGTCAGTGTCCTGTCTGCCAGGAACCCAACTGTTCACCTGGCAAAAGCCAAGGTGCGAGATCTGATTAGGAATTTATGTGCCTGGATGTTGTCATCTCCCCCTCTGCCACTGCCCAGGACCTCAGGCCCTTCTTTGCGTTGCCCTGCACAGGGGTGTTGGGGAGCGTCAGGAGTTGGTAGGGAGCAATAAACTCCTGGGCTCACACCCTAAGCAGGTGAACTCAAAGCAGCACTGGAACGGGGGATGAGCCAGCTCAGTGGAAAATGAAGCACGTGGAGCTGCTGGACACAGACTTCTGGCAGCACTGAGGGAGGGAGGGGGATGTTGGCTGGAGAGGTTCGACTGGGAAAGCAGAGCCGGCTCCCATCCCCTCTGCACTTAATTGCACAAAGATCTGCAGCCAAGTAACCTTTTAACGAGGGTCCAATTCGTAACACATGCATTTGCCTTGAATCATTGCTAGAAATAACTTCGAGGTCATATATCCCTGCTGGCCACCTGCTGAGCTGGCTGTGGTGTTCAGGGCTCGCTGTTCCCTGTGTTTTGGAGCCGTTCGGGAGCGCTCTGAGCAGCTCCCTCGCTGCCAGTCCTGTCCAGCCACACCGGGCTACAACTGAGTCTCACTTGCTTTTATCACATCTGCTGTGGATTCTGTGCTGCCCACACAGCCCACTACAGGGACCAAGCAGGTAGAGGGATGCCGGTTCCTCCTCATGATTTGCTCGAGTCTCAAATCTTTTGCCTCCAGAGCCAGATGTGTTGATGCCTTCCTCCTTACCGCAGTGTGACCTGTTGGATGCTCACGCAGGAATCTGCATTTGGAATTTCCTATAATGTGAAGTTGCTGCTAGACCCTGACTGAAGCTCAGCTGTGGGGAAGGGGAGCCCTTTGGAGACCACCTTAGAGGCTTCAGCTCTTGCCAGTGCCAACCATGCACAGGGAGGGAGGTGGGATGGACAGACTGACGGGGGGGCAGGCAGCGGGTTGGCAGCACTTGGCAGAATGGTGACTTTGTACTGAGCCAAAGCACGACTGGCCAGGGCCCTTTTAATGAGTTACTCTGGTCAGGGCAGACTGCTGACACAATATTCACATTGGTGCTCGGGCTAATGGCAAAACCGGCTTCCAAACCCGCGGTGGCCAAGGGAGGGAGAGGGGCAGCTGCCCACACGCAGGGGGGACTGGAGCCAACAGCACGGGCAAGGGAGGCTGGAGCAAGAGGTCAGCCAGAGAAAAGGAGGCGTCTCTCCCATTGCCAATGTTCCCTGCACAGGGGACAGATCTCCCGCTTTGCCCTTCGCACTTATTGGGGTTTTCCCTTCCAGCAGCCCCAGCCCCTCTGGCAGCAGGCATGGCTGCAGCAGTTTTCCCTGGAAGTGGGGTGTCCTCGGTGTGTCCCCCACGCTGGGAGAGCAGCCCCACAGCCAGCGCAGCCCTTGGCGGGGCTTTGTCGGGAACCAAACACAGTAACTGTTTAACGATTTAACTGCACTAATGAATATTGGGCCAGATATTTTCAAGGCCTGTTCAGACTGATTACTTGGAGAGCTGAGTATGTCTACCAATTACCCAGGCAATTAGGCAACTAATTAAACACTTACCCTCAGCTTCATAAACAGAAGAGAGAGAGAGGGAAAAAAAGGAGGGAGGCAGAGAGCTGGCTCCGGTTTCTGTGAAATATTAGCTGTCAGAAATTGCCGCTTGCAAGGGAAGGTGCACAAAGGCAGACGGGTCTGGGTGGACAGAAAGACTGACAGCACACACAGGGGAATGCAGCCATCGGACCCCTTGGCTTTGCCAGTGCCAACAGCATGGAAAGGTGTGGAGCCACTGGGTCTGCCCTGCTCAGGCAGGCAGTGGGTTTCAGGACATGTCCAAGCCATCATTCCCTGCCCCTTTCCTGCTTGCCTGTGACCACGGAGGCTGCAGAGCCAGAACTCATCAACACGCCGTCATCTGGCACGGTGCTGGAGGAGAGGTGCCAGGGAGGATGCCCAAGCCAAAGCACCCAGTGGCTCCTGCCCCGTGCAAAACCACATGTGGTGAAAGGAGGCAGCAGCAAGCTGCAAGCCAGACCCCTGGGAGAATTGCTGTGCAGTGGAGAATAAGCAGAAATGTCCCCAGAGGGTCCGTGCCAATAGGGTTTATGCCAGTTTACCACACCATGGTTTCATCCTTTTAGATATTTAGGAGCAGTGCTGGTCTCCAGCTCGACATGTTGCCAAGGGTCACAGGGTCGAGGCCATGCACAGATTAAATCCCACATCTGGTATTTGCCCAGGCCACTGCTACAAAGGAGATTTATGTTAAACCCAAAGCTCGTGTGAGAAAGTGAAGCAGCGTGGTTTCCTCCAGGTAAGGCCCAGAGGGTTTCACATTGTGCTCCCCACTTCTTCCCTGCTTAGCATTGGTCCTGCTATTCACCAAAACCTCTTAAGACACGTATTTTCCAAGAAATAATGGAAAGAATGTTGTTGGAGGGTATTCAGAAGCACTCAAGGCTTTCAGGAAATTTTGGGAAAATAGTTCTTTCCTGGAAAAAAGGTTGAAAACATTGGGGGAAAGTGGAAATGTTTTATTATTTTTTAATTATTTTGCTATAAAATTTTCCTTTTTAAAATATGCTCGCCCCTTCCATTTTCAGAGACAGATTTTGGAGAATTTGAAGGCTGCATGGGTGCTTCTGCCTGATGCAGGGTCAGCCCCATGGCAGTGATATCCTGCCTGGGCTCTCAACAAGCCACCAGCCATACTCTTTTAAACAAGTTTTGGAGATACCTGTCAACTTTGAGATGTATCATGTCTTCGTGACATTTATTTGTCCATCCAGGTGCAAATCCAAAACCAGAGCAGGATCAGAGAGATGCTCAGTGACAGATTATTTCCACATCACAACCACTGGGCTCTCTTTCTGGCTAGATGGGATCTTGCAAGAGGCACATTTTGTGTAGTTTTGGGATATTCTAAGACCTGAAAGGACAGGAGGAAAATCCTGAAGTCTCTCTGCCCGGAGATACTCTGACAGCATAGAGCTGCCTACTTTCTTTTGATACTCTTTATCTTGATCTTGCCTTCTGGAGACTATTACAAGGCAGATTGGATTTCTTGGGACTAATTCCAAATATTTCAGAAGACAAAAATCAGCCTTATGAATGTGGGATACTACAGAAGACACCTTGACAAGCTACATATTGGCAGTGTGGGCAGATGGACCTCATCTCGCTGGTGAATATTCCGATGGAGACACACCTTTGCTGAGCGCGGTGCTGGAGCTGGGAGGGATAACTGGATGTGACACGCGGCTGATAACGCACAGATGGCACTTAACAAGGTAAATGAGTGAGCTGATGGGCTTCACTGGAGCCTTCAGACAAGGCAGTGAAGGAGTTTGCTTAGCCCTGGAGTTGGAGTGACCTGGAGGTTATTCACAGAAGAGCTCTCACCGTACCTGTTCAAATGACACAGCTGAGTTCAGGGCAGCTGTAGCTGCCTATTTCCTCTTACCAAGCCCTCCAAGACTTTTTCACTTTGGCACTGTGGCCCTTCAAAAATATCTTCTCTATTAACACATTCCCCAGGAGAGCTGGATAATCATTCACCAAGACAGGTTTCATTTCTGGACTCCTGTCTCTTTGTTCAAGTCCTTCCACAGTCTCCTTTCCCTGAGCTCACTTCTCCACGTCACCGAACTTCCTAGATGTATCTCCCTTACCACGCTGGGATAAACAACCCAACTTTGTACAATGCCCACACTGAATGTAACAATTACTGACTGGTTGTATTCAGATCTCATTTACTGAATTCACTAACTTTTTTTCTTTTGGTTGTTCATTAATTTCCAAACCTTAAAGGTTTCCAATGTCTTTCTGACTCCTCCCCTCTCCAGTTTCCTGAGATGTGGACCTGCAGAGGTGAGATTTCCAAGGCCATAGGGACTGTGGTGCTGCACTCTGGCTTGCAGATGTCCAAGTGACATGGACAAAAGGTCACTCAGCTGTCGGACACGGTGAAGCCTGGTGCCCTGCTGTCACAGATGGGCCTATAGCAGCACTCTTTGGTGATGCCAGCTTCTGCCTTGCATCTCATTGGGAAGCCACGATGTCTCCACCCTTGGGTAGGTGGAGCCATGGCAGAACTTGCTTGAGCTGGTTTTGTTTCCATAAGGAAAGACAAAAATACCCTCCCAGTAACAGTGGTATCTGTAATGTACCATGGGGCTTTCTTGGATTCAGGCCCACTGGGAGCAAAGAGAGTTTTCTCACTGGCTCCAGGGATGCAGGATTGGACCCTTAAATATTACTCCAAACAAAACAAGCTGTCCTCATAATTGGGGTAGGTCTGCTCTTGCGCCAGAGAGTTGAAATGTTTATTGTGTAAGACATCAGAAAAAGGAAAGGAATCTGCTGGGAGCACTTGGATCGTTCCCGTAGAACATGCCCTGAGTCCCTGTTTGAATGCTGGGTCTGTGGCACGGAGACGGGAGCTTGTTTTGATAGTTTCTCTGCATTCAGAGGCATGAACACTTTACAGTTTTCTGTTTAAATGACCCATTTCTGAGAGCGGAAAGCACCAGCCAGTAAGCGCCCGGGCCCCTCCGCATGTATCCGGAGTTTACAAACCGTCCCCACCGATCCGTGGTAGTTAATGGACACTCCTGCTGCTTAGGGGGGCTGGAAAGCTGTTCCAGGTGACTACCGGCCTCAGCTAGAGACAAGTCAGTCCCCAGAGGTCTGAGGAGACACATGAGAGTGAACTCAGCGTTTCTCCCGAAGCATGACGTTGATTAATGAGGGTGCGCAGCTCCGTCCCGCTGGCGAGCGGCGCGGCTGATGCCGTCCGTGGGGAGTAGCTGCATATAAAGGAACTGAGCCCCAGTGTTCACAATGAGCCAGTGCCGACTGTGCAAGAGAGGCTTGCAGACACAAAACTGGCAAGCAGCTTGCAGGAGTTTCAAAGCCACACCTCATCTCTGCGTGCTTTTTTCACCCACTCACCCATTGTCACCTGGTGTTTCAGCTTCAGCCTCCTGAGCACATTCCTCCTTGGGGACCAACCGTGTTTTGAGCTGGGTCTGGTTTCAGACTGAGCAGTGCACTGGTTCTTAGGAATTTGGGGCAGTGTTTCTGCCAGGAAAGTTGATTTTGCTTTTTCTCTTTGTTTTTTCAGCTCCTCCCTGAGCTTCCACAGGTGATGGCTGAGGCTACAAAAGACCATGAGTTGATCTAGTCCATCTTTCTGCATAATACCAACTGCAGGAGCAGAAAGGTGGGCAAGAAGGTAGAGAGGAGGTTGTAGAACGTAATTCTTTTAGGAGGCTAACTGTTCACATCTGTCATCCTAAAGAAATTTAATCATGGCTTGAGGACTTGATCTCCACCTAAAACCTCGTCCCTCCTCAGTGGACAATGATAGGCACATCTGACACGTGGCTCCAGGTCACCCTCCCTGGGGGTCTCTGAGCTGGGCATAAGTGCTGAGCCCAGCAGCTGAATTGGAGCTGGGGCTGCCTGGATGTGATCCTTCAGCCTTCCTCACCCCCTCCAGGAGGACTGGGTTTTCCCACCCATACACCACTGTGTGATGAAGATCTACACACCACACTGTGCTGCTGCTGTGGGAGGCTCCTGCTTCCTTCTTGCTTGCTGGCAATCCCAGGGAAGACTGGGATTTATCATAAGGTACATGTTCTTGGACACCAGTTTTGCATTAAATAGTAGTTTGGTGTCTAGGAAGAGCTGGAGAACCCTTCTTTTCTACTATGCTAAGAGAGCAGTTTCATCCAGACCTCTTTCCCTGCTCATCCCAGAAGTGCTGAACATCCTTCTGTGGTCCTTCAGGTGGGCAGAGCAGGCAGAGCCTCCTAACACCTTTGCCATCCCACCACAGTGCAGGCATTGAGAGAATTGTGGGTGTCTCAGCACCTTTCTTCCCACATGCCCTGCATCTGAGACTTCCTGGGAGCTCCTTGTGCAAAGCTGAAAACATCTGCAAAAGCAAAGGTTAAGAAAGCTGCTGGGGCTTCATGTTACCTCTCTCCCATGAGGACTCTGTGACTTCCATTCACACCACTTCCCGCGTAATCAAAAAAACAAACCTTGAATGCCTGAGAATGTAACTTTTCTCAGAGGAAGGAGCCACTGGTTGTAAACCCTTTGTAAAACAGCAGGTTTCCTGGTTAAATGCACTGGCTGTTTCCCAAGGGGGGTGATGCTATCTCTACAAACCCAAGCAAGATTCACAGCAGGCAGCTCATGCAAACAGATACCAGGGCAAGAGTGGTTTGGGGTGAGGAGATGTTTGAAGCTGGCTCTGCTTTTGCTCTGGTTGGTAGGTGAGAGCTGATCAGCTACACTTTCATCTCCTGCCATCCTTGGAGGCTGACAGGACAGCAATGACTCAGCAATGGCTAAACATTGATACAGCCAGAAACAAACTGGAAATGAAAAGGGAAACCCAATGTACATTGCAAGAGTAGAGATAAGAAGCTCCCAATCAGGCCATCAAACCATGCAAGTGCCGCTAGAATGCTCATGGCTTTTCTTTCACAAAGATTGCATTTGCTGGAGGCATCTGGATTAAGCTCCCAGTGCAGGACATATGCAGGAGGCAAAATACCAGGGCTTGGAGGATGCTCTTTTAAAAGCTGCATACCTTTTTGTGTGTCTGTCATCATTTGGAGAGCTAGAAATGAAACAGAAGCCCATGTCTGTCTATTTAACACAGGCCAAGCTGTGTCTGCACATATATTTATATCTAATGCCCATCATATATACTCCTGTTTCCATAACCTGCTCTCCAATGGTGCAGCTGAAGATGCTGTGTCCCTTTTACCCCCAGTTCAGACAATGCCAGGAGATGTCTGTAGCTTTGTGTGACATGCAGGAGGAAAATGTCTGTTAATTTCTGCGTGAGCAGCAGGTTTCCTATGGGATGCCTTGATTGATACCCTGCTATTGATTCCAGCAGCAGCTGGGATGGATGCAGAGCGCCCAAAAACCGAGGGGAAGCACGTGCATACAGCACAGCTGTCCTGCTTCCCCATCCTGCCTGCAGCCTCCCGACCCCTCTGCTGTTAACCACAACCCCAGGCAGGGTGCTGGCAGGGTGCTTGACACCTCCAGGGTTTTTAGCAAACCTCCCTGTCAGCCTTGGCCCTGGAGCTGCAGCCACAGCAGCGTTCAGGATGGCTGCTGAGCCTGCCCAGAGAGGGGATCCAGATGGGCTGGTGGAGCAGCTCCAGGGCACCTCTGGAGCCAAGGGGCTGTGGGTGTGTGGGTCAGGCTGATTTCTGGATGTAACACTCCTCCGCCCTCTGCCATAGGCTGACACAGTCACAGGGCAGCAGGGAATGGGCAACACAGGGAAGAAACCACCACAATCCAAAATGGACAGGTGTAGGATTTTTAGTTAAGGGAGATGCAGGAAACTTGGTTCCTTTTAACGCTTCTGCCCGTGTTTATTCCTGTGAAATTTTTGATAAAGACCTTGATGAAACACTAGTCAGGAGGGAGGGGAGAAGCAAGTTTGAATGCTGCCTTCTGGAAAACAACTGGTGTAAGATAATAAATGAGGAAACAAGGCAACCTTCAAAAGCAGGTGGGAAAAGGGTGACCATGGAAAAACTTCTGGACAGGTATTTTTAGTTCCCTCTCTCCAAGAGAAGCCAACAGCAGGAGTTTGGAATACAGCTCCCAAATTCTCCACAGTTTGTAGAAGGGGAGGTCTCTGCTCTGTGTTTCTAGCACATGTCCATGACCAAAAGCCAGAACAGTTGTGCCCAGATTTTATTTCCATCACTCCAGTCCCATACCTGCATCAAGGTGTTTCCATTCCTGTGTTTTCCTGGTGCCTTGGAAGTGAAGTATGGCAAAGTTTATGGAGAGCAGGAAACAAATTCCCCCTGGAGTCTGGAAAGACCCTATCATTTAAATTAAATGTTAGCCCTTGAGAAGACAAAAAGAGCACTGTCTCCAACAGAGCTGCCTGGCGACATGGCAAATATTTATTACAGTGCAGGTAGTTTAAGAAAACAGAAGCATTTCACTGGAGATTTGAATCTTCAGCCTAAATAGGAGCTTGGACTGCAAAGGTTCAGTTGCTAATTAAATCTAAGTTGGACACTGTTCCATAGAGGGCAGATTGTAACTATAAGAGGATGTTAATGTGGATTTTAAATATTTATTATAACTGAGGTAGGTTATAAAAACAGACATTCTTCCTTTCAACACTCTATAATGTCAGATTTAGAGGTTTGTCTCGGGCTGTGAGTGATTTCCCAGCAGCTGTCAGGGGCTGGAGGGCAATTTATCACCCTCCCAGTGAGAGATCTCGCCGGACAGTGAAAGATTAGCACTCTGATTTATGGCACGCAAGGAAAAAACAACGTTGTTCGAGCGGGTGCCTGGGTGCTGGTTTTCACACACCTGTTCCCAGCCCAGCCACACGAGTTGATGGTTTCACTTCTGCAGCGGTGCCTGGTAGAGTTGAGAATCCCCCCGGTACCACTCCAGGGATGCTGGGCTGAGCGGGCAGGAGCCCACGTGGGCAGAACCAGGGCTTGGTTCTGAAGGGCTTCACAGAGCCAGACGTGGTTTGAAGATTGTGGTTCCTGGTGGGTTGGGGTTTTTCTTGGCCAGGGCGTCATTGAGATGAGCTCCATCCAAGTTGGAGCGGTAGGGCAAGAGCTGGCAGAGATGCACAATTCTGCAGGAAAGGAAAAGTTTATGAAGGACCAAACAGGGAGTATTTTGTCCCTGGAAGCTGCCTAGGCCGGTGGCACTGCTCCTTAAGGGCATTAAGTACCACTCCTAGCAGGTAGGTAAAGTCTCTCTTGCTTCTGAAGAGCACAACCCCACGAGGGTTAATGCCCTCTCCTCAGCCCTGCAGAGTAAATCTGCTTTGAACCAGGATTCCCATGGCAAAGTGGGAGACACCACTGGCACTTGCTGCTGAAATGTCCCATCCCATGTGTCAGCTGTGGACACTGCAGGGCTCCTCTGCCTGAGGTGACCAGAAAAATTACCGTGATCTCCATGTCACCTGCACAAGTGGGGAGGAGCGAAGAGGTGAGAGGGATGCCCCAGTGACCACATCTCTGGAGTGTGGGATGAGCCTGGTGTGGAAATCTTTGTCCATCTTGGAAACAATGGGACTATGGGAATGTGGAATGCAAGTCCTGGGGAGAAATGGTTGTGCACCCAAAGGGAGACAGAGGGAGGAGGATGGAGGGGCTTTCACTGACCCCAACAGAATCGGGTTGGAAATTTTGTTCAGCAGAAAATAATGAAAACTGTGGCTTTGTGCTGAAAAAACTGTTTAAAACCAGATGAATTCCAAAGTTTTTGGTGAAACAGATGTGTCCAAAATGCAAGAAGACCTGTCCTGCATGTGATTTCAAACCCACATGTGATTTTCAAATCACACTCTGATGGATCATCTCTCCACAAACCAGACTTGATCCTGGCATGAAGGACACACCCAGCTTCCACATGCCTCAGCTTTGTGCTCCTGACAAGCTGCAGTTCTCTTGCTGAGGTCCCCAGCCTTGTGAGCGCTGGACCTTGATGCCTGGGTCCAGTCCTGCTTCCTCACTCCCTCAGCCTGGGGTTTATCAATATCTTCACATACTTTGTGTCCCACATCCTGTGACATGGCTACACTGGTGCAGCTCAGTCAATTAGAGGAGACCCTGCCATCATCTGATTTGGTCTGGTACTTAGGAAAGCGGCGGCCGAGACAGGATTGATTCAATAGCCTGAGATGAAGCTTAGATGGGGAGGGATGCTCGAATAAGGGGCTGTGTGTAAGTGTTAGTGATTGGTTTTAAATCAGTTTTCCTTCGCTCTGGATTTCACGTGGAGGGAGGGCTGGTGCTGAAAATCCTCTTGCCAGAGAAAACGTGCTAAAAGGGCAATTTACTGACTCCCTGCATTGCCATCCAGCTCAGCGGGGCTCTGGAGCTGTAGGAGGCCTTCCAGTTTAACACTTAGAGTGGAAAAAACAACTTTCAGGTGTGGTTTATGACGTAACAAAACCAGACCCTGTGGGTCTGCCTGGTGCACAGCCATTGCCAAGAGCCTCAGCAGGGCTGAGTGGCAGTGGTTCTCATTGGGCATCCTTTGTGGGAAGGAAGAGTCTGGGATGGTCCGAGATTTTGCAGCCATTAGTGGGAATGTGTGTGCAGGGATGGAAGGGCACACGGAAGGGTTTCTCCTGAAAAGAGTGGCAAGAGGGTTTTGGTGAGGGCCCCTCAAAGGATGGGAGGAGGACGCTGTTTCTTGCTGAGACTTGTCTCCACTGGAGCCAAAACGACAGGATTAAAAACCTTCGTGAAAACGTGCATTTAAAGAAGTGAATCTTGCTGAGCAAAATATGACTCAGAAATCCAGGAAATAATCTGATTCCCCCTTCCAGAAATGGCCTGGTCACTAAAGCAAAATGATTTTAAATCAAAGCTGCCAAAGAATTCCATTAAACAGGCTGAACAGGCTGAGAAAAGCAGCTGTGTGCAGCAAATAGCTGCATTAGCCACACGACAAAACAAATATAACAAAAGCCCCCAAACAAAATTACATTTCACAATTAGGAAATTAATAACTCTTTAGACAAAAGCAAGGCAATGGAAAAAAAAATTAGCATAGACTGACGCTTCTAATTGTCTTTCTTTTAGCTCCTCTGTTCACTGATCCATCGAGCAATGATAAAGGCATTAAATTTGGTGATTATGTTCAGTGTTTCTAATGACAGTGAGCTGCCTGGGACTTGACTGGCAGTGCTCAGGTGTGTGCTGGAGGGAGCTGTGTCTCTGCACCACTCTGCAGTGTGCAATTGGCTGCACGGAGGAGGTGAATCGAGGTAAAGCAGCTCAACCACCTCCATCCTTAGCAGCTCTGACAAGAGTCTTCCTCCCAAGCCAGGGCAACAGTCTGGAGTGCCAGCAGAGAGGAAAACTCCTGCTGCAGTTGGTTCTGGGTGCGTTCATCTCTTGTGGATGTGATGCCCTGGAGCTGGCAGCCCCTCGCTGTGGGAGCTCAGGGCCAGGCTCTGCCCCGGAGGTGCTGAGCACCCTTGGGCTGGGCTGTCTCACACACAGCAAGGACGCTGCAGCATCACAATTACGATTCCCTTTTTCATTTGCTTTCTTTTCTGCAAGAGCATGTTTCCCCAAAGCACATCCCCAGCTCCTGTTAGCTTAGGCTTGCTTCTGATTCTGATCAAGTTGGTACTTATGGCTTTGATTGAAGCAGGCATGTGATCTGATTATCCATATGTCCACCGGGGCGCGTGTCACAGCTTGCCTAGCACATGGCAGTGCTTATAATATCATTAACAATGTCTGAATAGCAACTGTTAGTTAGAGTCAGCCTTTATTATCGCGTGGGGCTTCACTGGGTTTCCTTTGATTGTTATTTTTTTCCATCTTGTTGTGAGTGCCTCCCAATCCTGCAGTAATAAAAGGCATTTATCCTGCAAAGGGATGTAGCAGCACCTCTCAAAGATGCTCGTGATGGCCTCGGGATGTTTTAAACAACTGCTCTTGTCCGGGGCGTGCCTGAGTTATGTGACCCAGGTCCTTGGCATTGCCACTGCTTCCAGATGAGGTTAATGCAGAGCAAGGCCTGGTGACCAAAAACGGACTGGAACTCCTCCCTGGTTGAATTTAAATCTTTACCACCCTGCTGTTTTGTCAGAGAGAGGAACTTCTCTCTGCCTCTTTGCAAGGTGCTCAAGTCCTGGCTTGGGCTTTGTGCCCGCTGCCAGTGTCCCTGCTCCTGAGGGAATGATGGGGACACTGCAGCCCTCGGGGACGTCACGTGCAGTGTCAGAGCCAACACCAGACACAACTCCTGAGTCCAGTGGTCATAACCAGCGCCCTGCATGGGGTTCTCCTTCACCTCTCTCCATGCTTTAGCAAGTGCCTGAACTCCCATTACTATCCTCAGGTCAGGAAAGGACTCTCCCAGCCCTGGGAATGTCCTGAGCATCAGGGGAAGGGGAGCAGGGTTTGCCCTGCATCAATGACATGAGTTTTATGCCTCTTCCCTTTCAAGTGTGTGCTCTGTGATGTATTGACCCGCTGTGTTTTTTCAGTTGTGTTGTGGTTTGGAGAAAAACAGCTCTGCTCCTGCCAGAGAGGCAGCTCTGAGCTGGGTCAGCCTGGGCAGGGTGAGCTCATAAAACTCTGCTGGGAGCCACGATAGGTAAAGGGGAGGAAGAAACTCTCTGTGGAGCAGGAGGAGTGTGGAGCTGGTTCCCATCACTGCCAGCTTGAACAGGAGAAAGTCACAAAGCAGACCATGGCCTGGTTTAAAGCCCCTTCACTCTCTCTGCAGTGCTTCCCAAGGGCTGGGTTTGCCCCAGCCTGGGCTGGAGGAGAGGCAGGACGGAGGCTGACATGAATATCCTCACTGAGACACTGCCTGCATTGCCCCTACACTGGGAGACTCCTCTGCTTCCTGAAAAGGCTATTTTCACATGGTTGCTGTGATGGGAGGGGATGCATCCTCATCCTCACACGTTCCCTGCCCTGCAGTTTTCTGCTCAGAGATAGGAGCTGTGAGACACCATCCATGGGTTGTCCTGTGCACTTTGTTGTCCCCTTTCCCTGTGAGAAGCCAAATGAATTCCCTTCTCAGCAGACAGCCTCAACACCTCTATTCCTCCTCCAGCTGCCCTGGCATAGAGCATTTCCCTTGCCAAAGTGGCCTTGCTGTGCTCAGCTGGAGGCAGGACAGTGTGACACACCCCACCCACCACCACCCTGCTCAGGAGCATCCTTGCCTTCTCACCTCCAGTCAGACTTATCCCAAGATGGAGAGACTGACCCACCCACAACCCTGAGAAGGTTTCAAGTGATTTTCACCCAATTTTTCTGCCCTTCTCCTCCAATTGTGCTGCCCTCTCATAGGCCAATCTTCCCAAACTGTCCTTGCAACTACTTGGTTTTGACATGAGCTTTTGAGAGAAAGGGCAGTAGTGGGAGTGAAGCTGGAAACAGGAGACCAGAGGGTCTGGAGAGCTGTTGCCACGGGCCCAGGCACAGGGAACGTGACCACACATTGATTTGTTTGTGCGTGCCCTGACTGCAGCCGTCCCAGCCTCTCCAGCGAGCAGAATGCGCTGTGTACTTAACTAATGAATTAAACAACTATAATTAATTCTATTTATAAGATGCCTCTAGGTGTATTTACAAGAAGAACAATAAAAACAATAACGCATTACACGATGCCAAGCAGCATTAGTTAGTGCAAACGAGAACACGGCGCAGCCAAGCCCCAGCACGGGCTGCCCTGTGCCTCCAGCCTGGCTGAGCAGCACTGCCTGGGCCCCTTCTCAGTTCTGCTTTGCTCCCCTCAGCTCTGATTTCAAGCACTCATCGGCTTTTTGACAATGTCCTTTCTCATTTTTTCTGTTGGAGAGGTCACTTAAATCTAATAATCTTCAGTTTAAAATGGGTCTTCCCATCTCACCACATCCAGACTTCACTGGGCCAGTGTGTCCATCTCAAATAGCAAAATTTTCCACCCATCCCCAACCAGTGCCCGAAAAGCGCCAGGAGAACGTAACAAAGTGGGGCTGGAGTTGCCAGAGGGCAGCAGGGTTGGGCAGCAAACCCTGCACCATCACCAGCCCCACGGCAGCATCCCAGAGCAGGGACTTGCCCACAGCAGGAGGCAGCCGGGCATGGAGGGGCAGCAGGAGCCCTACGGGAGGAAGACAGAGACAGCTGTCCCCTGGGAGAGACCTCACAGGCCATCGGGGTTTGCAGGAGGGATTTCCTCACGTTCAGTTTTACCACCACCTCCTCCTTCTGGTGGGAGTTTGGGCTGGTGGCTGTTGTCAGCTTGGCTTTGATCATTTGATGGCAAGGCTGGGGTGAAATATTCCTCCCGACTCTCCAGGCGAGAGCACATGTCTGAACCTTCTGATGGCTGTTAGACTTGGTTAAACCAATACTCTTTTTATTATTTTTCTGGCAATAAACATATGGGCTGTAACTCTTTTTGTCAGCACTCCAAGAAGGATTTAACACCTTCCCCGTAGAGGACAGCCTACTGATTACCTGCTGCTCTGCCGGGATGTCTGCAGCCTGCCTTCCCTAACTCCAAACTCATTTACAAATCCAGCATGCCTGATTTCTGGGGGAGCTGCAGCACTTTCCTTAGAGCAGGCACGCAGTGGTCTGTACTCCAGGAGAAGATACACAGAGTCAGAGCCTGGGCTTTGACGTTGCTCACTCCCCACTTGCTGGAGCAGCTGGGGAAGGGACTTGGGTGTAGCAGAGGGTCTGTCCCTTCCCAGTGCTCCCTGTAGGATCCTCTGTGGGTCATGCAAGGGATTGTGAGTGTGACCAGGGAGGGTTTGATTGTCAAAATCCACCTTCATGCAGTCTTGGGATGCCCCAGACTACTCACACGGTGATTTCCTCTCCTTCAGTTTCTGGTGCTGCCAGTTATTGATCTATTGAATGATGGGGATGAGCCATTAATGATAAGAGACTCCAAAGATTTGTTGTTGTACTTTCAACTATCGAGTGTGATAGCTGCCTGCAGTGGTGCTCCTGAGAGCAAATTTCCCCTCTGAGATGTGCACCACAGAGCTGAGCTCAGCTCTGCACTGACTGTCTCTTGTCCCTTTGCTGTATGGACTGAGCTGATACCCAAGACATTTTGAGGGGCCAAGGCTGCAATATGCCAAGGCAAACCCACCCAACCCATCTCCACATTCTGGTTCCCTCTGGTCACCACCAGCAGCAATGGGATGTTCTTCCCTGCAAGCAGCCAGCCCCCAAAGGCTGTGACCTCCCTGCCACCCTCATGTGCAACCCCTGTGCAAGGGAAGGCTGTGCACAGCTCCCCATCCCTGCTTTTCTTTTTGGCAGAGATTTCCTTGAGCCTTTCAGTTTCGATAGCTCCTCCTGGCACAGGGCCAGCCAGTTCCATGCCCCTTTTTGCCCATCAATCTTTTCACCAAAACACGGTGATATACACTGAGAAGCATCCCCACGGGTTCCCAAGACAGCGGACAAATTACCAGATTATTTGTGAATTTCAGCCACCCGACGGGAATTCAATGCTTCAACTGTAAACGTGAAATCAGCTACTTCCTACAACTTCAAAACAGGGAGCTGTTAACAAGTCAGGTAAATTAAACAGCAGACTCTCTGCACTAACAGGCAGAGCTGTCAGGAGAAGACAGATGCCTGCAATCAGCGTGGAGCTCAGCCCGGCTCCCCACCCCTGGCTTGAGGAAGAAAGCAGTGACTTGTTCTGGAGCAGCTGCCTGGGAAGTTCCTCCAGGAACTCCAGATCTCCCCCCGCCTTTGCTACCCTTCACGGGGATGCTCTTGCCCAAACCCAAACTGGGCAATCCATGGTGGGCACCTCACTCCAGTATCCTGCTCCATTTATGATGTTGGCTCCTGAAAATCCTTTCAAATCAAGCAGGCAAGAGCTGTGGGAGAAAAACCTCCAGAAATTGTGCTGTGAGCACAAAATGGCTTTAAAACCTCACCTTGCCAGAGATCAGATAGAGGAGGAACAGCCCTCAATCAGGGATCAAGCTGAAGGTATCGCTCAGCTGAACAAAGCCACTTTCCCTGCAAAAAGCCATCAAAACCAGGGTTACAGGGGCTCATCCTCTCCTGCTGCACAGGGATCTGCTAAGCCAGAGCGTAACTCCGAGTGCTCCCACGCAGAGAAACTCTTGACAAGGGGAAAATGCAGCTACACTGGAATTTGTTAGGTAAATTTATTATGGATAATTTAAATACACTACAGAACTTAGTGTGCCGTATGCACCCTCTGATAGGGCTCCACAGTGCTGTAATCAACTAGTGCTGACAATAGGAAATGCAGATTTATTAATTCTCATTTATATATTGGCTTAAATACCTTAGAGTTAAATAAGCAGATTTTTTTTTTTTTTTTCTAATTCCCCCTTCTTACTGCATGGCAGATCAGGTTAAGTTTCTTAAGAATTGTCACTGGCATGAACCAAGCACTCTTTTGAAATGTGAAAAGTACTCACAAAAATTAGTATTTTGGGGGGTGAAACTAAAAGGCATCAGGGTGTGAGATTCCTTTTTTCCTTGCCTTACCTCTTGGAACAAAGTTGGTAAAGAGAAGCATATGCCAGCCTTGCACCTCCCTTGGAAGATTCTTTGACGGCTTATTTAAAATATTTATGGGGGTACAGAAGGAATTACTCTCAGCTTTGTGTCTGCAAACAATTCCCAGCAGTATACTGCAGGAGGCTTTCAAGGTTTGGGCCTTTTTTAAAGTAGTTAGGAACCCTTTGCATAAATGTCATCTGGTTTTATTGTTTTGACACTTTTGCAATGATAAATATTGTTACTGAAAGTCAGCAAAACAGATGGATGGCTGCCTTGGCGGATTTTGTGAAATCTCATGCTAATTAAGGGACTGTCAGGCAAAAAAAAAAAAGAAAAGAAAAAAGAATTGAGATTGAGATACTGCATTTGCTTGTCTGACTTGGCACACAGGGGAAAGAGCTGCTGGGGAGGTGCTGCTGGGGCTTGCGGAGCGTGTGCCTTGATGGGCTCTCACCTCCTTGCCCTCTTGCTCTCTACTCAGAAACCTCACAAGGTTTCGGAGTAATGTTTGCTTTCTCTGAGCTTTAAAAGGAGTGGATGATCTCAAAAGGTGTTGGGAACTCGGTGATGGAACAGGAGGATGGTAAAACACTCCATGTGCATCTTCCTTGGCCGTGCCCATCAGAGTGCCCACCGACAGTGTCAGGAGTTTCGCAGACCTGGGGNAATGTCAGGACTTTTGCAGACCTGGGGATGAAAAAGCATCCGGGGATCCCTCTGGGTCTGAGAGAACAGGCACAGGAGAGGTCCCAGCACTGGGTGGGGGGGAAGGATGCACCACCTGGTTGTCTTTAACTGAAACAGCCACAACATCAGTAAAAAGTTACAGGCTGGCACAAAATTGATTGGTTCTAGGAGGAAAAGATTGAAAAACACCGGTGGACTCAAAGGGCCAGTGGGAATGAGGAGGACCTGCCCAGGGTTTTGTTTACACTTCCAGGTTCCCACCATTAAGCAGAAGAGCTGACAGAGTTGTTTTCCTTCCAGCAGCTTGAACTCATCTGTTTGTCTTCATCTCTGTTTGCAAACAGCAGCCCAGGGCCAGCTTTGCTTTCACATTATCCTTGGCGGCAGAGAGAGAGCTGCAGAAACTGGAGCTGCAGCCCATCCACAGCATGAGGGATGGGAAACAGCTGAGTAGGGAGATCCCTGATTCCCTGAGGATTCCAGGTTAAACAAGCCTAGTGTGGGACCCAGAGGCATTCACAAGCCTCCCTGCCAGCTTGGGAAAGGGGTTGAAACACGGCTAAAAATGTTCCGTCCCTGTGGGCTCCACACCTTGCCAGCCCTCTTCATGTGAATGGGCAAAAGGATCCTGATTACATCCTTGAGGATCCTGGTTATCCTTGGTAATACGTGATTAGCATCCTTGATGCTCTCCTGAACAGGATTTTTTCTCCTGAGACACCTAAGCTGTGCAGTGTGGGACAGCAGAGTGCAATGGACCAGTTGCTGGTGTGGAATCAAAGAGAAGTTGAGTTACAGCACCAGATCTGTCACCACTCATTGACTGTGTTAGAGATAGTTCATCAAGGATATTAATGGTCTTTTTCATCACTGCAGCCTTCAGTTGGGTTCTCCCACAGCAACTTTATACCCATCACCAGGGCAAGCAGAGTTGACAATGAAAATCCAGCCTTCCCCAAAGGCAAGGGACCGTTCATCACCTTGTGCCACTGCTGTTCTGGGGACATACACTGGTGGCTGCAAGCAGGTCGTGGTTCATCTCTCTCATTCCTCCCAAAATATTGCTGAGGAGGTTTTGAAGAGAGCAATCACAGGCCTGGATTTGTCTCAGCATTGGCCACCCGGAGAGCTTTGATGGGAGTCTCAATCCTCTGGGTGTCTTCTCCACCCAGGGCAGTGAGCGGAGAGTTCAGAGAGCAATTTCTCCAGTCCAGGAGGGAATTGCTCACCAGGATGTCCCTGCTCAGGTCCCAGCCTGCTGTCCCACGGTGAGCAAACCCCACCACGCTCCCCACAGTGGCAGAGTGGTGCTCCACTCCCCCACTCCAGCTTCTTCCCCTGCAGCAGCTCCTCTCCTTCCCACATCCACAAGTGCCAGCTGTTTCTCTGCTTTTGTGGGGTTGTCCCAAACATCCCTCTACTTTACTTCCTCTAGATATCCAACTCCAAAAAGACCTTCCCACCAACATCCACACTCCCTGCTCCTGTACATGATTAGAATCCTATCACTGTTTGCTCAGCAGCATCACCCAAACACCCCCAAAATGGGCCCAAACTTTGCCCCTTCATTTGTCTGTACGCATCTTCCAACCCTCCCAATCTCCAAAGTACTTGGCTTTGTAAGCTTGGCCAGATCTTTCTTGGCTTTCATACTGATCTTGTTGTTGCATTTTAGGCTTCCTTTTAATTTAAAAAATCTCATTGATACTTTGCATCTTTTTTTTTTTTCTTTTTTTTTCTTTTTTTTTTTTTTATTTCCCAGGTTGCTAATATTCCTTTCAATGGGCCTTGATTAATGGCTGAAAGCTCAGGAATATTCCTGGTATTCACTTAGCCAGAGCAATTACACTGCAAAAAGCAGCATGAGGACCCTGGGTTGACATGCAAATAGCCATATTACACAATTAGTTGATGCACAATTAATTGGAATAATGACAAATATGGTCAAATAAGGCTGGGTTTAGGCTGTGTAAATCTGAGGCATACCTTAGGGTTATACAATTAAGAGATGTAAGGAGGCAACAGCAGAATCCTTCAAGGACAAAAAGCCTATTCCTGAGAAAAATGCTTTTTTCTTTAGATCCAACCTGGGAAAAACTGGCAAAACAACAGGCAAAGTGACCTGAACGTGACAAAGACCAGAGAGGCACATGTCCCTTACCTGTGTGGGCTTGCACTGAGAATTACCAGCACCAGTCAGGGCACCTCACCCTGCTCCTGCCCAGCAGCACCCAGGACCCTGCACAGGGCTCCTCTCTACCAGTCTCAAAGGCTTGGAAGAGTCCAATCACCCCCAAATCTGCCCAAGCCTCACAGGACACCTTTATTTCTGCTTCTCATCCTTTTTTATAACCCAAGAATCACCAAACTTTCTTGGAAGAAGAAGGAAAAAAAAACCCCACCAACATCTTGCACAGCATTGCCACAATGGTCTCCACTACGACCCACTAAAAAGGAGGATAAACTTTGAATGTTCATCTGTCAATTTTATTTCCCTCCCATCTGTTTCTCCCTGGTTTGCAAGCCCAGAAATGGGGAGAGAAGGTGGGATGCAGACACTTCTTTTCTGCAGCTGCTTCAGAGCTTGTCTTCCTGTCATCCAGGCCGACAGTGGTCTGTGATCCACACAATGACCAAACCTGCACAGCCCCATGGTAACAAAATAATTACCCAGCAGGCAGGCAGGGAGCACTGAGGGCTTCCTGCAGCCGAAAAAACAGGACACGCTCGTCACTGGAATGTGCAGAGGACGAGCATGCCTCGGGGTCCTTGCAGCGTTCATTTTATTTTATTACTACTTTATTTTCCTGTCCTTTAGAAAACTGCTGCATTAACCCCCAGATCTTAGATATTAAGCCTAGCTGGTGTTAACAGTTTAATTACTCTTACTGTTAATTATGATGCTTGCAGAGAGCGCTTGCCACCCAGTCCATGCAAGCTTTGATTTCCTGTACCGTTTGAATGGTGGGATGTGTTTTGGGGGTAGTTTTGTGTCCTCTGATGATAGAAGTCCCTGACGGATGCTGGGTGTTGAGACAGGTCTGAGAGCATCCCAGGATGACCCCAAGCAAGGTCCTTCAGATGTGCAAGTAAGAGAAGATATCCTGGAGGTGTCCTGATCCAGTCTGCACTTGTTTCCCTATTCCCTGTACCTTGGTCTGTGGGTCTGGATGACCACTTCAGATTTTTTCCTGATCTCTTTTATTCCTGCTGTTCTTGCACATCTTCCCAAACACTTCTGTTCTCTGAGTTCTCAGTGGACAGACCCCAGCATAGCTGAAGTAAATTTGTTTAAGAACTGACTTTATTTACAGAGAACTTTCCTGCACATTTCACCGGTTTGTGATATTCTGGATATTTTCAAGGCTTTAGATATCCACTTCTTCTCCTGTCTTGATCAGTAGCCTTACTCCATTGGTTGAAGAGGGAATTAATCAAACCCTATAAAACATTCTCCATGCTCAGTCTCTTACTGGGGTTCTATTGAGAAACAAATGATCCTTTAGGACTTAAATCAATGTTCCTTAAGCCAATACCATTCACGTGATTTCAGTGGGGTTTGGATCAGCTGTTTAGCATACACGTTATTGCAGTAAGTGTTCTTTATCTAGAGAAGATATTTAGCCTTGAGAAACGATCAGGAACATTTTAAGCAGCCGAAGACAAATTCTGCTTGATCACACATACAATAATGATTGATGGTAATGGAAAAAAACAAATGCTATAATGATGATTTACTCGCCTGTCAAGAAAAATTAGTCATCCTAGAATTCTGCCAACCTCACGTGTACGTGGGGATATGTGCACAAACACGTGTGTAGGTACACAGGCCATGTTGCCTCTGTGACAGCAGCACGTGCACACGCTCTGGGGCTGGGCAACACAGTGACAAAGAGTCTCTTGCACAGCAGAAAACAAAATTCACAAGGGTGGCAGCAGTGCTTTGCTGAGTGATGATGAGGGGAAGCATCTAATTACCAACGTGGGCCACGTGAACTATGGCTGGTATGTAGGAAAACACACAAAACACGTGTGCTGAGGCCTCACTTCACACTGCAAGTTAAACCAGTCTGGGTTTAAGCATGGACAGTTTTGTATTTCATCCTAGGGGTTTTTGGTGATATGGAATGGAGGTGATTTTGCAGGACCCCAGTGTCACGTATATACTGTCACATATTTGAAATAGATGTGCCATGTATTTCATCCAGTATTTATTTTTGCCAGCTGGGCTGTGGGGGTTGCTGCTATCAAACATTTGGGTTTCTTGCTGCCAATCAGGGAGGAGGGCTCTTTGTGGAGTTTTATTTGTTGGGGTTTTTTTCCTTCCCCAGCACAGTTTCAGGTAGTTTCATGTCATTAATACTGGTCGTGAACCTCCCCTCACATCTGAAACCGGCACGAGGGCGCAAGAGTGGACGAGACCATCCCAAGATCTGTGTTTCTTTACATAAATCAAATTCTTTTACAATCCTTCAACACAACACATTAAAATATGCCTGTCTCGCCCGCTCTCTCCCGGCAGCTCTCCCGGATTGCCTGCGAGAGGATGGAGACCCCTGGGAATTGTTTAGCAGCGATTCACTGGGTCAGTGTATTAGAACAGACTCAAGTCTATCAGCCAGATGGTGACTTCAGAAAAAAATTGACACACCATTTCAAACTGATTTCACGGAAACCCTCCTGAGGGGAGCCAGTGGGAATCCAGCAATCAGATCTGTTGTGAATAAATATTACAAAATTGTCAATTACAAAAGGGATGTTTAAAATGTTTGGCTGATTTAGAATCTATTCATTCCTTGCCTTATACTTTGATGATGGATCTCTCAATATCACTGAATGATTGCTTCCCTTGGCCGTAGAAATCTCAGATTTTAATTTTTTTTTGTTGGAAGCAGTTACTGTGCTGCCTTTCCAGGCTTTTATGGTAAGCAGGCATCTGAGATAAAAGCTAAGCCAGGTACAATTTGGAGCATGATGTCTTCTACAGACAGTAGCTTAAAAATGAGCATTGGACTTAATAAGGCAGTGAGGTCTGAACACTTTCAAAGCTACACAGGACCAAAATCTCTCACGGGTAAATTTAATCAATGTACATGCAAATATCTGCCTTTGCAGAGAGGAGAAGTTGGAATATTCTTCCAAGCACCAGTTATGCATGCTCATCAAGTTATGTATTCAGCTGAAAAAGTTATTTGCCTTGTGTTGAAACTCACAGTGGAGGCAGTTTTTGCGCTCCTGCTCCGCACGCGGCTGCTCTCGATCCATCACTTTCTCTGGCCTCGTTTCTTTGTCTCAAACTGCACACCCAGACAGGCCATCCCCATCTTGGCAGGGCTCACTCAGCCTTCCCCATCCTTGGCCACCCTCTCCCTCCATCACAGCAGAGCACACCAGTGTTGCCTGGGTCCATTCTGGAACAGTTCAGCTTCCCCATCACAGACACTTCCAAGGATCTTGGATTTTACCAGCACTACTGGACCACTCTCTGCTTCCCTCTGATGGAGACCAGATTCCTGATGTGGTCACTGTTCACCCCGCTTTTTTTTTAACTTTTTTTTTTATTCTTTTTCTGTCTGTGAGGTAGTTTAATTTATTGCCCCAGGGTGGTATCACCAGTTGTCTCTCTCTCTTTAGATCTTCATATAGTAAACAATAAAGCTCACCTCTGAGTGAAACTCTTGTTCCCACAGGTCTTTTAGCTGGTCTGTGCAGGTCAATCTTACCAGTCCTTCACTCCCACCAGATGGAGATATGATCACTACAAAGGACAATGAGGCATAGATCAAAGTTATTCCACAGACAGAATTTCAAAAGGTTTCTAAGGATGAAAATGAAATTTATAAAGCTTCATTAGTGCAGTATTATCTAATTGTATCCAGATTGTAGTAAATTTAAAGATTTATAGAAATTAATATACTATGTTTTCATCCTGGATTTGTCTCAATTTCTGAGGGATTACAGCACTTTCTAGTAGTCTTAAAATTTCTTCAACATACAGATAAATCTCTCTTCTAAATAATCCAGATTCCAGGCCTTGTCTCTCCAGATTGTATCTACAATTCAGCCATCAGTCTGAACCTGATCAGGGCCTGGAAGAACCTTTCTCAGCAAATATTTGTCCACCTTTTTAGAGACTTGGTTTGCCTGACTCGGAGGCGCTCTGGATGCAAGCAGTGATGTGTGGTATTTATATTGCCTTTCCCTGCGCCCTTGCTCCCTGGGCAATGGTCATAGGCAGCTCCAAAGAGGAAAGAGCCATAAAAGCTGATGTCTCTGCCCAGAAGGGATGGAAGATGATCTCACATCTGGGTGACACCTGTGGTCTCTGTCCCTCTTGCTCTAAATACCCGCTGTTTATCAGCACAGCTACCCTGCCTCTTGCTGGAGGGGCCTGTGCTGTTGGGGTCATGAAAAACCCTCACTGGACCCCCTCTTGCCTTGGGCACACCCCACCCTCCCCAGTGTGGTTGCAACCCAGTGCTGTCCTCACTTCTCCTCTGCAGCCCAGAGACAGCATCACTGACCCACCAGTACCCCCAGCCCTGGCTTTGCCTCTGCTGGAAATTGTGTCTGGCTGCCCCTCCAGCAAACCCTGGGACAATCTCATGCCTTGCAATGCCTGTGTCATGGAGTGGCAGTCCCAGGCAGCCCTGGGAAGCTGAGATGGGCTCTAAGTCCCTCTGGCACTGGGGGACATCTCCTCACTGCTCCCTTCTCAGTTCTTTGTCCCTGTCCCTGTGGTCCCCCTAGCTCCTGCCACTGGTGTTTACTTGGCATAGAGCAACAAACCAAAGACAAAAGTGCATGTGATTCACATGGCTGTGACCAGAGATTCCTTGCTGAGGTCTGAGACTCCTCGTCTCCAGCCTGTCCTGGCCCCCAAGTCCCTGCTCTCCCTTAACGCCCTTCCCAGGCGCTGGAGAAGCACTTCGGTGACTCCAGAACTCTGACATCAATCTTCTGCTGAGCTCCTCCTTGCCAGACCTCTCAGTGGTTTCCCAAACTCCAGGTCCCCCCCGTGGCCCTCAAGCTCTGTCCCCACACCCTGCTGCCATCCCAGCACACAGCACTTCAGTCAGCATCCAACCTGCCCGCCTGGGAAACTGCCTGCTGGGGGAACCGCTGCAAACGGAGACCAGGGACGGCAGATAGGGTTGCACGGTCATTATTTCCAGGAGCCTCTTGATCAGTGGTATGAAAGGCAACAACAAAGGTCATCCTGAACTTTAAACTCAACACCGTGCCCCATCCCCCCAGCAAAGCACTTTCCACCCAGGCAGTAAATCTTTCCGTGATGAGGGAGAGAGCACCATTTCCAACGAGCAGGTCCTTCCTTCCCAGGCAGTGCCTTCAGCAGCTGAGCCTGTGTTCATGCCAGGGAGAGACACAAAGGTTTGGTTCTGAAACTTGTAGCTCAGCCTCTGCCTCCAGTTTCTACACCGCCACAAGATGTTGGGTGACCTGGTTTCATGCTGGGCTGTCCCTGCAGCACAGCAGGGCTCGGGAATGGGGCTGACAGGCTTGGATGGGGTGTGCTAGAGACACCCCAGGCAGAGGAAACTCAAGGGACCTGGGTCTCCCTCAAAAGCAGGGAGCAGCATCCATTTTATCCACCTCCAGGCTCAAGGGGATTTTCCATCCCAGGGAGCACTGAATGCTTCTTGGGGCTTCAGTGTTCCCAAAACATCGTCATGCTTTCAAAGAAATGTCTCTCCCTGTGGTGAGATTTTTACAATAACTACTCACTGCACACCAAGAGGTATCACTTGTAACAAAGAAAAACACCCAAAGAACGAGAGAATAAGTCCTTTCTCCAGAAACAGTTCCACACAAACATTCAGATTTGAGTCAATATTATTGAGAATTTTTAATAAAATTGCTCAGAGTTTTCCCTCTGAATGACAACGTGAAACCACTTCTGTCAGCCACTGAATCTGCCTCACACCCTCTTAGGTCGTCTCTGAGGTTCCACACTCTTCCATGCTCTGGCTTTTTTTTTTTTTTTCCCCTTCCTTGCCTATAATAAGATTTATTATTGGGTTATTCTTCATGGTATATTAGCCCTTAGCCAGAGTCGGTGCTGACAGAAATGTTAGTCATTTGGGCTCTGCTTAACCTGCTAAGAAGAACTGAATTTACAGAATGGGACGAGGCTTTTTATGATTTCATTCCAGAGCCAAATCAGATAAGAATAATTATCCTCTCCTGGGATATTAGGCAGCACCTCCCCAGGACCGGCAGCTGACAGCTGTTTTATTGGTTGAGTCACTTGGGTCTGGAGTCGAGGATTAATTGTTCATGTGTCCGGGTGGCTCCAGGAACAACAGTGAAAGGTTCTTTCTGGAGATGGGAGATAATTTATTTTCAATTGTTTTCATGCACATGATTTCAGTGGACAAGGTGAATTAAAAATAAAATCGCATAAATAACCCGGCTCCTGCCACTCTCTGCATTCGTTGTTAAACACTAGCTTGTGCATTTCAAATCTGGGGTCTTTAGCAGGAAAAAAATGTAACATCAGAGGGGAAATACAGTCCTTCCAAAGCAAGTTCAGGCACACTTTGTCACCAAATGTCCTCTCTGACCAACCCAGGAAGGCAGTGCCTGATGCCCACCCCTGCCCTTCCTTGGCACCCACCCCCAAACGCTTTTATTCAGAATTAATTTACTCCTGCCTATCACCTGCTTGAGATTATTCTAATGATAATGGCCTGGATCCAAAGCAAATTAAAAACCAGTGGTGAGGCTTTCCCTGACTGGAGCAGCCTCGCACTCGGCTGAGCGCGGCTTTGCCGCAGCCCGCGTCTCTCGCGGGTGGCAGGGCCTGGCTGTCCCCTGGCAGGGACACACGCTGTGCCTCTGTGCCAGGCAGAAGGGGCCCAGGAGCGGGCAGGGAAGGCAGTTCCTGGAGCAGCAGGGGCTCAGCAGCACAGCCCCACCGCCCAGCTTGTGTGCACGGCTCTGCCAGCACCGGGGGAGCCAGGCAGGATTCCTCACCCACCCGGCCTGGGATGCGAGTGGCAGCAGGAATGAAAGCCCCCAGTTCTCCAAGGGTGTGCTGTCAGCTTTCTGCCCAACATCCCTTTCCTCCAGCTCTTGGAAACTGCCTGTCCATGGGTTGTGTTTTGCCTGTGTGCTGAGGAGGGGGAGCAGCTCCAAGGGGGTTTTTGCTCTGGGGTCTGCAGTTTGAGTGGAAAGGGGCAAGGCCCCAAGTCCTCCTGCAGAACTCACCCCAGTGCTCCCACAGTTGCAGCTCATGTTGCAATTGCTGTGCCTCAAAACAGGGAAGACATGCTGGGAGGAACAGCCTGCCTGTGTGGGGGCAGACATTTTCAACAACTGTTTCCCACCCTTCCCCCTCTTGACATCTTCATGTTGTGTCAAATCTGTGGTACAATTGCTCTGGATTGCAAGAAGAGTTTTAAGTTTCTCTCAAGGAGAGGGAAAAGAAAGGGTCAGGGCAAACCATCCCTGGAGCTGGGCAGGGGGCCTTATGGCTCTGGAGCAGGGTGGGTCCTAGCAGTGCTGCACCTCAAACCCAGGGAGCAGAGCCCTCCAGCAGATAAAGGACACAAGGTCTTGGTGTGCATGGAAGAGACGGTGGGCAGGTTTCAGACTTGGCACAAAGTGAGCAAGACTCTCTCTGAAGCCAACAAGCGTCTTTGCCCACTTCTGCCAGGGCTAACTTTGTCCCTGAGGCCATTACCCGGGGGCTTTCAGGCGCTTCGGGTGCACAGTGCTGATCTGTCAGATGAGGAAGTTATGAGGAAGCAATGGAGTGTCACGAAGGGATTGAAGAGAATTGATACGTGAGCCTGGATAATTATGAGGTTGCCAGTCCAGTGTCATTTCACGGCTGGGCTGGCTCTTTGTGGTGTATGATACCCATCAATGCAAAAATGGAAATGAAGATAAATGGGGCAATGGCAGAAGCAGTTAGATCTATCTTGCAGGCTGACTGCTGAAGTTCCCTGTTGATTTGGGAACAGCATCCTCCATCGGCAGCAAGAGGTGAATTTGGAAAGTGTGACTTGCTGCAGCCTGCTATGGGATCTGCAGCTAGCCATTGAGTACTGCCAGGTCACCAGGCTGAGCAGTTTTAAGAAAATAGTTGGCCAATTTGTACTTTTTCAGGGTAAAATTGTCACTCCGCCGTGTCTGCTTTGCCTGTTAAGGTGAACATCACAGGGAAGGTTGAAGTAGTGATGCAGCTGGGCTGGGAGGACACCAGGGAGTGACAAAGCCATGGGGTGGAAATTTTAAGTTAGATAAGAAATAATAGGAACTAAGACAGAGGGTATTAAACTATATCCATGCAATAGAAAAATGTAAGAGAAGCAAAGGTTTGACTTCAGAAGAAGAGAAGAAAAACTTGTTTCCATGCAGGAGAGAGCTGTCTGTGATGTACCTGATCAGAGTCCCAGCAGACAGGACACTGAGGCTCAGCTGGGCAGTGTGACTTTCTCAAGGTCACATCAGTATTTCCCTCCTTGGGAGGGAAGTGTGGACTATAAGAAAATGGAACTTGTGATGTGCACCAGCACGTGTTGCATCATCCTGAAGCTGACTTAGGCTCACTCCATCTGACCCCACAGCAGCTGCAGACAGGCATCCCTGAAAAGCCAGAGATGCAATATTTTAGAAGGGGCAAGATGCTTTCTACACAAGAGATTTGTAGGAATTACAAGAAGAGGAGGAACAGAAGATGCTGCACATTAAAAAAAGCTCTGCTGGCTATAAATGGGTTTAGGTAAGGAAACAATTGTTCCATATAGCAGTTACTGACTGTCTACAGAGAGATGCCAGAAATCCCAAAGCAGAGGTGGAGGGTGGAGAGGAGGAAGCACTAAGGATGGTTTTGAGAAACCAAGTGTTTTGGTTGTCATCCCCAGCCCTCTGCAATGAAGAGCGATGCCAAACAGATGATGACATGATTTATTTGCAGAAGGTGGTGCCCTCACCATGCATGAGATGTCCAGGAAATAAAGGTTCTCAGACCTCAATTAGCAATGAGATTCCAGTGATAACGAAGCACTGATTGCTGCCTGGGATGGAGGAGAGTGAGCCCTGATTAGGGGAGTAGTGGAGGGTGTCTCTGTAAACATGGGCAAATCCGGGGCTAAAGTGCTGGGCTGACATTACCTGTCACCCTCTGTATTTCCCCCCACTTCCATGAGCTGAGAACACGTGGGAGCTTCAGCCCATACTCGCTGCGTGGTCTCCACAGAGAGGACACCTTTCCCAACTCAGGAGATGGAGATTTGGGTCACAAGCACTGGCAGTGAGTGTGCACAGTGTTCTACACATCAGTGGGGATGCTGCTCTGCATCCTTTCCAGCCAGGAAAGAGGAAGGCTTGAGTCAGGCAGAGGAGCACTGCAGAAAATACAACGGCACTGAAATCACCACTTCACTCCACATCCTCCTCAGGAGGAGGGGAAATTTGAACATCCTTCAAGTTTAGGACACTAAAGTAAGTGAGGAGCATTTCGGATCCTGTCTCACCCCTGCAAAGAGGAGAATTATTGAGAACAGGAGACAGAGTGTCCATTTTACCAGCCTGGCAAACATTTAATACAAAGTCTAGCAGCTCTAGATAGCTCCTTCGTGAAGCATAACTAAGACGTTGACAAGAGATTAAAAAACTTTGTCACATCAATGCAAGAAATTGGAACTGGATGCAGTTTTATTGGAATGTAAGGGCTTTTTTCCATTTCTATGTTCAATAGGAAACTTAAATATTGAAAGGAAAGCTCTCTGGGAATGGAAAATCTCCTCCAGTTCACCCCACAGCAGACAAGAGGGATGATAGCTTTTCAAACCAAGGCTGAGATCTCTCCTGGGAGGAAAAACAGCAGGAAAAAAGGTCAAAAGGTTAAAGCTTAAATTTAGGGGACTTGTTTTCTTCATTACTTTTAAATTTCATCCTTTAAGATAAGAATTTAATAGCACAAATTTGGGAGATATTTCCATTTTCCCCATTAGGAGGTAGTTGCACACAGTGGATGCAGTCAGGGCTGCAGAGCTTCTCTCTCTTCCTGGCAGAGTGGTGGTGGGAGGTTGGTGAGTTGAGGATGGGTAGACCTCCAACTCACCCCATGGCCTGCGAGCAGGTTATTCACCCCTTTCTGGTTTTTCTCCTATATAAGAAAAGATGCAAAACAAGCAACTGGAGCTTAAAAGGGCTGGAAATTCTTGGCAAGGTCTTCATCAGCAGAAGTCAAGGATGTGATAGGACAGTGGTCCCCGTGCCTCAGTTTCCCTGGCTGTGGCAAAGCTGTGCTGTCCCCCAAAACAGGCTGGAGCTGTGCTTATAAATCAGCCAGCTAACAGGACTTCGAGCCGCTGTAACAAAATCAAGCATGAGAAAGTTGATATCTTTTTTCCCTCCCCCCAAATCAGATGCAAACCTACTCTGCTCAAATCCTCTGCTCTTAATGTGGGACACTGGCAGTTTAAGAGGGGGGCAAAGCAGGGATTTCTGATGCAAAATTCAGGACAGTTGAGAGGCAATGCAATAATTGTCAGTCCAGAGAGCATCCCGGTGCACATGTTCGGAGGATAAGAGTGTCACCAGAGTCTATTGTCTGTCCCCTCTCTGTTAAAGTAGAGATAAGGCTGGGATAAATCTCACTGGGACATTCTGCCCTATGATGTTATTTCATGCCACATCACCTAATAGGTGTATTTTCACACTGCTTGCTACTGCTGTGAGGCTCTGCAGCTCCTAGCCAGGCTGACAATCTCACTATATGGAGAATGGAATAGTGACGGCTAATTGATTTTACAGCAGTACCGAAGGACAGACAATGAAAGTACCATCAATTTAATCCACTATTTAATGGTTCCAATTTAGCCTCTGTAAATGCTCACTAAACTAATTTCTCTGGGTTCAGCAATCTGAAAAGCTATCATATCTCTAATCTCCTTCAATATATTCATCTGGAAAAGGGAATTTAGCCAATTCTGATGTGCGGAGATGATCTGTTAGCACAGTGTAAATGTTTATAACACGGCAATCTAGTTCGTTTATAAGGATATGAAAAGTTTTATTGGGGAGGGCACTGAAGTGGAACCACGGGATAATAGGCAGTTACCCAGCAGTCTCTGGGAGCCAGGGAGCGGGCAGGCATGCAGAAAAATACTAGGATTTACTTTAATCCCAAATTGTAAGCTAAAGTTCTGCCCAGTACATGATGCACCTGGGACTACTGGAACAAAGGATTGTCTCCCGTCCCCCCGTGACCCAGGCTTTCACGCTACACCATGATAGCAACAGTCATTTTATTTCCTCCAAGAGGCTGAAAATTAGTTTAGTTTTAGCACATATATCTCTCCTTGTCCAACCAGATTGCTAGAGGGGAGCTAGTCTTGAGGGCACTTTCTCTCCTCTAAGGTTTTGGGGGGTTTGGGGGTTGACTTTTGGGGTTTTTTACAGAGGTTGGGTATTTCATGGTGAAGTCTGGTTGCCCACAAGTCCTGGATCCCACCCCTGATTGTCTCCTGCTGCCAGGATACCTCTGCTACTCTTTCAGCTCCCAGGCAGCCCTGAGACCCTCCTGAAGTCAAGGTGGAGCTTTTTTCCACAATTGCTGTAGGAACAAGATCCAGTGACCTGTCCGTAGAGGGGAAAGTTCCCTTGAGGATTGAAGTTCTTCTCCAGCAATTCACCCCTACTTCCCCTCTCTTGGAGGAAAGCCAAATCAAAAAACCAAAATCTGCCACCAATCCAGGACAGAACACATCAGGTTTAGGTTTTGGACCCCATCCAAGCATCATCCCTCCCTCTTTGTTGCCTGTATCCTGAGGAGAGCAGAGACAGGTATGTGCTGGTTCTGCTCCCAGAAACTGGGGGCTGTTCCTAAGGCTGCTGTGGACACTGGGGACATGTGACAGACCATTTCTTGTATTTAGAAATTTCCTCTCAAGATTACACTTGCAGGAGGACATCCAGTTTTGGGAGCAGTTCGCAGCCTCAGAGTTTTGATGGTAAGGAAGAAGAGATAAAGCTTTTCAGCCTGTCACAAGAGAGAGGGATGACAGTGAAATAGTCTCTGTGTGAGGGAGTTATTTTAAATGTAATGCATATTTCTGTTCCTTCCTCTAATAGCTGCCACGTGCCAACACACCTGCAAGAGAGAATCTACCCATGTAGACACAGACCTGTCTTTGTGCATGGGACATGTGGGAGTCCATCCCAAAACTCTTCATCCCCAGTTGCCACCACCATGCCTGGTTTGTCACTTCCTGCCGTTTAGACAGGACCTGGCAAACCCGGGCGGGCACCCAGGAGTGGAGCTGGCATCAACTGTCCTGGGCTGGCGAACGTCTTTCATGGAAAGAGCACTTCTGGACTGCAGTGGCTTTGTAGTCCAACCATCTTTTTTTCCCTTTTAAATCCAAAGACAATTCCACAAATGAGCTTCTGCTTGATTAGTGTTTTAATGAATATATCTGGATACACCACAAGTCCACCAGCCGTGACTCCAGAGCCACAGGCGATGCTATCCAGATGCTGCCTTTGTGCTGTCAGCTCGGGGTGTTAATGTCGGCTACGCCAGGGGAGCGAGAAGGGCAATAGTCAAGGAATAAGTGTCACATGAGACCGTGATTTCCCCTGGACCCGACTCTCAGCTTCGGTGCAGGCACTGTGAGGTCCAGATGGGCGATGAAAGGCGCTGGGCCGTGCTCCTGCCTGCCTGGGACCCCGGACTGGGGCAGCTGGGACCCCGAGCCGATGCTCCCACTCCAGGCAGCCCCTTCGCTGGAGCTGCAGCACTGATTGCTTGGCTCCCGTTTTTTGGCTGCGCTGCGGATGGAGAAAGGGCTGCTCGCTCACCGAGTGTGCTCATGATCACTTTGGATAGGGAAATCCTGAGCAAGGGCAGGTTTCCTTCTGCTCCCTGGACTGATCCCCGGAAAGGGACACTGCACAAGATGCTTTATGGAAGCAGGGCACATTTTTTTTCCCTTGTAAATTATATTTAACATTCCAGAGAACTTTATTGCATTTGGTGTTAGGGTTTATGAAAAAATCTGTATTTAACTTCAAGCCCTGGTAAACATCTTTGCTTATGTTGTTATGTGATTCTTTATTTGAGTATTTCGATTTAATTTCACAGTTCATATACCTTAAAGTTTTGATTTTTTTTTTCCCCTCCCCTCTCATTCAGGGAGAGCCAGGGCTGGCCAGGGGCTTGTTGGTCTCTGGTGAGCTCTACTCTCCCATGGGGTGGGCGATCCTGGGCTGCCACCTCCATCCCTCATTCCTAGAGAGGTGCCTGGGCATGGGGAGCAGGCAGGAGACCCTCTGAGGCTGGGGAAACGCTGCATCTCAGCCCGCTGCCCTCCTCAGCTCAGCAGCTTTCAAGAAGCCAGTCTTCTGCAACTGGTCATCCCTGGGAGCTCCCAGGGCTTTCCCAAGTGGGAAATGCATAGGGCTGAGTGTAGGCCAGCACAATGGGGCTGTCCCCAGGAGCACGTCTGAGCCAGGTGTCAGGAGCCCATCCCAAAATCTGTTGAAGTCTAGGGAAGTTTTTCTGCTGTCACCAGTGGACTCTGAATCAAGCCAACAAATCCTCTTGTCACAGCTTCAGCCTCCACAGAGGGAGGAAGGGGAAGATGAAGAACCAAAAGGATGGCAGCCATAAAGACTGCAGGGAAATGTAAATATGGAGCTCAGTGGCAAAACGTGTTGGTCTCCAGGTGCCAGGGGTTGGCTGCCAAGTGTACAGGTTGTTTTGATAGCATGACGCAGCTCAGTACCTTGGGTTTGTGCTGCTTCCATCAGCTCCATCCTCATGGTCTCATCAGGCACATTGCATGTTCACTACCTGGGAATCACGTGCCCAAATTCTCCTGCAGCTCTGTGGCAAAGGGAAGAGATGTGCAAATGTTTGTCCCACTTGGATAATTCATTAAAAGCTGGTGAGGCTGCTGCCCAGAAGACAAGAAATGGTGAACTTGGATAATGATGGGGATTTCTGTAGTGCTGGCTCCATTTAAAAGATCTATGTGTAAGATCTTGTTTCCCTATTTATGCACTCTTCCTGTGGGATTGGCTCCCTCCAGACCCAAATGCAGCAGCACTTTGGCAGCTCAAATGGCCACAGGTGTATGTCCACTTCTCACTGCTATTTACAGAACATAATTTTTAACCTAAACCTGTGATTAAATTGTCTGATTGATGATATTGGATAAAAAAACCCCAAACCAACAGGATGTAGAGTTTTTTGAAGAGTTTTGCTCTTCACACTTAGATTTATGCTCCAATTTTTGCTTAGACAAAACCCAATGCAGCATTGCTGAATAAACATCTATTTTAGGAAGACTTTATGGAGGAGAAGTGACCTTGTGGGCAAACCCTACACACAGGCCACACCAACAGGACACAACACTTTGGTATTTTTGAAGAGACAGAATTTATTTTTCATCCCGTATGTGAATGCTGTGTACTGAAGATTTCCTATTCACTTCAGCATGCCTGGCTCACCAAATAACCACTATTTGCATTTTGAAGGACTTTCCCACAAATGTGTGTGTCATACTGATACACAGCTTCATTTCCTTTGGATGCTCTAGGCCGTATGTTCCAGTCTTGAATATGAAAATCCTGTCTTGGAATGCCAAAGGTCTCAATAAATCCACCAAAAGGAAAACATTTTTTATTATTCTTGAGTAAAATCAAAACAGACATAACTCTTGGTCAGGAAATGCACCTCTCCAACGAGGGGGAGGTTAAACTACGTCCAGAAAGGGTGAAATAAATTGTATCTTTGCCTTTCTAAATGAAGAGTCATACTCTACTGCACATCTTTGTACAAAATTCCCATTGACACCAATTCCACTTATTTATTGATTGTTTTTTTATGTGCTCAATGCCATAGCAACGGGCTACATTCCATAAATTAAATGCAACATTGCATTAAGTTAAACTTCTCGCAGTGGAGAACACACACAGCACCCAACCCTGTGCTGCTCCTGAGCACTGATAAATAAACCAGCAATTATCCCAGGCTGAGCAAACGCTGGCAAGGAATTGTGAAAGGCATTCAGTTTGCACTTCTCTTGGTGGATGGGCACAGGCACCTCCACGTGCACACGAAATCACACAGAGTGTGACACATCACAGAGCGGGGCCCTCAGCCTGCAGTCAGCGGGAACATTGCCTGGCTTGCTGCTGGTGTGCTACTATTTAGCTCCAAGCTACTCCTCACATGTGTAAAATTAAGCAAATGAGCAAAGAGAGAAGTCCTGGATCATCAGAATAACTACAGCTCGTCTGCATTTATGGGTGTCATTCATTTTAGTGACATCATTGCTCCATGGTAACGAGTATATTTTAGATTGGAGAAATAGATGGCATGAAAAATAGATTAGTTTTATTTAGATAGATTATATCATTATATAAATAGATAGACCACTCTATTTCTACTCATCTTCCACCTCCTGGTTAATAGGACACAGTTTTATTTATAGATAGAGATGCAGGAAATGTTTCCATGTAAATATTTCATAATTCTGTTGTGTTTCTGTGTTTTATTTTAATGGGCCACCCCGATTGTACCAATCTGAGCTAGGTAATATGTTTGTGCAAAGAGGAGGGTACTTTAGGGTTGTCCAGATGGATCCAAAACTGGGGATGCTCAGAGAGCAGATCTGCCTCATGTATTGAATGTGGGAGAGTAAGGACTAATGCCAGGTCCTGGAGGGGACTTCAAGCAGGGAATTTGGGTTATACTAAAAAAATAGCAGGGATTGGGGAAGGAGGGGATGAGGGGGAACAGACATTTTTCTGTCCAATCTGGGACCACTAAGCAGCCAGGAAATGCCACGCTGTCCCTGTTGCATGGCAAGAAATGGGGAGAGACCCCAGGTGTCACTGGAGGAAGGGTCCTGCCCTACCAGCAGGTCCTCTCCTGGGACTGGGACCCACAGGCTTCATCTGGTGGTGACACCCCAACAGACTCCTGGTTTCCAGATGTCATTTTGGGTGTGCTGTGAACATGCCAGTCTCACTTTCCCCAGGATGGCAGCCCAAAACCCCTTCCCCACGCAGCCTCCCACCCCAAACCCTCCCTCGCAAAGAAACGCGACTGCACCTCATCCACAACAACCCCACAGAGACTGAAACCACCAGGCACATGGGATGGAGCCTTCACTGCACTACGTGAAGGAGCAAAGCCCAGCAGCCCAGGCTCATCCTGCTCCTTGCTGGGGCGCGGGTGATGCGCGGCTGTCGCGGCGCTGGCGCCTTCCCCACGCGGCTCAATTACAAGCAGACAAGGCAGTGTCACATGTGATTCACAATGTCGATTTCATGCTCGCGGTAACCATTTGCGAAAGAGCTGCGGAGGTTTTACATTTGATAAGAAATCAACAGTGTTTGTGTTTGTAAAAGACCGATCACGGAGTGTGACAGCTCCGAGAGATTGCTGCGGAGCATTGACTGCATGTCTCTAGTCTGTCATGGACCCATAAGTATTTATTTCAAATGTTGGTGGTTTGTGTTGTGATGGTGGTGTGGTTTGGAATTTTTTTTTAAACCAGGATGTTTGAAAATAAACTGTCAGTCTCTATTTACAGCTGAACAAGTAGAAAATACGAGAGATTTTAGGTTAAATTGTCAGTTAACAGAATTCAAAATAGAAAAAAATATGTACAGCGCTTGCTGGTTTATTACCTGCTGGAAAGAGAGTATCGTTTCTAAATTTAGAGATACAGATGTCTCTCTTTCAGGTAACACAGATTGACTGTAGAGCATATTTCAGGTGCCTGTATCTTCCTGAACACTCCCACCTTGCCTACCCCAGCACATTTGCATCCAATTACTGGAGCATTAACTGGTAGGGGCCTGGTGCAATCCTCACTATGCTGGTGTAAATCTCAGCATTTTGATAGAAACGTTCTGGATTTACCAGCAGAGCTGAGTTTGTGATCTTGCCTCTACATCCACAGTCTGACAGGGTTTTGGAGCCAGGTGACCAGGGCCAGATACTCATTTTGGACACATGTGGGTTTCTTGAGAGAGCCTCAATCCTCACTTTTACACCAAGCAGCAGCCTCTTGCCCGCTCACTAAATGACTTCTCTCTGCCTGAATTTCTGAACCTCTTCTCCAAAGGCAGGAAGATGCTACATCAGTTCTTGGTGACTGTTCTTGGCAGCTTCATGATGCAAACTCAGGTATCCGAAGCAGACAGACAGGTTTCAGTACAAACTCTCCCGCATCCATACCTGGCTCCCCTCATTTCTAAATTCAGGTTTGCTGAACCTTAGCCAAATGAGTCCAAAAAACTTCCCAGTCTCTACAAGCAGTCAGAACAGGAAGTACTGATATATACTGGGACCCATACATTTCACAACAGTATAAATAAGATGAGTCAGGAGTTCTCCCAGCTGTGAGTATCCAGCTCTTAAACACAATTAGGAGCCAGCTTTGCACTCATAACAGTCAGGTATTGCCTCCAACTGGCTGCATTTCAACCATGAGCTTTCTCAAAACACAAGAGAACAGATGCTATCCTACACTAATAAGTGCTTCATTTCTTGACGGATGCTCTGAGTAGTGAACAGCATCAGAGGAAAGAGAAGGAGGGAAAAAAAAAAAAAAGAAATAGAACATGGAACATGGAACATGTATGTTGGGCCAGGACTTGGCTGGAATAAATCTGAGCATCTCACAGTTCAGTGGAGCAATATTGGTGAGACTTGACTGAGGATGTCTCTGTTTTAACACACATAACAGTCTGCAACTGTGTTGGGAGAAAATCATAGACCCAGAAGGAAATAATTCTGTGCTCCACCAAGTCATGGAGGTCTTGAATACCACTCTGGAAAGCCTTGGCTTTGTCTGAATTCCTCCACTTTTCCACTCAAAACGCTGCCTTGTAAAGTCTGGCCCAATATTTCTGTTTCAGCTTCCATGTCCTTGGTAGAAAGGAGAGACACTGCATGACAGCCAGGATGCAGTTCCATAGTCTGATCTGTTCCATGGACGAAAAATTAATTTAGTTGGGTCAAAGACTCATTTATGATGGAACAAAACTGTAACCAACTCCTTCACTGGGCTTGTTCTGGCATAGCTGGTATCCAGTGCTTGTTGCTGCAGGGTGGTGGATTTTTCTGCAAGGCTCTGGGAGTCCGTGCCGTGGTGCTGCTCAGCTGTGTTTCTGGTGTGGTGGCTCCTGGGACTCTACCATCAGTGCTGTAATGACAGAGATGTTTTTTTCCCCCAAAGCTCCAGCTCTTGAAATCTTGTGAATATGAGAACAATTTGGATTGCTTCCAAGCAAATTTCTAGTTCATGGTTACGGAGAAAAACTTGAAGATCTAAAGCCTTTAGGCTAAGCAAAAATAAATATATATGTATTTAGGGGTGAGAAAAAAGAAAGAAAGCATTTAAAATTAATTTCTTGACATCTCACACATCACAGGTCCGTGTCATGAGTTTCTGGCTCCAGCTGTTGGCTGCTGGAGGTTCACAGCCTGGTAGATGTCTCTATAAGCTAAGATGCCTCTGCCTCTCTGCCTGAGATGTTGCTGAGCCACTGCTGAGAGCAGCTTCATGCATTTCCTGCTGAGTTTTTCCCCAGGCATGACCCAGCTTACCTGGGACATCCCTGCCTGGACACTGCTCCTCCTTTCCATTCCCCACGTGAGTGCCAAAGCCAGCAGTGCTCGATGCACCACTCCAGGAAGGGATGCTAGCCTGAGTTACCATGCTCATCCTCCTCACAGGGTGCTCCCAAGACCCTTCCCCTCTTCTCCATGGCTCCCAAGTGCACAGCTCCAGCCTGCAGCCCCCCTGGCCAGCCCTCTCCCAACAGACCTGCCCCTCACTGAGCTCCCTGTGACCAAGAGAGCCCGGCACATTTACTGTGACTGCCTTGTCAAAGGCCAGCATTGGAGCCTGCCTGTTTGCAAGCTGTGAATTTCCTCCATGTTTATCCCCTGGAGGGGTTGTTTTGTGGGTTTATTGACTAAATAAGGGTATTGATTTGTTAAGAGCCTTTCTTCCTCCTTTCAGTGGGAAATATTGCTATCTCTTTCCTCTCCTCTGTACTCCAGGTGAGAAGTTCTTTTAGTGACACCATAAATTTCCATCTCTGCTTTTCTCTGCTCTGTAAACAAGTGTTTGCCTGTCCACAGGGGTTAATTTGGTTATGTTAAATGCTCTGCAGATCCCTCCTGGGCTCTGCACTCTCAGACTTGCTCCGAAGGAGATCCCCATGCTCACCATGCAGACACCCTCCACCACCCGCTGCACTTCTCCTGACACCCCCCCCGAGAGCTCCATCCACAGCTGCTTCAGGATCAGGGTGTTGCAACAGCCCACACTAAAGCAGTGCTCCCAAAAACAGGTGACCAGGATTTCCACTGGGAAACAGGAACCTGTAGAGGCTGTTTGGGGGCTAGCACATGATAATCACTGTTAAGAATGAATGAAGGTCATAATGTCATTCCCTCACGTCTGTTTTATAAGGTGAGACAGTGGTTATTGCTTGCCATTGTCATGCAACACTTGGATGTGCTGGTGTCCATAAATGCAAAAGATTTTGCTTTCCAGAAATTCATGGTCTCTGAAAGGTCTCCAGTTTTTCTGGATGAGCTTGGCTTGGACCCGGTGAACCCTTCTTGCTAAGGAGAAAGCGCAGGTCTGAGGGAAAGTGCACAGGAAAGTCGTCTGTTTCTGAGCTTTTCAGAGGTGTCTCCAGTTTTACAGACTCCTCACGCCCATGGATAGGTTTCATTTGCCTTTCATTTCCATGAAATCCATCCAAAGTCCCAGGCACAAGGGGGAAAGAGGAATAAGTGGTTTGGTTCACAGTGTATTTTCAACTGGAGTAGGATCATCAGCACCCTGTGTTAGACGAACTTCCTAATTCACACTGTTAGGGACCTTTCACCGTGATCCTCCTTAGACTAATTCTTTCCTTCTCGAGATCATGCTCCAGCAGTGAAACAAACTACTTTAATCTCTTGGGATGGCGGAAGAGATTACAACAAGTTCCATTAATCTTTTGCTTGGCTTAACTGTGAGCCATAGTGGGCCTTGGCGAGCTGTCGCAGAGCTGGACCATCAGCAAGGCTACTTGGCTGGCTACTGCTACCAGCAGCAGGTGCTGCAACCAGTCCCACCGGGCTGGATCCGTCTATCCTCCCCTGGGCTGCACCATTGAGCGTCGTGCCATAAAGGAGTTAATTTCAGAGTATTGCAGCACTGCACGAGCCTGGGGAGTCAGCAGGGAGCAATACAACCCCAAGCTCATGCAATACTTGGGAAATTCACACTTGTATGCCCATATCCCTCAAAAGCCTCCTGAGCTGTCAGCGTTATAGATCCTGGGGAGGCTGGCGGGGCTGAGGCACCATCGCAGCCACCAACGGTCTGATGAAACTGTAGGAAACACATCCCAGAAGGTGCTGTGTCAGCTCTGTTATTTATACAGCAGCAGAGCTCCATGGGCAGTGGAAGCACAGCTAATGCAAGGCAGAGGCTGTGGAACCTCTTGGGCTTTTTCAGCATCTTGGCCGTGACCTTTGCTTCACTGAACTGAGGAGGAGAGGGTGCCCTCGTCTTGGCAATACCAGGGCACAATCCAATGACTCCATTCAGTGTCCCTGGGATAATGTCAGCACAGCACAGTGCACCATCATCAGATGAGGGGCTTTGGAATTGAATGAAAATACCCCAGAAGAGGAAGGAGGTCTGGCCTGGCCACCAGGCTATGCTATAGGAAACACCAGGGCTATATTTTTGTGATTAGAGCACACAGAAATGCCAACACGCTCCTGCAAAGTATTTATCCTCGAGTGTTCCATAGCAGGCACTCTACCAGGACTGATTTGGACACGGCCCAAATGCCTTTACACTAGAATTTGAATCAGTCACCCAAAGGTTTGAACCATCCAGTTGAGTGGCATAAAACACCGATTATGCAGCCAGCGATTTCCACCCCGCTGCCCCAAGAGAAACCCTGATGTCTGATCCTGTGGGCCACGGTGGGAAAGAGCAGGTAAAAGCAAGCTCAGGAATACTGCCTGCAACAGCAACACAACATCTGCTGCACCAAACCTGCCTCTGGATTCTCGAGCCTGCTGCTGAGCTGACTTACTCCTGCCTTACGCCGGCGTGAGAGATGAACCAGACCCTTGGTGTGCGCAGTGAACATATGTCCCAGCAGCTGCCGGGGAGCTGTGCTCCAACCCAGTTGTGCGAGCAGCAGGTTCGGCTGGGTTTCCTCAAACCCGGAGTGCCACAGAAGGCATTAATAGGCTGTTTGGTGCATGCTGGGGAGCACCTTGAGGATAACCAAACCACGAGCAATAAACAACACCGCTTTGCAAAGAATGAGTCGCGCCAGGCCAACTAGATAGCTGCTTTCTTTTTTTTTTTTTTTTCCCGGATCAAATTACAAAACTAGTGGATGAAAAGTCTTACAGAAGATGTAATGCATCCAGACTTCAACAGAGCATTTGATATTGATCCTTGCAAAATGCTACTTGAGAAACTAATCTGGACTGCCTTAGATATGGGCATTAACAACACTGCAGACTGAAAAGCATCGGCCGGGCTGCGAACAGAGAGGAGACACCAAGGGCCAGCAGCGCTCTGACATATGAGAGCTGTGTCACAGGGCCAGCCTTGGCTCAGCCCCACAGAAATAGGGGACATGAGGTGATGGGGACAGGGCAATTCAACCACAGATTGACCTGTAAGGACTCAAACAGGCACCTTCCTAAAAAATAGGGAGTCCATAGGGAGTGGTGCCGTCATTGTTGAGGTGCTGGTCTCCTCTCTGCCTTGGAAACAAGGTGATCCTGTCCCTGGGCTGATTTGGGGCTATGGCAGGAGATGGTGGTCACCAAGACTATTTTTGAAGCAAAGCTCATCCTGGCCAAATCCCCACTGCAAACGCTGCCATCAGCCTCCCTTGGCCTCAGGACTGCTCTTTCAAATATATATTTTTAATGCTGTTTCATGTTTACAACTTCTGTTAATGAGGAGCATGGGCAGAGAAAACTTTGGGGAGTTTTGCTGTGAGTGTGGGAGGCAGCTGAGGCAGCCACGCTGCCCGGGGCTGACAGGGGTTGCTGGTTGGCCCTGGCGCAGTTTGGCAGCTGTCACATCTCCCTGCCAGACAAGGCTGACCTCGAGCCTGGGACCCTGTAGCAGGAAGCAAAACACACGTCTGGCACATGAGCTGTAGAAAAAGACCCACTTTTGTTGTCACCGGCAGAAAAACTGACACTTTCTGGAGGCTGACATCCTCCTGATCATCCAGGCAGATCCGTGGTCACAAACTCGGGTTTTGGCATCCCAGCAAAGGCACCAGTCTTTCACATGAGGTGCAGACTTGCTACCCAGACTTTTATTGAAGGAGCAAATTGCAGACAGGGGTTTGACCATCAGTCCTTTTTAAGATCACTCTTCTTGCTCCCTTTTCTCATCAAACAAGGACAACCCTCCATGAAATCCCCCTGCCAAGCAAAGCCCATGTGGGAAGAGAACAGGCATTTCAGCCACAAGCTTCTTAATCGTTTGCCCTCCTACTCAACATCCAAGTAAACTTAGGACTCTGCGTGTCTCTACCCTGCTCACCCCCTTTTACTTTGCTCCTCCAGCCCATCTCCCTGCATCCTGCTCCAGTAAAAAGTGTCCCAGCCCCTGCTGATCTCACCCAAAGCAATCCCAGTGCCATCAGGTCATGTCTGATCATGCCATTAATCTGATTATTTACCATGTGCGTGTTTAAATCCTTTGATTGTTTCTGTACCTACCGAGATGTTGATAGGCGTGTTGCTGAAAAGGCAGGGGTAAAACATTCAGTCACACCAAATCAAATAAATAAATTCTTCAGCATCCTGTTGGAAAAGTGTACGATCCAGGCACACAAGCACACTTAGCAGGTCAAGCACTCAGTCAGCACCCACTCTCCATGCTGGGAGCCAGCAGCCAGTGCGAGGTTTTGCCAAGCTGGCAGGAGTGGGATGGCACCTCTTGGAGCAGGAATGTCCAGGTGGGAAGCGGCTGTGAGTTGGCATTACCTGGGTCCCACCAGCCTCTCTACTGACCTCCACCTGGAGGAGCCATCCCTGCGGGGTCATCTGCTGAGGCTTTTCAGCTCCAAAAAGATGTCCTTTATTTAATTCAAACTGATGGAGAATCTCAATAAACCCACAGTTCCCAAAATCCCCCATTCTCATGGTCCTTCTCAGACATGTGCCAGCTCCTCACCTACCCAAACACCCTCTTTGCACAGCAATTTTGCGTGGCTGCAGGGTTGCAGCACCCTTTGGGCACCTATCCATCCCGTAGCCAAAGGGTCAGAGCAGCTGTGCCAGCCTTCCAGCAGCACCCACTCCCTTGTGGGATTCATGTGGCACGCCATGGTTCCTGCATCCTTCAGACGTGTGCTTCCTCTCTGCCATGCAGCTCTCCCACCCTGGAGCCTGTGCTCCCATCACTGGGACATGCAAACATCCCCTGATTGCCGGACCAGAGGCAGAGGGCAGCATGTGGGGACCAGGGAGGGCCAAATCAGGTTTGTTTCCCTGATAAAACCTGGGGAGGATTATGGTCTCTTTAAGCCTGTCTCCACAGCCTTCCAGCTCCCCGTGCGCTGACCCAGTCGTGTGCTGTATTAGAATTGTAGAGTAATAAATGAACAGTGGAGGGGTTTGTAATGATGATTAGGGACTGAAATTGGTTCAGATTTACAGTGTCACTCAGGAGCGGAGGCAGAGGGGGAAGGCATTCTGCGCGGCCTAATGGATCCATCAACTCGTTTTGGCTGCTCGGTGGGCCGCGCAGGGTCACCAGGCTTTCCGCTGGCAGCACAAAGCACTTCAATTTTGTTAGGAAATGTATCAATTTAACTGACTTGAGCAGTGCACGGCGGAAAAAAAAAAAAAAAAAAAAAAAAAAAAGAAGGGGGGGGGCAGGGGGGAAAAAAAAAAAAAAAAAAAACCTAATGAATCTGGACTCAATTTTCCGCCACACTGCCTCTGCGAACTGTCGGAAACAATGTCTGCGGTCGGGGTGAAGGCAGCGCGGATAGGCTGCCCGCGAGCCGCGGAGACGCGCTGCCTCCCGCCAGCCACCGGCCAGGGCTGCCACTCTCCTAACAATGATGTCATTAAAGGTAAATTGGCCTCTATTTCAGCAGGATGATAGTGCTAATTGAGTGGGAAAATATAATATAGGGAGCTGTTGTCTGCAGTTAAAGGGAGGAGGGGGACAGATTAAATGGCCTACAATAGTGGGTGTCAGGCACGGCAGATGTTGCTTTCCGCTGATAACTGCGCTGACATATCTCGAGCTTGTCAAGGCTGAGGTTTTCAGAGAGACTTACAGCAAAAGGCAGCAGATGGCCCTCCTGAATGGGAATGAAGTGCTTAAACAGCCTGGCTGCTGAAGGCAGCTAGTTTGTAAATAGAGGAGTCGGAGGTGTCTTATTGATCCCATTCAGTGCTCGCCAGCGCGGAGGAGCGGCGGGGAGCCGGCGGGACGGGGCTGCCAGCGGCCGGGGACGCGCTGGTGTCGCGGCCGGGGCTGGCAGATGCTGCTGGATGGGAGCCCGGGGTGGCGGGGCCGAGCGGGGCTCAGAGCCGGCGATGTGTCGCCTTAAAAGTCACAGATGTCAAACGGCAGGACAAAAAGTCAGGGCGGTGTCACAGCGAGAGGGTGGCGGGAGGGCGACGCGTGTGTCCCCAGCAGCTGCAGGGTGCGGGCTGAGACCTCTGCCCCCAGAGCAGCCCACCAGCAACACTCACACCGAGGCCAGCCCATGGCAGACTCCATCGGCAACGCCACCATGTGCAAAAAGCCCTGAGGTGAGCACAGGTATTTCAAACACGTCCTGGAAATGCGTGTCTGTGAGTGCAGCACGACCGCTGCAAGGTGAGGGTGTGAAACCCCCTGCAACATTAAACAGACCCTGCTGTCTCCAGCCACAAACGGGCCTTGGTGCACGCCAGGCTGGCTGTGGGGACCCTCTCGGTGAGATGGAGTTCTGTGTGAGTTGTGCCTCAGCGTCAGTGGGATGTGCTGGGAAGTGCCCTGGGCAGCAGTTATACTGGGGTGTATGGGGCAGCACCCTGCGCCCAGGATGTGATGCATGAACAAGTCAGGAATGGCACAAAAATCACACACGTGTGTGTAGATCAGTAGTACACACTCAGCTGTGCACTTATGGCCACATTGTCCACGGTAAACTGGATTTTGGAAGTTATGAAGGGATGCTGTTATGGGTCCATAAGAATCGCCCTTCTGTATCTGCCCTTTGGAAATCTTGCAAATACAACTTCCCAAAGCGCCCGCCAAAAGGAAATGGCCTGTGCATGTGTCACACCTCCAGTGCCAAAACCACACACACAAATCCTCTCTCTCTGTGTGCAGGACCATCAGCAGCCACTCAAGCAGGCTGTGGCACAGGGTCAGGAATGTCACACACATGGGCAGGACCAGACCCAGTTGCCATCCAGAAGCCGCCAGAAGCCCTCCTCAGGCAGGACATCCCGATGCTATTCAATGTGTGCTAAGCCTTTCCCATGAGCCTGGCTAAATATAAACACACACACACGCGTGCTGTTATTAAATCTATCCAAACATGTAAGCACGCTTCTCACAGAACCACATGGAGACTGGCACAAACACTCACCTGCTTACAAAATGACATAAATTGAGTCTGTATACACAAACACATACACTGACACAGCTGGGGAAACACACTGCTAATATCCACATCGACAGAGATTTACCACTGATGAGGCTCCAGCCACGCTCCCTCTCTCACACATCCTCCCGAGCAAAATCCTCCAGCCTGGGGTGGATTCTGCTCTCCCTGAAGTCAGTGGTGCTGCTCTGGTTGTGAGTCCTTGACATCGGTGTGGCTCAGACCCTGTTCTCTCTGTCTCTGCTGACTTGGGTGGAATTAAATTGAGGTTCAATTGTCAGTCAGGGATGTGACGAGATCATATTCCCAGGCTGCCCAAAGCTGAATGAACCAGCACCAGCACCAAAACTCCCTACAGAGACCCAGCAAAGCATCAGGCCTGAGACTGACTGGGGACAGGCACCAAGAGCTTTGCACGTGTCACAACAAGTCCCACCTTCACCCTTTGCCACCGGTGGGACAACAACCATCCTGCAAAACTGGTGCTGTGGAGGGCAGGCAAGGGGTGGCCCTCAACCCCGCATGGGCTCTCCACTCTGCCCAGGCATCTGTTGTGTGCATGGAGCAGGCTGTTTCCTCCATGGGAAGGACCTTGGTTTATCCAAATGTGCTCTGCTGCATGGGATCAAGGCGATACTGTACTACTCCTTGCTCTCTTCCATCACCAGCTACAAGAACAAACACGGACGTGGAGCAAATGCCATTGAACTCAGGCATTAACCAGTTTAAGGCCGTTTCTAATTTTGAGGGCTGCCAACGGTCAGATAGATAAGAGCAATGTCTTACACAGACATCCAGTAGCTCTCTCCACAGGTCCCAGCTTCTGCCCCCAGCTCACACCGGGGGCTGCAGGCAAGGGAACACATGTCATACAGCTCAAAAAGGGAGCGTTGGCTACTGGCCAGACCATTGCTTGGCCAGGGGGAGGTGACAGTAAGACCTTGCTCTTGGTCTGGGTCTAGGACAGTCTTTTGGTTCCCTTTCCATTCTCTATTCTCACCTCACAGCAATTCCCTTCCCTCCCTGCTGTGTCCCCTCTAGCTTTTCCTAGATCACATCCTCTTTTTGCTCTGCCTGTTATCTCTTGACAGTCCATTTTCTCCCCCCTTTAATGTGTTTTTGTCTTCCCTTCTGTTGTTTCGAAGTCACTGTTACTGGCATGAATCAGCAGCCTCTGCGCCTCTCAGGTCTCTCCTCTCCTCTCTCTTTCTCCACTACCCACTTTCACTCAATTTGCCCTTAAATCCCTGTTTCCTTGCTGCTCAGGCAGCTTGGTCATCTACAACTCTCCCAGACCCTCACTCCAGAACACCACTCACCCACAGGCAGTGCAGGCAGACAACCTCAGCAGAATTTTGCCATGGCTTTGACAGCAGTCAGGGCTTTGGCTGCCATCCACCCACGAGAGGAGGTCTGTAATTTCACACAGTAGGCCTGAACACACCATCAAAGCTCAAGTACAAAACCAAACATTGGACAGACAGATGTTGAGCCAAGACCTTCTGCTTCTCACCCAGTGCCCTGATTATTATATGATGTCTACAGGCCTCTGTAAACTGCTGTTATCTGGTACCAGAAACTCTCCTGCCTTCAATGCAATGTGTTTGCAGCTCTCTCATCTCCACAGAGGTGCTGTTCTCCCCCCAGTGTACTCCTGCCAAGCGGAAAATGGCTGGCGCATGTGGGGATGTCCTGGATTTTGATCCATTGAAGTGGCCACGCTGTTGCCCAGGAGAAGCTTCCAAAAGGAAAAAGAGGGAGATGTGCCTGAACAGTAGAAACTTTGGCTACACCCAAGTAAACTCATGAGCCCTTTGAAAGCCCACAGAACATTCAGAGATGTGAGGAAACCACCTTGGACACCTCCACCACTTCAAACTCATTGGTCTGAGCGAACCTCCCCCATGGGTCCCAAGGGACCCTCCGTCCAGAGGATGGGGTGTCACCGCCCCAGTAACACACTCAGTGCATAAAGAAACTCCCTCTGCACGGAGGGAGAAGCTCCTTAATGGGTAGCCCCGCATTTACAGTAATCAAGAATGATTCAATTGACAGGTTTGTGTGGTGTTTGTTAATTTACTTGAGATTCATTCCTGGGAACAGCTGGCTGTATCCCAGCAGGACTGTGACTCTCACTAGCCCACCTGCTGCTAGACAGACGGGCTTTGGGTACAGTTGTAGTTAAAGTTTAGCAGGCAGATATTTCTGGCCATTAAAAATGGAAAAGTTCTTCAAAGATTCACATGCAGAGAAGGGTTTGGAGGCAAAGACATTGGCTCTGGGCTTTTCTAAATGGCTTCACTTGGTTTCCAGAGTGCTCAAGTTGCTGAACACTTGTTTTGCCATTTGAGCATTACCAGCTGAATTACCATCATCATGGTACAGAAAGAAGAACTCATGAAAAAGTCACTCAATATTCAATTACAGGGTCTGTTCTGAAAGGTTTATATAAGGAGGGAACCCATAGGGAATTAGACACCCAACTCCTCCGGATAATCAGGAGGAATGGGCATCTACCTCTCTGCTTTGGAAACCTCTGACCAATCAATTTAGATAACATTAATATTTGTCATCCTTAAATTGACTGTATTCTTTTAAGAGATAATTACATTTTCTTCCTAGCACCCATGTGGACACGAATCTTAAAGTGTACGACAAAAAGATGTATTAAAAAAAGACAGAACTATTTCTCAGAAGAATCTTTTTTAAAATCATAACTAGGTTTCAATAAAATGTATTCCTCATGCAGAAATACAGATCTCCCCCAGAAATTCCGATGGGCGATGAAATGCTCAGAAAGTACCACTTGACCCCACAGACACACAGGGTTGCTGGACCCTGTACCACAGCTCTCTGAGGAGTTTAGGGGGTCAGAACTGGGGCTGTTTTCCCCAGTGAGCCTCCCTGGTTGCAATGTGGGTTGCTCAGAGCCCAGCCCAGCCCCTCCATGACCACAGGGCACCTACCACCAGTCATGGAGAAGTGCTGCATCCCACCACTATCCACAGCACTGGTCCCAGTCCAGAACAAGGGTCAAACATCACCAAGCCAGAGCAAAATGCCCGCAATGCTTGGGGCAATCCCCACTGCTGGGCTTTCCTGTCATTAAACTATTGATTAGTTATTGATTAAAACATCTATTAATCTTTATAAACTATTTATAAATGGAACCTTAACATAAAGTGTGACCTGTACAATATTGAAATAGAAATTGTACTTAATATGGATTTTAAGTAAGTTGGATGCATCAGTGAAACCCCACATCACATCCCCTGTGTTCGTTGTATGTCAGGTGTGGAGCATTCCACTGAGTTAAAGACTTTGGGCTTTCCTTGAAGTCTTCACACTCTGATAAAAATAAATAACAGCTTTAATTAAGCATCTGCCCTGACCCTGATCTGCTACACACCTGTATTCGAAGGGCTGGCTGGCTCCCATCCTTCAGCAGCACTTCCCAGCCTCACACCAAGCCCAGGGCCGGTGAGGCAGCTGCTGGAGGAGGTGGTGGCAGCACTGGCTGTGGCTGTGAGCTCAAACCACCGGTGCTGGCTGGCTGAAAATCAAACAAGGAGCTCGCAACTGCGAGATCTCCGCCGTCTCCGTTTGGTACATGGCACATCCAGGAGGGGTAACCAGCTTGCAATATATTAAACAATTAATCATTTGGATTGGGATGCTCTTAATGCTGCAGGCGTTTCCCACTAAATGTGTGGCACAGGTGCAGGTGCCCCGCAGAGGGATGCTGCCTGCAAACTTTGGGAAACAAGGAGAGGAACAGACAGCCAGGCTGGAAGAGCTGTGTCCTCCAGGCTCACAAGGTTTCCTGATGACCCCTCTTCTCTGTGCCCTGCATGCTTCCACATGTGTTGACCCATAACCCCCAAAAGCACCACTGTGAGTGGCAGAGCTCAGAGGGAGCGGCAGAGTCGAACGTGCTGCTGAACACAGGCTGGGCCGGGCTGAGCCCGGCCTGGCTCGTTTGTGCCAAGGATGCTGTTCACCTCCAGCCTCTCCCCTGCCAGGGTTTGCAGCGAGGACCTCTCCTTGCACCTATTTCAGCAGCAGCTTTTGAAGCTCTTGACATCACTTACTTCATGGCATTTGCGTCCCTGTTTCCGGCAGAGGGACCAGGTGACATGGCACAGGAGATATTGCTGTTGCATACAGTTGTAACTAAAGGGATTTCAGTATTTACATTGCTGCTTTTCCTGCCCATTGTGGATTACAGCTGCCCTTTGAGAAACAGGTTCAGGGAGGGAAGGACATGGCCTGCTGCACTGGGCAGGAGCTGGGGCTCTGCAGCCTGTCCTCTCCAGGTAGTGCTGCAGCAGCTGAGGGGGGAAAAGTTGTCAGGGTGGGACTGGTTGCACAACCTGAGGCAAATTGCTGCACTACAATTTTTGTACCTCAGTTTTCTCACCTGAGAAGGAGGCTTTGGGGCACTGCTGGGAAGGCCAAGTGCAGTTATGAGGATTAACAGGAGGTTTGAGGGAGGGAAAAAGACTTTATGCCAAGTCAGCTCCCCTCTGTAACCTTGTGCCTCAGAAACACCCTGGGCTGCCGGATGTTTCCAGCACAAATGGCAGAAGAGGCTCTTGTACCTCTGGCCCTGCCATGGCTTGTAACAGATTTACTGGGTCACATTAATCTCTGAGCAGTTTCGGAGGGGACCCTACAGTGACAATACCCTCACCCAGGAGCTGGTGGTACTAAGAGAATAACGAGACCACAGGAGGAGCTGAGGCCTGTTTAAAATGTCCATGGCACGAGGATATGCCCCACATACTGCATTCCTATTAATAATGCATCAGGAGCTCCTGCTCCACCAGCAAAGTGCCCAGCACACATTCGGGCTCCTGGACTCCTCGCCTCAGCAGTGTCCAACAGGATTCTGCTCCTGTGCAACCACAAAAAATTATTTGAGAAATCCTTCTCTGCCACAGAGATGCTCCAGATCTGCACTCTGCAGACCTAGGAGCAGGATTTGGCCCTGTGATTTCAGCTGATGTCTCATGAGCCATGGGCTGAATAGGAACTGTAATTGGGGCAATTCTACATCTTCAAGGCTATTAGATCCTTGTAACTCCCCATCATGTTGTGTTTGGAGTAAATAGAGAGTGTTTAGCCAAGCTGAGAGATCCTCTAATGGAACAGACAGTTCTTCCTCTCTTCATCTGCTTGTCCCCACAGCTTTGTTATTTAAAGTCAGGTTAAAAAAAAATAAAAAATAAAAAATAAAAAAAATCAGTAGACAGGTTTGGTTTGGAAGCCGGAGGACAGGAAAAGTTAGAGATATTTATTTGACAGGGTCAAGGTTGCTGCTTTTCTTTTCTCTTTCCCCAGGTCCCATAGGTGTTAGACTGAGAGACATTTAATCGAGGGAGTAGCGGTTTCATATCTATAACAAAAATCAAATAATGCAAGATGATTTACTCCCCCTAGCAACCAGGGAGCTTACCCTTAGCAACCAGCCTAGCCTCAGGCAGCGGTGTAATCAGCTTGAAAATATTTCAATTATTGTGTTGATTTTAGTGGATTTGAGAAGCGCTGTGCGGAGAGACCAGGCACATTCTGCCCACGACCTGGAGAGGAAGATATTGATTTAAACAGGTGTCAGAAAGGAAAAGTGGAGTAAATTTAAATGCAATAGGAGAACAGCGCATTGAGTGTGGTTCAGTGTGGGGGTGACATTTTGCTCATCGCCTTGAATGAAAGTGACTCAACTGAACTAGAAATTTCACCTTGAAAATCATCTCCCATCGACACAATCAAGAGAAAGCCGTTCGCCATCTCTTTTCCCTGGTCGGGGGAAGAAGCGGAGGGGGGACTGGCACCTGGGTTTCCGAGACAGCTTTGGAGAAAGTAACTACCAGAGAAAGATGGGATTAGCGTATCCCACTCGAGAAATTAGCTGAGTGGTGCAGGGGAGAGGGAGAGGTGGAGGAGACGGGAAGGAGAACGCCTGCGGAGGGTGGGATGCAGAACTCAGGGGACTAAGCTACACAAAGTGATGCCACCCTCAGACTCCAGGCTGCTGCTCCTGAGGTGAGGAACTTGGTACCAGCACCAGACTGAGCTGCTGCTGGTGGAGTCAGCAGGAGCAATGGTCCAGCCAGTCTCGGACCTCAGACCGTGTTTCTGCTTGCGTGGCGTGGGTCCAACCCTGCTCTCAGTAGCATCACCACTACCCCACAGAGCAGCACGTTGGGATGTCTCTGGCCACCTTCAGCCTCCACAGCGTGGTTTGTCCAGGTTTAGCCATCTGATCTGGCACAAAAGTGGCAACCAAATCCCGATCTTTAGGAAATTGTCCTGTTCCCTTCCACCCTTTGCTGCCTGTCCCCGCACCTACATCAGATGCTCCCAACAAAGCCCCAGCTTGGCCCCAGGCTGCTCCCTCACCTGCTGCTCCTCTGTTTTGTACTCATCAGGCAGCTGCAGGAGCAGCCTGTGTGCAGTTCAGCAGAAACCAGTGACATCCTTGTACACACGGCACCGATGAGCTGTTTTCTGATGCAGCAGAAGTCTGTAGACAGTGTACTGATAATAGGGTTTCACCTGTTCCAGTGAAGTGACAACTGACATGCCATGTTCTGATGAGCCTCTTTCCAGTGGGGTGACACCGTGCACAGAGTGCATTATAACCCCGGTTCTCCAGGCTGCCACAGTCTGTGCTCAACACCAGCAATACCCAGAGTGGCAGCAGAGCTGAAACTTTGTCCAATTCACGAGAGAGCTGCGTTCCATGTGCCTCTGACAGTTGGTGTGCAGGGCACTTCTCACCTGTTCCCCTGTGATGAGTGAGGGCCGTGCAGCTCAGGGATGCCCAGCGTGGGGATCGATACCCGGCACAGCCGACCCCGGATCCGTGCCTTGCCCTGGACACTGCTGCTGCATCCTGGGCTCTGCCACCTGCTCAGAGCCACCCTTCCCATCAGCGAGGGAAACAGCCAAGGCAGGAGCAAGGGCTTCGCAGGGACAGTGGGGGCCAGGAGGGCTCCTTCTCCATCGGAGCCCCTGGGGAGCCTGGCAGGCTGGCGCTGCCTCGGTTTTCTTCCCGTCGTCAGAAATTCCTTCTGCACTTGTCAAGTGACCAAGGCGAATCACTTTTGTTCGAGATGGTTCGCACTTCTCTGGGTTCAATTTCAAAGTGGCATTTTTAAAGCTTATCACATGCCATTTATAAATGTATCAGTGCCTGCTCAAAGGCTCGGTGGAAAGAGGAACGCTGCATCCCTCCTCCGTTTGACAAGAACACAAGCCCTGCACAATCTTCAGACAGCAAAGGGCACTGCCTTATCTCTGGCTAGTAAAGGGTGTATCTTGACATTGCTACAATCACCCTCATGGTGTAAGAAGAGCAAAAATCAGCCTTTCTCCTGGATTGTGAACCATTTGAGGCTTTTCTCTTTGCCATGAACCAAGTTGATTCCTGGATCGTAGCTGTTAGAACAGACACCTCCAAATGGGATTTGGACTACAATTGTGGCAATCCCACCCCATAGTCATGCACCCACTTTTGCCTTACAGTAGATATAAGGTCATTATTCAAATGCCACAGGGGAATGGGCTGTGCATTTATCCCAAGGAAAGAGCCCCTCCACAGGCAGTTGCTACCAAGCAGCCACCATGTTAAAAATCTCAGCTTTAGCTTTTCCTCACAGTAAATTTCCAACAAATCCTAAAAGGGAGAAGGGCATCCAAAACATCTTCCTTTGGCTTATTTAGGGACTCAAAATGACCAGAGGACTGCTGATACAACATCCACTGCAACCAGAAAATGCAGTGAGGCCAAGAAGAAGACAGCTGTGATGTGCCTGGGGGAGATGCTGTGCAGACACACAGACAAACACCCCCACAGCACCAGGACCAGCTCAGTAAGAGCACACATTTTAACCTCATTGACTCCCCCCAGGCAGGCAGGATCCTTCCCTCACCGCTCGCAGCAGCGCCAGCAGAGCCTGTTTGATGTGCTGACCTGCCCTCCACAAGCATCTTACACTCTCTATCTTTGTTGGATTGGGAGGGAGAGAAAAAATTCAGATTATTTTTAAGCCCATTTGCTGCCTTGCCCTGAAATGTGCAGTCTCTTCCCGGGAACGTACCTTCAGTGTAATCCGCTCTTTACCAGGGGCTGCAGTCGCTCACTCGCGCCTTCCTCTGCCTTCCTTCATTATAACCTGTTGCTCGTCAGAAACCTTAGCAGCTTAAACTGGACTGCTTCTTTGCTTGATAACAGTAATCAGGGCTTTAGCAGGCAGCTTTGCAGAATCAGCCTGCCCTGCTCCCCTCCCACTCCCAATTTTTCTGATGGATAGGTGATCACTCAGGGAAAAAAAAAATGTACATGTTCACCTGGAGAGCAGAACAATTTGCATTTTGGGGGGTGGTTACTGCAAAATGAGGTATTTCAGCAGTGCCACATGAGCTTTTCAAGGGAATTCCTTGCTTAAATTTGCTGAAACACTGTCCTGGCATTTTGCCTTGTTAGTATCTTTGGAGTTATTAAAAGTCAATAACCAAATCAGAGTAGGTAAATACATGGGGGCATCTCCTGCCATCGATTTTTGGGCAGGATACCCGTCTGAAATCAATGGAGAGCTTTGCTTAAAAACCAGTGGCATGGTAAGGGCCACATTTCTTAAACAGAAAGAAGCACAAATCCAATATGAGTTTATCTACCAGCTCTGTTTCCAAAACCTTGTGTTTTTGTCTTCTCAATCCCGTTTTCCTGCAGTACAATCCGAGTAACTCCCATTGACTTCTCATCAAAAATAAAATCTTGTTTTCTATGGCTGTTCTTTAAAGGGAATTAGGCAGTTGCTGTTATTGTGTATTTGGAGATACAGATCCAGATGTTCAGGTTATTCTGCCTTTTGCCTTTACACTGCTGAGTTGGACACTGTGAGTGACAGATCCATTCATTCACTTTTTGAAACTTTTTTGCCTTGAATTTTAAAGGCTTCAGTTTAGTAATGATGGTGTGGAGCCAGTGTTTGTAATTGAAATAAGAAGCTGAAATAGGGAATGCATCATCCGGCTAAACTGTATTTACAACTCAATGCCAACACTTTAAACTGCAATGACCATCCTAAATCACAGAGCCTTCCTCAACTACCCAGCAGCTTAGGGATCAGGCACTGCACTAACTCTGGACCCCATCCAAGGCCTCTGGAAGTCAGTTGGTGGCTTTTTCTGACCTGGCAGTTGCCCGAGAGTCACTCCAAGGCTCTTCCCTGTGTTACCTGAGCACACAGCACTTCCTTTCTCTGGCCAGTTTCCTTAAGCTGCCACGGGCAATGAGAGCTTTCCTCATGTCTGAATTACTGCTCGCATTTTTGGCTTGAAAAACAGCATAATAATCCGTGTTATGTTTTTTTTTCAAGCTTCCCAATCAAGCATAAAGCTGGAGACCCATTTCTCAATCCAGCAGCATCTCTGCTTTTGAGGCCGCCAGCTCCTGCACCCCTACTGCAAACGTTGCTGAAGATCTGCTTTGCAACAGAAATGTTTCGGGTGGAAGCAGATCTTTGAGCATGACACCAAGATTTAGACTTACAAAATTCAGGAGAGGTGACATCTGCCCTCCTCACGGGTGTCTGCTGCAGTGCTGTGTGAGGCAGCTGGGCAGGGAAAAACCAGACAGGTCAGCGTAGCCACCACCTACAACAATTTTGTTTGGCACTCCAAGGGAAGGAGACTTTATCCCCCTAGCTGGGTTGCAGCTTTTTCAGATGTGAGGCTGAGCCTCATCTGAGATACAGAGGGTTCATTCTGCACCTGAACTCCTGATCATGGTCCCAGGCTGCACCTGGAGGGGGAACCCATGGAGGAGCCGAGATACTGACCTGGTGCATCCATCCTGCTGGAGCCCTCCTGCCACATCTTCCCAGCCTGTGGATCTGTGCCAGGGAGATCCAGCTGGTTCAGGTGTGCTCGCTTGCGTTAGACCTCTATTTCCTTTCCTGGGAATAAATTTTGTGGCGGCTGCCGAGCGGGATCCACTTAAGCTTGGTGCTACAGGCAATCTGCACCATCCGCTTCTCTCCTGGAAAAGATCTGTACGTGGAGCAGAGAGGAACAGCAGGAACTTTCATCTCAAACGTGCAGAAAGCACAAAAGCAGCATCCTTCCCTGAGCTCCCTCCCTCCTCCAGGAGAAGACAGCGGTCTTCAGGGGAAGGAAAATACGGAAACCACAAGCTGGAGCCTCGGGCACAGCCAAAGGAAGCTGGTGGAAATATTCCAGCTAGGAAATAGCTCGAGCCAAGCCATAAAATGCTTCACTCAGACACATTCCCTGACAACACTGGGGCCCCCTGCTCTACATCCCACACTGCCAGACTTGCCACATATAAAATCAAGGCAAGTGACCACAAGCATAAAAAAGAATTATGTCCTGCCACAGTGCATTTCGAGCACTCCAACAGCCCAGCACCACCAGGAGAAACAGGGTTTGTCCCCGTTTCCTTCAGGAAGAGGTTTCAACCAGCAAACAACCCACATTACAGCCGTGGCAGAAGTGGCCACTACACAGTGAAAGGAGCCCAGGGGACCCATCAGAGGAAGATCTTCAGGAGAGCTCTTTGTTCACCAGTTGCAGGGCCTTGCCCAGGATGTCTGGCTCACCTTGCTTTCCAGCTGTGGGTACTGTGTTTCCAATTTTTGCAGGGTTTGGATGTTGGGGAACCCCATCCATGTTTGCTCTGGGCTTTCTAATTGCACTCTTATCCACTGCTTCTCTCAGGTTTTCTTTCTGGCTTCCCACCAAGGGGCGTTTCCTGGGGTGTGAGAGAAATCTTGGCCAAATCTAGCTTCACCTTTGTGGTTTATGGATGGCAAGAGGCTCTCTTTGGCATTTCCAACTGGCCTAAAACATCTTAGGGAAACTTCCCCAGCAATATCTGGAAAAACGAGAAGGATTCTCTACAGATTCATACTCAGCCTCAAAAAAGAAAAAGAACACACCCAAAAAAAACCCCCCAAACCCACCTCTGTTGGTTTCAAATGATAAATGTACCCACCAAGGACCTTTCTGCAGTTCTGTGTTTACAATATATGTCCCTCTTCACTTTGTAGCTGTAGCAAAGGATGAGAGGCAGGCTCGAACACAGTGATGACCTTACAAAATCCGAGATGAGAACAGTTTCGCAGTTCTGTGTCACCAACAGACCTTTCCAAATAACTGATATATCTCAGACCACTCGTGTACACACCTGAAGCTGCTCAGAAATAAGCTCTTGCTGCCTTTTTTGCTACAGACACGCCGTCATTTCAGAACATAAAAATAAAGCACCCAGAGCTCCAGAAACTCTGATTGCCAATAATCTCACTGCCAGAAGAAAGGCAGCGTGGGGTTTATCAGAAAACTGGGTTCATGTGTAGGACCTTTAACATCTTCAGATGAAGGCAATCACTCCACAAAGAACAGCAAGCCTTTGGTGTGAGAAGGAATTCACCTTCACCACGGCACTGCCCAGTGATGCAAAACTGAAAACATTCTGTTCACAGCGTTTCCAGCTGCTTCTGCTGAGGTGTTCCTTGTTTCAGGAAGGAATTTGGGTTCATTCAATGAAAGAAAGAACCATGCCTGCTCCTTCAGGTCCAGTAGAAATTGAGCAAGGAAGAGAGAAACTTTTTGTAACCCGAAGAATTTAGGAAATGAAGGCCAGTTCTGGCAGTGCTGAGGCCAGAGCTGTGCCACGGGATCCAGGAAGCATCCACCTCCTGTGTGTTGGTATGAAGTTTAAAAAATAATCAGTCCTCACAGGTGGATCAAACCCAGGCATTCTCCTGCAGCCATCAGGAAAATAACACTTTGTTTTCTTAGGAACCAGATGTTCCCCACACAGCAAACGCTCCAAATTTATGACAGCTCTGTCAGACTCCACAGACCTGTAATGGTCTTTGGTCAGAGGGAACACAGAGCAAACAGAAAATATACAGGAGGAAGCAGAGGGGAAAGAAGCTTCATTCCACATCCTCAGCTGTGGAAATGTATTTGGAGTAAGCGTTGGAGGCTGCAGCTCCTGGAGGAGGCTGCACTGTCTCTCATTGAAAATGAGACTGAAATTATGTTCCACGTCAGCTGTCAAGTAATGGTTTTGAAACCTTAAACAGAGAATACATTTGCAGCTATTAGCATGGTACGGTCATGGTTTGTATTTGAAGGTGAAAACAGTTTGTAAGGAGGGAAGGAAAACATTAATTCTATTCATCTTGAAAGTTACTTTAACTTTTCAAAATGCTATGGTAAATTTTGAAAGTTTAAAATTAGTTTCAAGATGAATAGAATTAATGAGTGAATTAGAACTGGTACAGAACTGCAATAAATAATATTCAAAACCTTTTAATAAGCTTTGCAATGATTAAAATGAATGGATTTTTTTTTCTTTTTGCTATAAAAGTGGAGCTCTTTTAAGTATAAATTGTGATAATGACTCGAGAATTTCCAGCATCAGGTTTTTCCATTACATCTCAGCCTCCACAGTTGATCTAAGGCTTAAAGAATAACATTCAAGCCTCACTTTCTAATGATGAGGTGTTTGACACAGAAAGCAATCCTAATAGAGGAGGCTGTCTGCTCGGTGATTGCTGCCAAGTAGAGCTGACAGAGACAAAGAAACATTTTTCTATCGAGTCTCTTAACGAAACCTCCTCCTCGGACCTGGGGCTGTGAGTGATGAGCAGGGATCCAGTTGTGAGAAGCACTCGGCAGATCAGACCTGTGCTTGTAAGTCTGACAGCATTTGTTATAAGTCTTGCTTTTAACAAAAATATAAAGAGAGGGAAAAAAAGAAAAAAATATAGGACAAGAATTCCAGTAATGCTGAGTGATGGAACACTAACACAATTAGCTCAGTTATAACAGATTGTGATACCTCAGGTCTGGTTCAACACAGGAAAATCCTCCTCGGAAACTCAGTTTGGAAAATTTAAAACTTTTTTGCCCACAGTTCCTGCCAAGCCTTTGAACCTCACAGCCCTTCTGAGCTTTTCTGGGATATGTTTCCATCACTGCTGAGATGGCATCTGCTGTCCTGTGAGTGGTTCTTCAAAAGTCTTGCACCAAGTTATGCCTGGACAATTTCCTGTAAATTCATTATTCTCAATGTTGGGGAAATATTCATCTTGGCATTAAAAAAGCACTGTAGCACGAATGTTTTCCTTGTTTGTTCTGCCATTCTCCCTGTGTGCCTTGGGGAAAAGCTTTGCTCACAGACTTTCACCCTGGGACAGCTGGCTGGTTGACACCCCCCAAGACTGTTTCCCTGTCCCTCTCAATATCCTTCGTTCCTGCCTCTCCAGGTAGCTCTGTAACCCTCAGGTACCCCAATATCACTGTACTGCACGTGGCCAGCTGGATTTTCCCCTGCTGTTGTCCCTCTGGCCAGTTGTGCCAGTTTTCCATTGCAGCTGCAGGGAAGCAGACGTCCCAGGCTGGCCCCTGCCTGGGCTGGCCCGTGCTCAGCTCCTGAGATCATCCTTTCCCCTGGCAGGAAGGGCAGGACTGCAGCCTGGTCTCTCTCTGGTTCCTCCGTTTCCAGCAGGAGAGTTTGACCTGCCCGTAGCCTCCATCAGCATCCTCCAAACCAGCAGCTTTCCCCTGAGGGTCACTGCTGCCCAGGGAACACAACTTGGCCCCTCTCCCACCCCTGCTGTCCCTGTGCTGCCTTTGCTCAGCAGGTGCTGCTGCCTGGCAGGGCCCACAACTCCCGGGCATCTACCACACTCTAATGAGCTTCTCTGTGATGCTGAGATTCATTTTCAATATCCATCACCTCTCCATGGCTGGTTTCTCCTGCTCTCTCCCAGCAAAACCCCACAGGCTCCTCCCCAAGTCCCCCGCTTTCTGCTTAATCAATCATTCTTCCATTATGACAAAATATGATCCTCTCTCTTGGCTTTCAGCTCTGCTTCCCCTCCGCAGATGTGAGGGTGCAGCCTGAACGGTGCTTTCTTTATTTCTTAGTTTTGCATGAGAGCCCATAATCCACTCAGAAGGAGTTTGTAATAATTCTGCATGGGAGACGCCACCCATAACAAACTGTGCTGTGTTAACTTGCCGGGTGCTCCCTGTGCTGGCAGCCAGGCAGGGGAAGGACAGAGCCATCTCCCAGGTGTATTTATTTCCCCAGCCTGGACAGCTCGTAATCGCAGACAAACTGTTTGTCCTTGACTCCTGTCTCGGCAAAGGAAGACTGAACTTCCCGCAACACGATCCATATCACATCAGATTTGATGTATTTCATAACAGCCTTTTATTCTCCTGTCTTTGTTCATTTATTTATCAATCTGACACTTTGCTAGATACGTCGCTGTCTTTCTTTTTATTCACCTGTCATTATGTCCTGCTCACATGTTATAATACTCAACTTTTTTGTGTATATTAAACATAAAAAGGCTCTTGGCCTGTGCCTTTTTGCCGTGGATTTTCTCTGCTGCACTTAAATAGCAATAGAACGGATGGTTTGCAAATCCTTTCTGACTTTTAGTGATATAAATCGTCTCTGCTTGGAGCTTCCAGCCTGCCTGGAAGCACTGAAAGGCCCCTCTGCCACACACATCTGCACAGCCCAAGTCACGCCTGTGACGCTCTCCAGGCTTTCGGGACCAGGTCTGTGGAGAGAGAACTCAGGAGCGGAGCAGAAGAGCACCATAAACACCCAGGCACCATAAATAAACATCCACCAGCTTTCCATGATCTAATCCTCCACGTTAACCTGCGGTGAATCCCAGGGGAGGGAGTCCAAGGGGTTTTCCCCGAATCTCAGGAGTTCGGCGGTGGCGAAGGCGCTGCCGTGCCTGGCGTGGCTCGCTGGGTCTCAGGTGCAGAGCTCAGCCTAATCCTTTAGAAGGAAAGTTGGCTTGCAACTCACAGCCAAATAAAATCATCCTCTGCTTTTCCTCGATCGTCTCACACAAGCAGTTAGATGACTCCATCCTGAATTTGTACTACCATCAGAGAAACAACTAAAAATATTTAACTTGTTTGTTAAAATATTTAACGTGGTTTTGACAGTTCACCAGCTGTTTAAAAGTAGCTGAAAAGGATGGCAAAGGCTGTTGCTGAGTTTAATAAATATATGTGTGTGTGATGTTTGTTATCTGAGAAGTACATTGAGATGTCTGCTTAGGTTAGTATCACATATGCTAGAACACATGTTCCTTTTCTGGTACACATCTATAATTGTGCCCATTTATCTTATTGCAGTTTAAAGTACCAACAGGATAAATAAAGGCACTGTCTATTCTACTTTGAGAAAGAGAGAGACCAGGCTATTTAAGTCAGTGAGAAAATATAAAACACTGCAGATAAAAATTTTCAAGGGTGGGGAAAATTACTTTTTAAAATAGCACAATCAAGGACATCTTTGCTGTGGAAAGATTTTAGTTAGAAAGAAGCAATTCAAAAGCTTCTATGAAATGGATGTAGGCAGAGAACAGTGGCAGAAGCAGGGAGGCATTCTGCCTGTGTCCTTTTTTACAGTAATCTCTAGGCATTAGTTTTCCATGTCTATTAAAATAAAATGCTCTTGCAGATTTACTTTCCCATGGCCTAGGATCCAAGTGCGAGTAAGGGATGCTGGTGCTGCAGGTGAGGTGAGGAAGGGCTGGAGGAAGCATGGACAGGGCTAAGCCTGCAGCGTGGCATCAGCCACACTCAACCAACCCAGCAGGACAAACCCCTCAAGCCAGAGCACAAGTGGCACCCACACAACAAAGGCAGCTGAGGATCCTCTGGGATGCCTCACCTACGCCACAGATCAGGGCTGGGGACCCACTTACACACAGTCTCACTCAGGATCAGGAAAAACCTACCACAACTTGGCCTTTCTCCACATTTGTGTGATCTTTGTCAAACACAAGGCAGGAAGATTTGCTGGACCAAATCCACGAGCATCCTGACAAACAGAACGAGGATGCAGGTTTGGACCTTTGAAAGTAAATGTCCTTCAAGATATACCTGCCCCAGACTGAACTCTCACACCTGGTTCCTCTAACCACTCACGTGTTAGTCCAGGTGTGGAAGCAAACAACCAGCTCACACTAAAGCCAGAAATGACTGTCCCAACCCTTGACACCCAGCCACGATGTGCAGAGCGAGGAAATAAAACAGCTCAGGAATCCAGCACTTTGTGGCTTGGATTTGTGAAAGCAATGATAAATTTAAAAGGATTTAGGAAAACTCTAATTGCAGGAATCAGTCTTGAGAGACAGAGCGGGACTCACAGACTTCTTTGATGTTCAATTCATAAAAGTCCTCAAATTACAGAAGGAGAATCACTTTGCAGCTTGGAACAAACTGACAGTCCAGAAATACACTGAAAGGCAGTCACTGAGCTCCAGTGAGCCGCAGAGACAAACTGCCAGGGGCAAAATGAGCATGGAAACGAAGAGCACCAAACACACACAAAATGGGGTTTGAAGGAGAAGCCAAAGAGTTTGATCATATTTGTGACTGGACACGACTGCTCACCAACCAGCCTGGTGGCACTGGATTTTCCAGGGGTGATTTTTTTTGTGCCTCTTGTCCTTGCAAATAAGGCTGATAGAGGGAGCCTTGGTGGGACAACTGAGGCTACTGAGATCCCCCAGTTCTGGTGTAAACTATTTGAAAGGACACAGAAATGCCAGCGAAGGGGGTTAGGGTGCTGATTTGTCAACCTGAGGTGAACTGTGATGGTTGTTTTTAAACATCTCACCTCACCACAACTTAGGAGATCGAAAGGGATTAAATGGACAATGAAGATCCAGTAGCTGGATCTGCTTAAGAATTGTAAGGTCTCCATAATCTTTCCTTATCTAAACAGATCAAAAATAGATCAAGTGTAACATTAAGGTTATTTTTGCCACACACAGAGGCAGCATCAGTCAATTCAAGAGCCATTCAGGAGCACTCCATGTGCTCTAAGAGCATCGAAGCCATTTTACATGGAATAAAACATGACCCTGCAGGAGCTTCTTGCAGCCTGAGTTATGCACCAAGCGCAGATGACAATTCAAATAACTCTGGGGAAAGTCCTCCCAAAGTGGGGTTTGAATTCCTGGGTGCAGCAGGAGCTGGAAGCCTGAGGAATGCTTCTAAATCACCCATGTGTTATGGATCATCACTAATGCACCAGCATCGCTGGAAGCCTTGCAAATGACAGAGGCTCACATGAGGACTCTATCCTGCAAAACAGAGAGTGGTGCCAGGACCACAGCTATTTAGAAGCCTTGCCAGAACAAACCACCTTGTGAGAGCGAGCCCTTGGCTGCCAAGAGAGGAGCAGTTCCTGGAGGTGCAGGGATGGGGGAGAGGCGGCTGCGCCGAAAGAGCTGCTGGAGGCTGCAGCTCCTTCCAAATGAACAAGCGATGCTAAAAAGAGAGAGAGGCTTATCAAGCACATTATTTTTAGGGGGAAGAGAAAAGCTTCCAGTGCCTCCAGCTGTCCCCAAGGCTTTGGGGTGACACAGCAGGGCCAGGGCTTGCCCTGTGGGTCTGCAGAGGGGGTGGCACGTGTGGCACCTGGGGGGAGCAGAGGGGAAGGAGGAGGGAGCGGGGGAGGAGGGAAGGAGGAGGAAATTGTGCCGTGTCCTTCTCTTATGCCAAAAAACGAAAAGAAACTATAAACCCCCTGTTTTCAGAATATAAAAAGGTTGTGAAAATAGGACTCCAAGGGCTCTGCAAATGATTATGCTAATTAGATCCAGGGCTATTCAATAGCTCTGAAGTGATGCTCAGGAATTCTGAACTACAGTTTTTAGTGTGATTACAGATCATATTAAAATTCTATTAGTCTTCACCTAAGTTGTAAATAAGTAGGATGGAATAAGTGGTCCACAGTTTCTTAAACTCAAATACTTTTGAAGATATTTTAGAGTGAAAATACTCCCCTTTTTGAAATTAAAAGAAGCTTTATTTATGTAATTACTCAGAGTGAAACTGCAAACTGTGAAATTTTCAAAGATTACTGATTTTTCCACATGGGCCCAAGTTTTGAGTGTTGTTGTAAAACAATATTTGTAATTGTTTTAGCCTTGCTACATAGTATAATTGAGACACTCAGTAGAGAAAACTTGGTAGCAAAATCTCTTTTTGTTTCTGCCTAGCAAATGATAAATTGTTAATGAGCACCTGTTACAATGTTAATGAAAGTGAGATCTGTATGTAAATAAAGAAAATTTAATAACTTAACAAGGTGGATTAAAATTCCCAACCTGCTCCTTGCTAATCTAATGCCAAACACCAAATAGTTGCTATCTAAGCAGGAAACTAGTTAATGTATTCACCTCCGTGTACTTTTCAAACTATAATTAATATTTTAAAAATTTATAAAACCGAAATCATAGGTTTGATTGTAACAAACAAAATATCTGCCTTTAATCTACTACAAAAGGTTGGCGCAAATCCCCTTAAACGATACTAAAATGTAAACCACAAGGCAGCACTGAGGAATTGATTATGTTTAACTTCTTTTGCATTTGTCCTAATCACATTTCTTATAATTGTATTTAAAATTACTCCAAAACAGTTGATTGGTAATTCTGTAGCACAGAAGAAAGATGGAATGAGAACATTGTTTCCTTGGAAGGGAGAAAAAAAAAGTCTTGTTATAAATAACTTTCAAGGTATGTCCTCTGGACATTGGGTGAATATTAACACTCGACAAATGGACATTTGTTGGTTTAAACTAAAGTGAAAGTTACTGAAAGGGAAGAAGTGAGGCTTTTACTTCTTGAGGAAACTCGCTTTCATGTGGTTTCTCTCTTCTGCAAGCCCCCCACAGGGTTTTACAGCACTGTCCTTCTCCCCCTTCCCTCCTGATTACACCCCACCCCACCTCAGAGGTTTGTGGGGTGGCCCTGGAGGGCTGGGGCTGCTGGTGGAGCCCCACTTTAACCCCAGCCCTGCAGGTGTGGCTTCAGCAGGAGACCTGAAGTGACTTTGGGAGGTCCTTGACCCAACCTCCCGCCCCAAGCAAGGTGAGCTTCAAACCCAGACCAGGTTTCTCAAACCCCCAAGGATGGAGGCTCCACAGCCTCCCTGGGATGCTGTCTCAGGACTGCACCACTCTCGTGGGAAAAGGTTGGAGGCTGGGGGCTTTTTCCTTGAAACCAGAGGGAATTTCCCATTGCAACTCACCCCCTGCCCTCCTATGGAGCACCTCAGTAGCTACAGCAGGGAGGTGGAGGGAGGGAAGGCGCATCTTCTCCTTCCATTCCACCATGGCCACACGCCCAGTTTGTCCATAGAACCAATGGATACCTGAGTCCTTCCTACCAATAACACACTTGTCTCCCCAACTCCAGGGGTTTTCTCCCTGTTTTAGAAAGCTGGCCTGAAACACGGAGAACAAGGGGCATTGCCAACCCCCCAGTGTAAGTCCCAGAATCAACCCTTGACACAAAAGCTGAACAGACATGGAGGAATCACACCTGCATCTGTCTGGGCTCTCATCCATTGGACCTTCTCCTTCAGCTGCTCTGAATTTGGAGACCTGGGCACAACTGTGGGTGCTGCCAGTCCGTGACCACTTGTGGTGGGCCTGATCAGCATCATCCCACATCAAAGCAAACACTGTCCCTATCCATGGGGAGGTGAGCCCCAGAGGAGATTCCACAAATAACTCTTTCTAAAAAACTTTTGGAGAATATATATGCATGCTCTGTCCTTTAATTGGGAAGCACTTCACGGGTCTGCACTTAATCAAGATGGATACCTCATTAGGACATCTCCCAGGGAACCAGTTTAGCCTAACAACAGCAAATCGCAACGCTGCTGCTTAATTGGGACAATTTTTGCAAAGTCTCCTCTTAATGGAGACATATTGGGCCAGTGCCAGGAGTTAAGTGGTGTTAAATGAAATAGGTGCAAAACTCCAACTTCCTGTCTTTTTATATAAAGATTGTCAGCTAAGAATGTAAATAAATAAAGGCTAAATATTTAGGAGTAGGGGCTTAGAGTTTCTTTGGTTTTCGGTTGCACAGAGTACTGTAAAGGAATGTGAGCTTTTGGGGTTTGTACTGAACCCTACCTCCAGTTCCAGCCTCGATGAGCAGAAGTGTTTCTCCTGTTGTGCGTGGACAGCACAAAGCACTCTGGCTCCAGATCTCTGGTGGAACATCCTGGGTTTGCCTACCATGAGCAAGACAAATTGTCAGCCTCTACTTCAGCCCTCCCATAAAGGCGTCTCTATAACCACAAGAGCAGGTCTATGTGGAGCCAGTGCCTGAACCCTGAAGCCCTGGAAACAGAAGCCAAGGTTCCCAGTGGAGCATCCCAGACATGCAATCACATACGTTTCTCTGTTCCTGCCATCCAAGGACCTTTGTGCCCTGACTTAGGGTCAGAAACACAAAATTTCCACCTGAATGACACAGAGGATCTATGAAATGATGCATTCATGCCCGTGGTGGGAAACCTGTCCTCACTTCCATGAAGTCAGGTCTCTCCCACTGACAGGATGTTGACAATTTGCCTCGGACAGAGCAAATGCACCCCACCATGCTGTGGGGGGAAGGCTGGTCATGTGGATGAGGTCCTTGCTGGACACTCTGGGTATTCCTGGTTTTGGCAAGAGCCATGGCAGAGGGTTCAACATCTCTGCTGACTTCCCCACGCTTTATTCCTGGGACCTGCTCCCACGAGGATTAGAGTTCTTCTCTCAAGTTCCCTCCCTATATACAGAGAGCTGGAATCATCTTCTCTTCCCCATTTTTCTTTGGAGGAGCAGCTGCTGGGGCAGCACGGAGCTGTTCAGTACAGGGTTAGCTTCTAGGCAAGGCTGCTGACAAATAAAGTAATCAAACTAATGGCAGGCACTTTCCCAAAATCACTCAGGGCAGTAGCAGCCACCAGCCTGCTGGGAACAGACACCCAGAGCATCTTCCAGAACATAAAAAACAAACTCCCTTCAAAATACCTCTCTCACCATGTCTCAGATCCCCTTAGATATTTCTGAGTGTTAACATTAACTGATGAACCAGCCTGAGAGGCATCAAAGCAGGATTTTTTCCCTCCCTTCGTCGTTAAGAGAAGCTGTTTTACAAGTAGCTGAGCAATCTGAAGGATATAAAAGGTGTGCAAAAATTGTCTCTTTAAGACATTGACTCAGTAACCTGTAAAAGATGTTAGTTAAATACATTTCCTCGGGACTCCTACAGTCTTTGACTGAAAGTGTTTTGTACATAAACAAACAGCAACGCTCCTTCCATCCATTAAACCCCACCAGGCACTTTAATACATCACAGCGTAACCATTTAGCTCAGTCATTTTTCATTGTTTGACCTCACTTTTAATTAGAGACTAAATTATTAATGCCATTTGATAGGAGACAAACTACTTGGGAGTGCTGCTGTTCTCTAGGCCAGCTCTCAGGAACTACACACTCAGATTTCGTACGTTTCAAATAAAACATAAGTGGCCAGAAGAAAAACAATTTACATTTACAGCTCCTACAAACCCAGCATCCATCAAGAGTTTGGTGCTTTAAAAAAAAAATCTCATGTGGTGTTATCAGTAGACTTTTTAAAATCAGCAAGAAAATATAAAGTTTCCCCAGAGAGAAACTCCCTGGAGATTTTCCAAGAAGTTCACAAGCTCTGGAAAAGTAGTTGCCAGATCCTGTAATCAAAACCCCCAGGACTGTTTAAAGAAGTTAGCAGTGAATTTTTCGCTGCACAGCTTTGATGTAGAGGTTCCTAAGGAGGGAAGATGAGCCCACAGAAAGAGGAAAGCTGGAGGTGATTTAAAGCTGGAGAGCGAGAGGGCAGGGCTGCAGCAGAGACCTGGTGTCTGAGCCAGCTCAGCTGCCACCAACGGGTCCCTGAATTGTTCCCAAGTGGGGCAGGTCAGGGTGTGACCTGCCCCTCACTGGGGCATTTGTTCCCTTGTTAGCACTGCCCTGGGTTCCCCACTCCTGGCAGTTTCTCCCTGAGGGCTCAGAGCACTGTCAAAGCAGGTTCTCCATCACCAGGGCGAGCACCACATCCTGCTCACGGAGAGGAAGATCTGTTGTGAGGTTCTCTTCCAGGAAAATAAACACCAGGCTCGCCATCATTGTCGTGAGGGAGACGGCAAAGCTGGGATCCTTGGGAGACCTGTGGGGACTGGACTTGGTCCCCCTTCCTAACAAAGAGCCTGAGGCTAGGCCCTTTCCCTCCTACTGAAGGCAAACCTGGGTGACCCCCTATAAAGCACTTGGCACTGCTGGGTTGGATAAAGGTTGGATAAATCAGTCTCCACCCGTGGGTGTCTGTTGAACTCACCCCAGGGATGTGTTTAGCCATTCTTTCTTTCGTTTGGGGTTTTTAGTGTTTCTCAGGACTGAATCACCTTCATCCCCCAGTGACAACCCACACAGCCGGGCTGGGGACCCCAGAGAGCAGCCAGCCAGCCCTACACTGGCAGGAGATCCACACCTGCCCTTCCGAGGGCATTGAGGAGCCGACAGCGCGGGGCTGCCTGGGGCTGGCGAGGGGGTCACGCCACAATAAGGTGTTAGAAAAACCGTACCAAAACCTTTCAAAAGCTGCAACTCTGGAAGCTTGATAAGGAACTGGGGACACATTGAGGCAACGATTTCTCCAGCAAGGTTCATCGTCAGCAAGATCCCTTGCTGTGTGAGACAACTGTTCAGCTGTTTCCAGCACGACTGTGGTGTTATCAAACACGGATGTAAGTTTGCTGTGCTGCTGCTAACAGGCAGAGCCATCAGCCCTTCCCACGCCCAGCTCCCTTTGTCACCTTCAGCTGCTCTGACTCAGACCCAAACCCCTCCTGGCTCTGTCCTGTTGCAGGTGGGTGGCAGGAGCTCTGCATGCCTGGTGCAAGGAGGGAGTGAGGCACTGCTCAGCTATTGCACAGCCTTCGCTGTCTGTACCAAAGGCACAAAGTAACAATAACGTTTCTGCTAATTTGATGAAGCAGAAAACATGATCTCCACCTCGTTCTTTGAAAACAGAGCAAGAAATCAGTTTTTCAGCTGGACTGACCTTTCTGCAAAGGATGATGCCTGCCAAGCCCATTCGTTTGGACTCTGCTTTTCCCAGCAGAAATTTGAAGTGTCTTGTGTCCTGTCATTCCACTTAAGCCATAAGGTTTCAAGTTCTTTGCCATCCAAACTCAGGCTTCAAAAATTCACTGAGTTAGATTTTAGCCTGCAACACTATTGCTGTCAAGTCAAAATGTGGTTTTATTTTGTAGCCATGTGTCTTTTTATCTTTCAGTAGGTTTCAAGCAGTTACTTTCACTCACTCCTAAGACACAGAAAAATTGCTGTTTCTTCTCCCCCCTACCCTAAAAATGACATAATCTCCCCTGTATGCTTTCAGTGTAAAATAACCAAGTGCATATGAGGACTAATGGCCCTAAAGCAGCTGGCTGGATCTACTCACTCAATAATCCATGCTTTCAAAAGGCCTGATTTCACAGTTACAGAGACACCCCTGAGCAGTTTTGCTGCGAGAGCGAGCACTCGTAGCATCTCCTCATCTCTCGATATGCTTCAGCAGCTCCCTCTAATGTCAGTGGGGACCCCCGTGTACAGCTCCAAGAAAATTAGACAGCATCAGGCCACATCCTGCCCTCAGATGCACATCCACAGCTTCCAGCGGAGGTAATGAGACCATCACGACATCCCAAGGGATGGAAGCCGGTCGGGAGGATGAGGATGCTCCTGGGACCCAGCACGTCCATCTCACCCCGAGCTCCATCTACAGACAGGGTGATGCTTTCATGCAAAATGCTGCTGTGAGGGAGGGACCCCAGGGATGGAAACCCCTTCTTCCTCACCAGCTCTGCTCCTAATGCTAGGAGGGAGAGCTGTAGGACAGAGGCCCAGAGCATAAAGCATCCAGAGTCCTTGAACGAACCCCCCATTCACATTCATTTCTAATCTGCCGATGCCCTACGTCCAGCAGTCAGTATTTTAAATTGTTATTAAATGTCTTTGGGGGGATTATAATTTGTATGCCTGATTATACAACGGATATACCTATCTATCTCGTGGTATCACAAATAGCCATACCATAATGATGATTGAAATATATAATCCCCCCAAAGATGGCCAGAACAATTTAAACTTCCCTCTGCTTAATTAAGAGAGTTAGGGGATTAGGTACATGAATTAAATGGAGGGGAAGGTTTGGTTTATGTTTTTAAAACCCGATGGAGTCACGGGGAACTGGCGAGGGAGAAGTTAGACTGCCTTGTCCATCCTTCTACTGTCTTGTCTCAGACAGACCTGTCTTTCTGTCTGCCCACCTGGCACTGGGAGTTTTCCGCCTTTGATAAGGATAGGAGAGATCTTCTCCTCCATTTTTCAACCTTCCAACATCTCCAGCGACTTCTCAGTGTCTCCTGGGGAAACCACCTCAGCATGCAGCCTGATGCTATCACAGGTCACACCCCTGTGACCACAGAGTGCTCCTGGTTTGCATTGCTGAGATACTCAGAGCTCTGCCTGGCCGTACCAACCCACTGTGTCCTGCTACCTCCAGCCCCTCTCCCTAGCACGGAGTGACAACAGCTCCATCACCTCTGGATGGCCGTGGGGGATGAGGTTGCTTTGGGTGAGCTCCAAAGCCCTGTGCACAGAGCAGAAACACTTCAGAAGAGGTTTTAAAAAACGAGTCCCACTCTCCCAAGTTTCCCTTCCTTCAGCAGATCTCGGACTTGCCAATACTCTGCCAAGCAGAGGTGATCTGTTTGTCTTCTTCATGCTGACAATAAATCCAATCACACCTTGGACGGGTAAATGGAATCAATTGAGTCCCTGCAGCACCGTGCTCCCCTCGGCTCGGCGCCAGCTCCCCTCTCCCTCATCAGCCATGCTAACAGGGAAAACCAGCCGGATTCCACTCCCCGCATTTACCTGCTGATTACAGAGCCATCTTTGTCATTAGGGGTAAATTAATCAAGAGAGGTGAATGTTTTCGACAAGCTGCACTGTTTACTTCAAAAAAGCAGGAACAAAATTAGTGCGATGCAGGGAGAGCCAGACACTTGCTGGGCAGAGCAAAGGAGCCCGATCCACCAGAAAGCAAAATCACTGACTTGTTATTGCTGACTGCAAGCACGGCGTGGGGAGAGGGATCCCTAAGCAGGCAGAGAGCTCCGTGGGATGCCAGGGAAGGACTCCCTGCACTCCTTCCCCCTGGTCCCTGCTGCCAAAACCCTGCCTAGCAAAAGCAAGGCTCTCATGGACCACATGCACAAGTGCCAGGGCGGCTTTGACACTGCCAGATGTCAGGCTGGGATGTTCCCAGTTCCTTTGCACACTTTAGTCACCCCTAGGAAGGGTCCTTCGCTCCAGTCCCGGCCAAACCTTTCGGCTTGGGGAGAAGGCACAGGGACTTTTGCAGCCATCCATAACTCTCTCGGTGGGTCTGACCAGATGCAGCTGAACCATTGTCTAGTTAAGAGGAAAAGATCAACCCGGATTTAAGAGGCAGCAAGGCCTCCATAACTCTTCCTTGGAGCACAGCCTGGCTGAATTTATGCTCTGCAGCGTGGCAGCAGGAAACAGATACAACTCACAGTGATGGTGCTGCTCCTTCTGCCAGGGAGGCTCTCACCCCAGCCCTTCACAGGAAAGTTTTGGGGCCACACCTGAACTTCGGGCAGGATGTCCCAAGGTGTTGCTCGTGGCTCCTGGTTCAGATCTGCAGGGCCCGTAGCAGGGAAGATTTTTTTTTCCCCCTTTCTTCTTCTTTTCCTTTTTGTCTTTGAAATCTTGTCAGTATATCAACACACTTGATAAGGGCAGTGTTGTAGTTACACTTCTTTAATTAAGTGAATAATTAAAAAGAAGTTGATCATCAATTAGTTAATTAAATAATTAATCCATTTTACTTTCATACCCTTTTTTGTTAATCACTGTGGCTTCGGTAATGAGCCTCCTCTGGGTTGCTAGGCAACCGCCTCCTCGTTTAAACAATCAGCAGCTGCCGCCCGTCCGCCCGTGTGAAGGGATGCGCGGGGCCGGGGCCGGGGGCGCGGCCCTTCTGGGGCGCAGGTTCGAGCCCCGCCTCTGCCGCGACCCCCACCCCCGCCGCTGCCTCGGGAACCGGCGGGGAAAGCAGGAATTCCCCCAAAAGCCGCTGAAAAACCAACATCCGTGCGCTCTGCCGGGGCCCAGGCCGCAAGGACGGGCGCAGACGCTGCCGGGTAGCGGGGAGGGAGGCAGGGGATGTGGTGCCGCTCCTCCCGACGGGGACGGCGCTCAGCCCCGACGGGCGCCGGCAGCGCTGGCACGGCTTCCCTCGTCCTCAGCCTGTGCCTTCCCGGGGGGCACAGACACCCCTCGCCCCTCAGCGACCCCCCCGTGCCTCAGTTTCTCCGGGACAACGATGCCCCTGCTGTCCTTTCGCAGACTGTCCCTGCCCTGCGGGGAGCAACGGAGGGAGCCAGGCGGCAGCTCCCCTTCGCTCTGCTCTCCCTCCNTCAAAACCACTTTAATTTCTGTCAGTGTTACTGTAACCACAGTCCTGGGCACATGCTGCTTTTTCCCTCTCCCTTTTTTTTTCTCTTTTTTTTTTTCCTCCCTCCTTTGTTGCCAATTGTTTCTCTGCCCCGGGGCCAACCTGTAAATGAGATGTTACATCTGCACCGAGCTAAGTAAACACTCTATAAATGAATAAATAAGTGAATAAATAACGAAATAGTAATATCTGAGCCGAGCGGAGCCAGGCGCGGCGGCTCGGCCGGGGGAAGCGGGCAGCCGGACCGGGGGGGGCCAGGCAAGACCCCCGGCACCCAGAGCTCCAAACCGCTGCCACGAGCCGCCTCCCGGGGGATCTGAGCCGGCTTTTCCCGAGTGTCCCCCCTGGCAGCGCAGTGCCGGAGTCCCGTCCGTCCCCGCGTCCCCACTCCGGAGCTGTCGCGGAGGGGCCGGGGCTCGGCAGCCCCTCCAGGGCTCCGGCCGCACCGCCCGGCCCGCGCTGAACTTTGTAATTATAATGGATAACGAGAACAAAGGCAAGAAGCACTCACTGAGTAACTGATATCAATTATGGAAGCAGGCTTTTGAGCCTGGAATAAATGATAGGGGAATTGGCCTGAGAGGGAGTGGGAACAGACATGTTATTATTTACGCCAGATTAAGAAAAGTATCCAATTTGCTGGTCATCTCCTTCCGCTGGGAATCGGCATCAATTTTATTATTGTTCCTCAGATTTTAATATTCTCTAAATGAATTAAGATCGAGCTAGGTAGTTAGTCAATAGTTTAATGCAATTAATTAACTTCCCATCGCTTGGTTATCTCTGTTCGGGCCCCTTTTCTCTGGCCGGCCCCACTGCTGGGCAGCAGTTTGGGATAAATAAGGATGCAGGCTCGGCTTGGAGCCGGGCTCCGCGTGTCTGTGAGTGTCTGTGTGTGTGTGTTGACTCTTTGGTGTCTAGATTTTTTCCACTGTTCCGTGCATTGTACGACATAACTAGAACTGAAGCAGTACATTTCTTCAAACAATGCCTCCCCGATTCCATTTGTAATGGAATTGGAGGGAGAAAATGTAATTGTGTGTTAAACATGAGGCAGCCATACATGAAGATAAGCAGGGCTGAGTGACTGGATATGGAAATCCAGCGCGGGGACTAGATACTGGAGGTCTATTTTGGAGTTAAATGGCTCATAAAAATAGGAGGCTGGGGTTTATTTATTTATTTATTTGCCCGAATATCTATAGGGCTGCGCATGTGGACCTGCGTTTTGGGGGGGGTGGGGAAATGCAGGGGGAAAGAGTGGGGGCGTGGTGAGGCGGCNAAGGGGGGGGGGAGGGGGGAGTGGGCGGTGGTTTGGGGGGGGGGATAGGGAAAGGGAGAGCAGCCAGCCCGTGGGTCAGGGATTCCTGCCCGGGGACCCCCGCCCGCTCTCCCCGCTTTGGTCGGTATCGCTTGGAGCCGACCCCTCTTGGAGCAACTTCTGCTGCCCAGGTCAGGACAAGAGAGCTCGGGATTTCCCTCACGGTTTGAGGGACCCCGCCGGAGCGGAGGGGCCGGGGGCTGAGCTCCGGGGGTTGGCGGGGTGGGGGGCGCACAGGGGTCCCGGGGGGCGCACAGGGAGCGGGAGCCTCTCCCCGTGCGGGACAGCAGGCGGAGCCACCCCGAGGTTCCCCCAGGGTGCTCGGTCCTGTCCCGCCCTCGGCCGGGCTGTTCCGGGGGGCGCTGGCCGAGGCCGCCCCTTCCCCGCCGGACATCTGGGAACGTCGTTAGGGCCGCTCCGCTCAGGAAGTTTTTCACACTTCACGTCTCATTAACCGCAGGTCTCGGATTCCTTGGGAAAGGGGGACAGGCGGGAGGGCGGCGGCGGCCGCCGGCCCGAGGAGGGGGGGACCCAACTGATGGGAGAAGCTCGGGGGGTCCCCCGCACCCCCCGCTCCCCCCGGGGCCGAGCTCCACCGCGCAGAGCCCCTGCCTGGCCACCCTGCCCCGGCCGTCGAGGTGACCCCGGGAGGGGTTTGGAGCAGGGAGGGAGCCGGACACGGCAGGGGGGACCCCTGGAGCGGCTGCAGGCACCCCCCCCGCCCCGCCCCGCCCC
>VZTJ01000306.1:2635333-2670259 GCA_013397795.1 Orthonyx spaldingii | reverse complement strand
GGAAGGGGGGGGCCGCGGCAGGAGGGGGGGGAGTGAGGGGGGAGAGCCGCAGGGATCGGGCCCCTCCCGGTACCCACGGCCGCTCCGTGGCGGGGTCCCTTCCCTGCCGGTGTCCCCCTGCTGTGTCCTCCCCTGTCCCCATCTGTCCCCCTCGGAGCTCGCGTGTTTCGGCCTTTGTGTCCCAGCCTTGCTGCCGCCCCGCTCCCATCTCCTTCTGCCCCATTAACCCCCGGCACGAGTCCCGGCGACAAAAGGGCTGCAACCTGATCCGGGCTTGATTGAATCCCTATTGTTCTCCCGGCTAATTCCCGCTTGTCCTCCCTTCCCCGCCACGGGCAGGGGAGGCCCGGGTATGTGTGGAGGGGTGGCTGTCTCTTAATTGCTTAAAAACGAACTGCCCCACCGCCCCACCGACCGCCGAGAAACCGCGCAGGTTGGGAAGGGGTTGCTGTTCCTTGGGAAATGAACGCGTTTAATTCCAAGTTTGTCCCTGGGAAAACGCTGCCCACCCTCGTCCTAGGCATGTCAGGAGGAATAGCAGGGCTTTTAAACAGGGGATTAAGGAAAGTGGTCACTTTTGACTCAGTAGGAAAAATCCCTCCGTGACGGTAATGAAAGCCTGGATGATATAAGTATCTTCTGGTTCACAATAGCAATTAATATGGTAATATTCTACTATTAAAGATGCTAACATTAAGATGGAACTTGTACGCGGTTAAAACATTTAATAGAGGGGAAAATGCATTCCTCGAGCATCAGGTAACAAAGTCAAATGGAAAAGGGGGGAAATGAAAGTATCTTAAAATAACAAAGGCCTCTATATAATTTGGAAAGGCTTTTAATACTTCCTTCCTCCTGAAGAAAAACTTGAGGCGCCTTGAGAAGCGAGTATTAGTGAGTGCAGGAGGAGGGAGTTTGTGCTGGGTGGGGAGGGATGCACTGGTGGGAACCCAGCCCTTTCTGGAAACAAAATGCAAAGGGGAACATCTGCAGTGACCCACCGGTGACCACTGGAGCAGCCTGTGCTGGGACAAATGCACTGAAACATCACAATATTCCAGAAACAGGGGGTTGGAAACTGCCTGGAGAGCTCCAGTCAAACCTCTGCTCCAGGCAAGGGCAAGTTCAGAGTGAACCCAGGCTGACCATGACCCTGTGGAGATGAACCGCGTTCCCCAAGGGTGGAGCTCCCAGGACCTCTCTGATCTCCATCCTGGTGCTGCACCACATGAATCCCGGTTTGTTTTCCCTCTCAGATCTACCCATGCACCTCCTGACTTGCCTTGGGGTGCCTAGTCCCACACAAACACCCCAAATCGTGATTGTATCAAAGGGCACAGCAAAATCTTTGGTTTCTGCTAGAGAAGGAGGAAGATTAAGACCTGCTCACCTCTGTCCTGTGAATCCACTTGGTTTGATCAATTTGCCAAGCAGAGGACAGACACGGTTATGCAAAAATACTCTCTTAGCAGAGTTTCTGAAGTATCAGTCTATTTGGGAGAAAATTAGAAAGCACTTATTTAAACTGCAGTCCACACTTTGATTATTGTAAAAGCCTTTTCCTTTTTTTCACCTTTGTTTTCAATTAAAAACAGTCAGGATTTAGGTTTTTGCTTTTCACTATAATAAAAGTAATTTGCAAAGATAATAGTATTGTGGGAACGAAGGAACCTTTCAGCTGATCACTAGAAGAAGCAAATATTTACCAACTGGCTCTGATGATGAATTGGAGACTGATGTGGAGAGTATGATCTTCATCCTGGCTACAGCTTTGCTGACTTCATCAAATCTGACCATCTTGGGTTTACAGTTATTTTTTCTCTAAAATGTAGTTTTCAGGGGGGAAAAAAAGTCTTCTGGACCTTGCACTATTGCATAATTTATTTAAAAGAAACACTGCCTGGCTGATGCCAAGGATTCATGTAGGTCATTCAAGATCCAGTCTGCCCAGTTAGCTCAGGTTCCCTGCTCCAGGTTCCCTCCTTCGGTGTCTTTTCCTTCAGAAAAGTTGCATTTGCAAAGCCATTCCCAGGGTAAAACCCTCACAGCTGCATCAAAGCCGTGCATCACAGGGAGATGTGAATTCGCTTGCACCAAAACTGGAGAAGATGGAGAGGAAAATGGATGGAGAACAGGTCACTGAGGGGGCAGTGCCAGTAGAAGTGTCATTGCCCCGTGCCGTGCCTTGTTGGAGGTTACACCCCTGTGTGTGCTGCTGAGGATGCTCCCTGACCCACAATGAACGGGTCAAGCCAGATTAGCAAAAAATTTGTGTTTAACTTCAGCTCATTCTGGTGGAGCTGAGTAGGGACCAACCACTCAATCCAACAGGCAGGTCTGCAGGGACAGGGATCCTGGGCAGTGAGGGTGAGTGTTGGCAAGAGACCTCTTTAGCTGGGAGATGCATGTTGGCAGCAGTCCCTTGCCTTTCCCAAAATCTCGTCTCACAAAAATCTCCCCACGACACGCTCAAAATTGGCTCTGCTGCAAATAACAATGCAGTGACGACATGACACAGGGCAGTGGATCCAAGCAGAAGAATAATAATGACCAAGAAAAGTTTGTCTGTTTAATTCACCTTTTCTCTTTTTCCTCACTCTCTGCTGTTATTTTGATATTAGCTAAAGTCGAAGACATCAAGGAAAATGAGGACCCTTCAAACAGCAGCTCAGCTGGAGCCAACATAATGGGAGCTGAGGGGCACCCTGCCCCCAGGACTGTTCCCAACTCTGCTGCTGGAGCTTTATGTGGGTAAAGATGACCTCTGTGTCCTCTCCCACCTGTGTCACCTTGTCTAGTCTGTGTCCAGCATCTCCTGGTGGAGACCGTCTCACCATACACAGAGGGGCTCAGCCCTCCAGCCAAAGGGACTTTATTGGTGTGAGGGCACCACCAGTGCAGGGGCTTCACCAGTGAGCGCCGTGGAATCAACTGTAATGCAGATAAGGATGTAGGAATAGGAAAAACGAGCTGCTGAAATTGAGCAGTGGATGACACTGAGAGAGGAAGAAAAAGCCTCAAACTTTAAAGGCAGTATTAAAACAGGGCATGCAGAAAGTGAAGTCAATTAGCCAAAAGAATCGCTTGCTGACGGAGGTCGTTGGGCCGAATTCCTAAAAGGATTCATGAATCGACTAAAAATACCCTTGGGATAGCTTGAATACGGACTGAGTTACTGAAGGGCAATGCCCCAGATGACCCAGGAGACCCTTTCCAATCCTACAATATAAACAATGATGCCATTAACATTTGTACTAAGTACCTGCTCGGGCTCCTCGCAGCGCTCCAGCTCCCATCCGGAGCAGGAGCGGAGGCTGCGAGATGTGCTCTGTTCCCTACCTCAGCCCAGAGGGCATCCTTTAGGTACCACCCCAGTAGTCAGGGAATTATGGAAAACCCTCTTGACAGTGGTAGGAGCAGGGAGAGGCCACAAAGATCAGTGGAAAAGCCTGATGGCAACTGCGGTGCTGAAAAGAACAATGGGAAGGCTGGAGAAAATCATCGGTGAGTGCAGAGACCCAGGGCACGGGGACCTTAATGGTCAAGTAATGCTGAGGAGGCACTTGCAAGGCACAAGGGGACAGGGACAGTCTGTGGAATCTGCAGGCATAGAACTGTGGAAACAAAGCTAACTGCAGATAAACAGATGGAGTTTGGACACGTTAGAAAATACAGCAGGACTGTGTGTCCCACCAAGATGCTCCAGGTGACCCTTGCCACCCAACTGTGGAGCAGTGTAGAGACCCCACAATGCCCAGGGACTGCGTGTTGTACTGACTGTGGTAGGGGAAAAGCCATTTTTTCATTAACTGTTTCTCTGTCCCTGAACATCCCTGATGATTAGACCTGACTGAAATGACACCCACGGTGTCACCGCTGGACATTGTCCTGGGAGGGGGCAGAGCAGTGTCACACCTCACATAAGTGTACAGGCTTCATGTGAAGGCAAACCTGCAGCCCTAAATCTCCAACTTGTAATGCAAGTACTGAGGATAATAATGAAAACAAGGTTAGATAAAAACATTCGCTATCAAAATTTAATTATGCATCCACAGGCTGAGGCTCATTATTCATCCTCCAACCTGGAAACAAATTAGTCTAATGAAGCCATGAGTTAAAATGGAGAAAGGATGTAAAGGCTGGAGAATATTTATGTCTGTGCTCGTGTGTCAAAAGCAGCACTGAGCTCTGGGTGCTACATTTGTCACTGGAATCAGGTGCTTCCTAGATGTGGTGGCGTATCCAGGACCTGGATTTTGCCATGAGCAGGAACAGTCGCTCCTGAGTGGAAATTTGAAGCAATTAGAGACTGCTGAGATGTGGGGGCTCAGTACAGACATGGGGACTCATCAAAACCAGATGTGATCAGAGCCCACAGGTCTAAAGAAACCCAAATACCAGTGTCTGCTGCCACTGAGTCACTCCCATGTGAGGGACACATTTTGTTCTGCACAAGCTCCCTGGTGACAGCCAGGGTAGCCCCATGGAGAGTTTGGCTCCAGTGACCTCTACTAATTGGGAAACCAAATCTCAGGGGCTGGGAAGAGAAGAAATTGGTAACTAAGTATAGTGGGATGGCAGCTCTCTGTGGGTTTATTGTGCGAGTGTTTAAGTAGACAAAGGCTATAATTAAACTGCCCAGGAATGTATAATCACAGCAAGGAAGGTATTTTGCCCTGCTCCTTCCCTGCAGAATTTGGGGAGAAATGAAATTACATCACAGGAAAGGGAATTGATCCACACTTAACCCACACCCTCTGCTGCACCACCCAGCACCCCCCAGGTTTGGGCTGCTTGCTTTGGCCACCTATAAAAGTCACCCATAAACTGTAACTCCTGGCACAAGTGGGTTTGAGGATAGTTACAGGCTTTTCCACTGCACACCATGGCAAGCCTGCTGATATATAGCCCAGGTCTGAGCTCTGCAGCAGAGTGCAAAAGGTTCAAGCGACCTAGTAAAGACCGTGCCAGTACCAGAGAACAAGTCCCTGTAGGCCCCTGGCTGAGCCATTCTCACTGCTTTATTCTCTCGCTCCCATCCTAATGTGCTTAACTATAAATGACCCCTTTATTTTTTATATCTCCATTTCATTTTTCCCCTTCTTCCAAGAACGCAGTAAAACCAGAGAAGCTGAGAAGCAGAGCTCTTACAGTAAAGTGAGTGCTGACACAGAGCAATTCTGGGGACCTGGCAGCTCACGTTGAACATTTGTAACATCACAAGGAGCCTCTGGGCTTCTCCTCTGAGAACCAAGCCCTAATCCTGCTCCCAGGCACCCAGAAGAAGCCTATTAGGATCACACAGGCAGAAGTGAGCTGCTTCTGGTCTGGAGGCCCTGACATTCACTGGCTGAGCTTGGCACTATTTTGTTTCCAGTTTTGCTGGGTGTTTTATTCCATTCTCTCCTGGGGTTCTACACAGGGATGGCAGACTGGGGGTGAAGACAACCCAGCTGAGCAGATCCCCCAAACACAACCCCCTCTTTTGTGCTCTTTGTCTCCGATATGCAGAAGATGCTCAGCCACCCCGGGCAGAAGGACAACATCTTGCTGTTTATTAGTATAATTTTTAAAGGTGCCTCATTGTATTTATTTGCTGTGTGGTTAAACATTTATTATTTATATTTAATTTTCCCAGATTCAAAGGGGCATCACTAGTGGCTGAGTGTCTGCAGATTCAGTGCAGCTCCTTCACACACTTATTTATGTAACCTTGGCCTCCCCCGAGGGGCTCCCGTTTCACTATGTGCCATCGGCCTCTTAATTGGCCTCACAGATCACGCCTTCTCCTTCGGCTCACCCAGCTCCCTGTGACTCGTAATTTCTAAGATATTAAATGTGGTTGAAACAAAAGAGTTCAGTGAATTAAAGCCAGGAAGTTTCCTACCCCTCCTAAACCTCCGCTGCCAATTCCCTCTCCGGGGTGACGGCCAGACTGGGGTCATCGCCATTGGTCTGGAGGGCTCAGGGAAGGACCAGGCTGTGTCTGGGCAGGAGCTGGACATCCCAGCCATTGCTGTGCCTGGATTTGCACCCAGCTGTGTCTTCTTGATAAGAGCATTTGGCACTAATTAGTCTCCAAGCAGCTGATTAACCCTCAGGGATGTATGGAAGCTGGTTTTGCTATAAGATACCACAAGAGAGGCAGGACTTTCTCCTTGGGACTGCTTTGCACAGCCAGTCCAGCCCCTTCAGATGGACAGTGGGTGGTGGGATGAGGGAGACCCATCCTCTGCCTCTGAGCCACCCCAGAGCCCCCTCTCCCCACACCCCAGCACTGTAACTCTCACCCAGCTAAAGGTTTGGGTACCAAACTTTTTGGGGCAGCCAGGCAGGGCCCCTTACAAGGACACAGACTCAGGAAGTCTCACTGGCATTTCCTGAGAAGCAAAACCACGTTGAGGTGACAGCTTTGGATATTCCTTTTGTGACCAATGCACCCCAAGCATCTTAGGGGCACATCTGACCCAAAGATGATGCATTTTACTTCCAGCCACCAGCCCTGATGCTTCATGAATAAATGAAAATGCACTTAAAGCTATTAAACTTTCTGTTAGGCAATACAGATCCTGTAGCAAGGAATTCCACATGTCAGCAACGAGGGAAAGACATCTGGACAACTCAACCACGTGAGGTTTTCAGCAGGGTAACTAAACATCTGGGTAAAGGGGGTTGATAACCCCAGTACACTTTTACCCAGTTGCCAGCTGTTAGAGAAACTTCACTCCCATAGGTGAAACTATTTCAACATTAATGGTTTTATACCTTCTCCTTAAATATATCAGAGGCTATACTTGGAGATGGAGTTTGAGAGTAAACATTGTTATGCTCGAGCTGTCATCTGTGAGTAATCACAGACCTAATTGAAGCTGGCCAGCCTATTAAATAAACATTCTGCATAAACGAGGGAGCAAAGAAATACCCTTTAGTTTGGTAATAGTTGAAATGATGGAAACCAGCACCTGAGTCAGGGACTAGGGAGATGGGGTTGGAGTAGCAGGAGAGGCAGGGAGGGAGGTTTTCCCCAAGCAGCTCACAGCACTGTGCTGCAAAGCAGCTAGAACCAGAAAGCACCAGCAACCAGCTTTTGAGGGGAGAGCAAGGAGAGGGGCAGGGTGCTGGCCATGGCAGGCCTGGATTTTGGGCACTGCAGTCTGGAGGAGCCTGGTTTTGTTGCATCCAGGCAAACATGACTTCCCACCACCTACTGTTAATAGCCTGGCTGAGGCTCGCAAAATTGCCTAATAGAAATCATCCTCCCATCATCAAATACTGCCTAATCACCCCACTGAAATGGGCAACAACACAATCTTGCAGCGTTTCTTGTGTTCCTTGGGGAACCACCTAATCCTCCTTGTTGTCTGCCAGTTTTTCCTCGTCCTTGAGAATTTCATGTCTAGGAAAGGCTACAGCTTTCGAGAGCTTTCAGCACTCGCTGCTGGGGGCTCTGCTCTTGCTGCAGTGCCAAGGGTGGCACAGGGGCATCCCAGGCTGTGCTCTGGGGCTCGTACTGCAGAACAGGCAAATCCTCACCCCCGTGAATCTCGCAGCGTCCTGCCCCTCCTCGCCCTCTCACCAGATGTGGTGCGGATGTGTGCGAGCAGCGCTGCCTCTTTGGGAGGTGATGAGAAGAGGGTGATGCACCGAGGTGACATGCTCAATTTCCCTCAAAGATGGTGCAGCCACAACAACATTTCTCCTGCTGATGGCATCCATGTGTCTCTCCCTTTTCACTGGAGCTCTGTTACACACCGGGATGTGGTAGCAGCGTGTGTGCACCTTCTGTTCCCCAAGCCACCCTGCCTTTCTGGGGAGGACGAGGTGCCTGGCCTTCCGTGGTTAGTTTAAGAAAAACACTCTCCCAGTGATCAGTGCCTGTATGAAGTAGATGTATGGTTTCAATTCTGTCCTTGAGCCATGGATCATTTAATGTTGTCAACACATACACATCCTTCTCAAAGATCCCACTGAGAATTTCTAGGGACTGTAGACAGCTTAAAGCTAGCGTTACAGCAGCAGCAGCTTCATATTTGCTTTCAGATCCACGTGCATTTTTTAATACTAAAGCTTGCATAATTGCTGCTGAATTTCTAAGCAACTTCTTCAAAGGGGCAGAGGCACATTAGCAGTAGAGAAGTGGTGGTGGAGCAGAAACCAGGCAGGTTGTTGGCTTATGGCTTCCCGGCAGCTGCTCAGAGATGGTGTTTGAGGAGCCCTGAAGAAGGGCTGGGCTGGGACCTCCCAGCTCGGTGTGTGCTTGAGCATGTTTTCTTCCTGGCCATCGGGGCACTTGGCATGTGCTGCCAAGCAGCCACTGATGCTAGTGATGCACTTATTTTGCCAGGGAAGCTTGTACTGACATCCTGCTTTGAAAAAAAAAGTAGGATATGGCTCTGCCAGTGCTTTTTTTTTATTATTATTTTTTTTTTTGGTGTGTGTGTGTGAGGTCTGAATGTGCCTAGGAGCACAGTGGGGTGCTACATGCAATGGACGTATCCTGCCAGGCAAGGTGGTTCCTCACTTGAAGAGAAGGATCTCCTGGTCTTTCCCAGCTGCTGGAAATGGAGTTGCAGCTGGGTGAGGGCCAGTATCGTCCGGTTTTGGGTGTTGCAGTCTCTCTGTGATGTCCCTCTGAGGTGTGCTGATGTTGCATGGGAAGGACATCAAGCTCTGGCTGGGACGTCCATCACCCCAGGGCTGATTTTCCCCTGGGCAAAGGGCAGTGACCACCTCAGGGAGAGGGTCACCCTCCTCTTTTCTGCTGCCAGCGGCTCTCTTGGGTGCTGGGGGAAGAGACCAATGTCTGCTGGCTGGAGTGGGAGAACAGGAGGCTGTGGGTTTGCTGGAGAACCTGCACCAGGCTTCTCTGGAGAGGTATGGATGAAGCTGGGCACCCAAAGACTTCTTTGCCTCTGGAAATGCAGAAAGGCTGAGGGTGATGATGGCTCCCTGCACACTCAGGATCTGCATTTGGGGATGCAGGGCTCTGCTGCAGGCATGGGAGGCAACTCCTTCCTTCTTCTCCTGAGAAAGGGCATTTCTGGGGGAGACACCAGCCTCAGGCACTCCCCTGTGCTGAGGGAGCTGTCACCGCTCCACCCCCCTGACTGCTGCAGGGCCCTGCACAGAGCTACCTCCAAGGCACCTGGTCAGCCAAACTCCATTTACTGTGTCTTTATTTCTTATAGTGGAGCCCAGGGTAATTACTTTGCAACTCTGAACATTAAATATCATTTGTCTTGTTCCAGTAGGTCCAAATCTTTATGAATTTTATCTGACGCTTGCTCCCTTCAATTATCTGTCATCAGAAAAAGTTTACCGCTGCTGCAAAAATATCAATTTGCCAGAGGTTGCAATACATTTACTCTCCGCCTCTGTAATTTACAAACTTACATTCTATGATTAGAAAGAAAAATGGCTAATGGGAGAAATATTCATGCAAAATCGATACTGCATAAGATGCTGCCACCTTTTGGCTTAACCTAATTCTACATCTGGGGCCAAATTCATCCCTGGTGTAACTGCTTTCCTGGGAGAGCAGCTACAGCTGCCCTGGAGCTGGCTCTGAGGGGTGGAATGGGATGGGGAGACGGAGCACGATGCAGGGGGCTCAGCCCCTGACTGTGAATGGGGTATGGGAAGCTGGGGCTGTGGGGTTTGCATGGTCTGCTAAGAGGAAATTTTCCATTGCTGTGCATCTGCAACAGAAGTTTCCTTCTTGCACACCTAGAGCCAAACTGGAGGTTCCTGGCACGTTTTTCTTTCCCTCCAGCCATCCAGGAGGCTGTTCTTGGAGCTGTGTCCTGGATACAGGAACCAGCCTTGGGCTGTGGGCCTGTGTCTGTGCTGATGTGCTGGGAAAGGGGGACTGGGACGTGGTGGGGCTCAGCACATGGCTGAAGGTGTCTAACCAGGCTCTGAACTGGTTTGATAGTTCATCTAAGCCTGTAGGCAACCTCCACCCTGCCTGGCAGTGTGCAGCACAGCGGGACTGGCAGCACCGTCAGTCTTGGGAGCTCCTGGATGCACTTATTCTTCAATTCCATGTCACTGCAACAGGCTGTGGAGCCCAAGTACTGCTGTGCTTTCAAAAGAAAACCAACCAGCGTTTAATTTTCATAGCAAAGATATTCCAAAGTGCTAAATGCTACAGCAGAGCAATTGCAATGCTGCTCTGTCTCCTTGCCCAATGACACAGGGGTTTTGCAGCTGAATACCAGCAAGCACGTGATTAAAAGCTCTTAGGATTCTGCCGTTGTGGGATTTCCAGCAGAACTTGCTATTTCTCTCATATCTTCCCCCTTTGTTTCCCTGAGTTCAGGGCAGAGTCTGAATTCGGTAATTGCCACCTGGATTTGCTTTGCTGTCTTCCCAAGGAACTTGTTTGAATAAATTGAATTGGCAAAGGCATTGTTCAGCCACAAAGCATTGTGTCAGGAATAATATAGGTGTTTCCAGGCGCTCTGTTACTGTTCTGAGCACACTGCCAGGGACAGCGAACCCAGGCAGGAGAGCTCCCTTTGAGCTGCTCCCTCTGCTTCCTCTTCTGAAAGAAGCACAGGTTTTTTTGGCTGGTTGCTCAGTGCTCTAAAGCAAGAGCAGAAGGAGCTGTTGGAGCTTCCTCGGCATGTGCAAAACCCCTCCTCCACCGGGGAATTTTCATTTACTAGATCCCTATGGCTTGCACTCGTGTTTCCTTCACTAAAGCACACTTGGGTGCAGCAGTCACCTTGTTTTCCACGGAGCACCCGAGCAGTCAGTCCCAGGGATGTCAGCATTAGGGCTGTGTCAGCAGAGCTCAGGGCAGTGTGCTGGGGACAGACAGGTCCTGGGGTGAACCCTCCTGAGAAGAACAGGGCATTAAGCTGCGGGGCTTTGCTGAAGGACTGGGTTAGGCTGTGGAAAGTCAGCATTTAGGAGCTCAGGAGCCTAATCAAGGCACTAACCAGGGGCTGGGCAAATTCTTTGGGTTTGGGGCTCTCACCCACTGCATCTCTTTTCTGCACTGGTGCTTCTAAAATGGAGATGATCTGAACATGCCAAGGTATGGAGTTTAAAGTTCCTTGGGGATATAGGCTCACCTGTCCTTCCTAGCATGTCATAATAACATTAAATGTTTGATCTTTCAAGGCAAAGATACCGGTGCACAGCTTTCCCTTTTCATTGACTTAGGGACATGGCTTAGTGCTGGGTTAATGGTTGGACTTAATGAGCTTGAAGGTCTTTGCCAACCTAAAGGATTCTACAATTTGATGGCCAAGCTGTGTGTGAGAAATGAGCTCTCCTGCTTGCAGGTCCCCGGGGGTGGGGGCACAGCCAGTGCACACCGACAGGTCAGACACAGCAGGCACAACCCTCATTGTGACACTGACAGCTCTCCCAGTGCCAACAAACCCCTGTGCCAGCAGGGACAGGAGCCCAGGAGCGCCCTGAGGAGAACTGTAACCAGTGGGAGATGGCACCACAGCCCTGCAAACCTCGTGCCTGTGCTGCCAGGTGACCAGATGTCCTCAGGAGATGCGGGGGGCTCTCACAGGTGAGTGGCCTCACTGCGAGGATGTTCCACGGGACAGGGTACCACCTCCTGCCTCAGCTGGGTCTTACAGAAGGGAGGGCTGCCCCGTTATTTAAAACCCCCCAAAACCTCAGTGGGAGGCTTTCAGCGGCCTGCCAGGAGAGCAGGGTCCCGCGGCAGCTGCGTGGCCGCAGAGGTGACCCCGCCGTGCGGGTTAGCAGGGACATGGTGCCACCTCGTGGCACGCGGCTCCGAGTGTCACACGTCCCTGTCCTTGTGGGACGGACATCTTTCCAATGGGAGCATCACCTTGCGGGTGCTCCACCACCTCCCAGGGCTGCCGGTGCCTCCGAGGCGATGGCTGCACCGTGGGCTGGCAAAGGCCACCAGTAAATGGGTGGTTGGGACAGATGGGTGGGGGAAAACAGGCAGAACAACCAAAACTCTTGTCCTATCCCCTAGTCCCAGTATTGTCTGCAAAGTGGGTCTCACCCAAATCAGAGTCATCGCTTTGGGAAATGATTTCTTTAGAGCTGTCTGCCCACTATGGGATTCATGATCTAAGGGGTCCTTCTCCCCTGTCCAGGTATTCCCCCCTCTGGATCTGTCCTTTTCCTTCTGGCTCCCAATCTCTGCCAGGACCTCCCTGCCCATCCTCCACTGCTGACCTGCAGAAGACTCACTCATCTGCACCAGAAATGGGTTTGGTCCCCCTCCTGTGCTGACAGCATAAACCAAACTCCACTTATGAGGTTCAGGTTTATTTCTTAGTGCTACAAAACAGGAAGAGAGATGGCTCCATTTATCTACATAAAAATAAGAATATTACAGACAATGCTCAGGTTTGGCACTGTTACTAAATCATTGTCAGCTGAAATACTTAAGGTACAGAGTCTTGTTTTTCAGTGAAATGCTTTAATTCAGAACCAGCAATGCAATGAGTAAGGATTATTTGGGGTCTAATTTCCCTTGCTAACTGATGCCATCATGGTAGTGCTTAGGAAATCTGAGGCTCAGTAGTGCTGGTCTGGGTCCTGTCATGCTGTTTGCAGTATGGACTCAACAAAAATACAGTTGTTATCCCAGGAAATCTGCCATGGAGATCCCGAATATTTTTCTGTTAGGTAAGACATCAGAGTTTGATCGATGACCAGAAATCACCGGTCAGGGATTTATTTTCCCACTGCTATTAGAAAGGCTGTTGCAATAATTCCCACCCTTTGAGACAGCATTTTCAGAGGTACCCTCTGTACCTATCCCACTGCCAGCCTGACTGCTCTCTGTGCCCTTTCCTTCTGTGATGGGGCACTCCAAAACCACAAAGCAAATGGATTCATTCTGCTGATTTTTTCTTCCTCCTGTACAGATCCTTCCTGGGTGCTCTAAAAGGGGATTGGAGATGTAGAGGGTATCAGAGACAGTGGCAGATATGGTGGGGGTTACCTCTAAAACACCAAATATGAGATTTTCCCCAGAGGGCCAAGAGCTGGAATTAGGAGCCTTTAGTCTCTGAAGTTCAGCTGACAAAGCCAAGGGTTTTTTTAGTATAACTCAAGGAGATGATTTAACATTCTTTACAGGTATATATATCACCAAAAATTAGCCAGCAGAGGTGGTCTTTTCCAGTTTATTTAATAATTTAGGAAGAGGTTGTTAATGAAGAGACTGTTCTACCGAAGGAGTGAGCTCCTGCTGGTACGATGGCATCTGTGTCAATCCGCAGCCGAACAGGGGCTGCCGATGAGCCCTTAGGCACTCAGCAAGGATCTGCCAAGGAGCCTAAGGGCTGATACACACTTGAAACTCAATGGGATTTAGGTGCGTAAATGCAGTACGCTGCTTGGAAAATCCCAGCCTTTGAAGTGAAAGTAGGCACTGACAAAAAAATGGCTAAAACCCCTCAAAATAATAAACGTCAGACTAATGCCACCATGAAGGCAGTGGAGTTGTGCACCCGAAACAAGGCAGTGGGAGGTGGCCACTGAAGGCAACCAAGAGGCTCCACCACCATGAAGAGCTCCATCCCTGGTGTCTCCTGCTCCGTCAGGAATTGCAGTAGGGTTTCTCCAAATCATTTCTCTTTCTGAGGGATGTCTCCTTGTGTGGGAATGATCCAGGACATTTGGCTGGGGACATCCAATGTATGAGGAAAACATTAAAAATGCTTTTTTATTTTTTTGTTGAGAAGAATCTTAGGGCATTAAAAGTTGGAGAACTCATCTTCATTATTTCTCTTTAAAGTTAGTTATGAATTGAGAATGGCTCTGCTCATATTTCTCTTTTATTTGCTATCTCCCCAGGCTAAAGTGTTGTCTATTTATCTTACAGATTAGGTTACTTTTTATGGGGTTCCTGCTATTATATTTCACCTCTAACTTTGTTAGTTTGTGTTTGCTATTAAATTATGTTGAATAAAATGGGCGGCTGAAGGACATTTTTCAGCTCCATCCTGAAATGAGGTTCTTAATCCTGTTTCTGGGCCTGCCCCTGTAGCCCAGCCCACGGGGACAGAACCAGGTACATAAGAAGGGCAGCAGAGGAGTGTTTGTATCAACCACGGGCTGTGCAGGGTGAAGCTGCAGGAGAATCGTGCCTGCAAAGCCAGTCGGTTCATGTACAGTGATTTTGGAGGCATCTCTTTAGAAGCGGGTTCTAATAATATTGACATCATCACAAGATAAGATCCAGGACTAGTTAAATCACAGCCTCGCAACTCAGTGCTCCTTTGAGGATTAGAAGAAGTCGCTGAGCTGTCACTCTAAAGCTGATCATGGACTCGTTTAACTATGTCATCCCATAAGACAGCCCTTTCAATTATGTCAACCTGTCTGCTCTCCCTAGACTCTAATTTTAGAGCAGCAGTAGCTAATATTCTTGGAAAACTGATCCGCCTCCACAGATCTCTCCTCTCTGTCTGCTGCTGTTAACGGAGTATCCTGTGGGGAGATCGGACTGCTTTACTTCCCCTCCTGTAATAAACCTAATAAAAATAGGTACCATTAGGTTCCTTTGTGTGTGGTCTCTTTAAGGCTCTTATCTGAGCTATGTAATGGAGATGTCATGTCTTCTCCACAGAGGGATCTGGCAGCACCACAGGGTCATTGCAATAAAAATAAAATTCAGTTTTAAGAGCCCGGTACGAAATTATGAGCTGAAAAGCAGGACATTGGGATTGGAGTTCAGAGACCTGGAAAAGGCAAATGAGAGCTGGAGTCACTCAAATGTTAATGCCACAGCAGTGGCTCTGCAGCTGGAGCAACAAGCAGGATGCTGGTGCAGAAGGACTGCAGGCAACGAAGTGGCCTTGGGGACACTAGGGACAGGGGACTCTTCTGTGTCTTCTGGACAGCGTTGGGAGGAGTTTGGGGCACACAAGGCAGAGAGCAGGTGGATGGACCTGGCTGTCTTGGCCATGGGCATCTCTGTGCTGTGCTGTCTGTCATAACCCAGGGTGGTGGAAGGGGACAGACCCTGCCCTGAGAGACAGGATGGAAACACATCCCTGGCTCCTCATCTGTGTCGTGTCTGTAGCTGGCGGTGATGTTGGACAGTTGTTCCCCTGCTGTCCCATGAATGTCCTCTTCAGAGGTGTTTTATCCCCCCTTTAGGATGCAATGTGGGTCCTAAGACAGACCATGCTGGTGTGGTGCGGTAGATAGCGATGTTTAATACCCCAACAAGAGGCAATTCCATGGACTGGAGGGAGAGGAAGGGAAAGACAAAGAGAAGAGCATGGGATATGGGGAAAAGCAATAAAAGCTAGAAAGGAAGTAGAAGGGATGGATGGGGAAAGAGGAGGCAGATGCAGTGCAGATGCAAAGGAGGGAGATGATTCCCACCCATCCCAACCAGTGTCACCATTCTGGTGGCAAAGGGCCCATCCCTTCCCTTTGCAGGTGAGGTTATATAAAACTAAGACTCCACGGGCTGCCGGGGACCAGTGCCTCCCCCAGACTCCAGCAAGTTAGTTACACATAGCTTTCCTTTCACAAATCCATGTTGGCTGCCCCTAATCAAATTCTGCTTCTCAAGCAATTTCCCTTGCTAATTCCTCCCGAATCAGCCCTAACCCACCTATCCCCCTTGTCGCTAAGCTAGCCAGCCTCTAATCACACGCTGCACTGTGTGATCCTTTCCCAAGTAATACAGGGTTCGGCACTTTCCTCTGGTTCTCAGCAGCCTAACCTGTCAGGAGCAACCTTCTAAAAATATCACTAAAGACCTCAGCTAATTTCTAATCCTCGTTTCTATTAAGACGGCTGCCTGTACTATGTGGGTTTCCAGACTTGGGATTTACAGTCTTCCCTAAGAGCATCTAATCTGTGCAGAGCCATTTCTGTTGTTATCCATAAGCAAACTCCTCCCTTCTCCACCACAAAACATGATCCCTTTGGCAGCAGCTCTCCAGTTTGCAGGGCACTCCCAGCCAGCCAGGGAAGACACCAACCTCTTCCTCTCTGCTTAGCTCACCCCACCATTTTTTGGCAAACCTTCCCGTGGAGATCAGGGGGGTCCCATTCCTCTCAGGCACTGGGTAGGAGTTTTGTAGGGGAAAAAAAAAAGAGCCTTCAAGCTTAAAAGATGTGAATTTCTTTGCATCTCACAAGCTCTTGAGTTGTGTAAATCTTCTAAGGAATTGATGCATAATGGAGCTTTTGAAGTACCTTGGATAACTGGGCTTTCTCTTACTATTTGTATTTGGATATTTTTTGCTGTTTCCTTCTCTTTTCAAAAATTCATCTGTCCTTTGCCAGAACCAACCAAATCAGAAGAACAAAAGAAACAGGGGAGAGTGCCATACTCTGGCTGTCCCCTGCCACCCTGGCACACACCAGGGGTCTGGCTCAGCTCAGGTAAAGGAAATCTTTTTAATCACAGGCCACTGGCCAAAGAACCCTGGTGGAAGAAGTTGCAGGACTGTATTGTCAAGTGCCAGGCATGTCTGTGTGCCAAAGGCAGCACTAAAGGAGACCCAAATCTCTCCCTGGGCTTGAGAGCACCAGGGTTTGCATCAAGCCTGACTCGAGAGGCAGGTTCTGCTGCCAGAGAAAGGAAGCTGCAGCCCAAGGATGGGACCATCAGCAGATGAAAATTTTGATGTCTGATGGACACATCCACTACTGCTGCAGAACACTTTTCCAGGACACAGTTGGACAATGGGGGCTCTTACACATTCACAGCAAGGTCAGTGTTGTTCCCTCACCTCCTGGTTACATGGATATGGTGAGAAGAAACTACATAAACCAAAGGACAGCCCTGCTTGGAAGGCAGCTGACCAGGGGATCCTGAAGCTGCCTTTCTCCATGAGAGCAGAGGCACTGTGGGACATTCTGATGGGAATAAACTGCTTGTAACACTGGGTTTGCTTTGTTTATGAAGGCAGTTATGTGAAGTAGTTCCCTATCTAACAGACAGTTGAACTGAATGACCCAGAAGGTCTCTTCTCACATCAGTCCCCACCGTCTGTGTCTATAGCCAGCAGTGTCTGTGGCACAGCACTGCCTTTCCCACTGCTCCAGAGCTGAGCTGGTACCTCCCTGGGGGCTGTGCCACACCCCAGGGCATCCCAGGGCGGGTTTTGGGTGTTCCCAGCATGGATGTGGCACAGCTGTCCCAGAAGACCCCACGCAGCAAACATCACAGTGGAGGAGGCGAACTCAGAGCTTGCCCTTCACAAACCAAAGACCTGTGGCAAAGTCCAGTGCTCTGTCAGCACAGTTCTTCTGTGGAGTGAGGGTTTACATGAGGAGATTTGGGGTTCAGGAGAGAAAATGAATTGTAGATTGGGAAGAGTGGGAAGAGTGTGTGGCTGATGACATTTAATCCAGCTGTTGGGAAGTGCTCCAAGCGGGTTGGCTGTGAGGTGGCACCCACAGCAGCAGTCACATGAGTGCCACGATGGAGGGTGACGTGGAAGGCGGAGGAGTGGCACATGCCATTCCCAGAGCTCAGCAGCACAGCGTGGCCTGTGCAGGCACTCAGCACATGCAATCCTAAAACTCCCCTTTGACCTCCGGGCTCCACTCTGCATCTGAGTCATGTACTACAGCAGAGTCAGGTGTTTTCTCGGGAGAGCAGGGGCAGAACAACACTTTGTCATTTCTCAGTCCTGTAGCAAATGCCACGAAATCAATGGACCTCCTCTGCTCCGTGTGAAGCCAGTATTGTCACACACCTGCAAAGATGAACATTTCTAAAACACACCTTGATCTCAAGGCACCTTGTCCAAGCGAGACAAGCATTTAAAAACAGAGCAGCTGGGAAAATTTATGGTTGTGCAAACCCACGGCTGCAGCTGAGGCCTGTCCACCCAACCCAGTCAGCACAGTCCACTCAAACCAGTTGCAGCCCACTGCAGCTTGCCCACCCTGACCAGTGTAGCACACGCTGAAGTCCTGCAGCTGGGGCCCGAGCATCAGCCTGCTGTACGAGAACACCCTCTGTCATCAAGCTCTCTGGGTTTATTTTGAAGTTTGGAAGTAACACAATTTAAGCATCGCAATGCAGAGGGATGGTGCAGCAGCCGAAGCCACAAAGAAAAACCGAAATCAGAATGGCAGTGGCAAAGGGCTGAGGCTCTCCAGCGATCTCAGTCCGACACGGGCTTTGCTGTGTCATTGTCGCACACGTGTCCCATGGCCGTGGCAGCCCTGCGCTCCCACCCCTCTGGGCGCCCGCACCACGGGAATTCACAGCTTGTGTGCTGTGGGTGTGACTCCCTGGGGAAGCTGGAGAGCGCTTGCCTTCATCACCAACCGCTCTCAGCTGCACCCTGACCTCACCTCCATGCCCTGTTACCCCGAGTCCCCTCGCACCCCAAGCCAACCTTTAACCTTATCAGTGTTTCTATTCCCGTTCCCATCCCCACCCTCATCCCCTCACGCCCGGCCCCGCCCCCGCCCGTGACGCACCGCCCCCCGTTCTCCCATTGGCCGCCTCCACGCGCGCGCGGCAGGCGGCGCCGGCGGGCGGGGCGCGCCATTGGCTGGGGCGGCGGTGACGTCACGGCGGCGGCGGCGGCGCGGCGGGAGCGTGACTCAGCACGGCGCCGCCGTGACGCAGCGCCGGGAGCCGATAAAGCCGCGCGGGGCTCCGGGGCCGCGCCGCTGTCGCCGCTCCCGCTGCGCCATGGAGCTGCCGTGGCTCGGCGAGCACTGCTCGGAACGCGCCTGCAAACAGCTGGGTAAGCGCGGGCTCGGAGCGAACCCCCCGGGCTGCATCCCCCGAGCAGCGCCCGCCCGGGCGGGCTCGTCACGGAGGGGCAGCGCCGGTACCGGGGGCCGGTCCTGTCCCCTGAGGCTGGGCTGGGCTGCTGTGGGTAGTGGCAGACACCCCTGCTGCTGCTGGTGTCTTTCCCTAGACCTCAGTAGGGAAATAGCTGTTGTTCCTGCACGTGTTTAACTGTGAAGGGATGGCTTTTCAAGAGTAAAATTGTTTTTGAAGCTGGGCTTTGGATTTGTGCTTCAGCGCTTAGCTCTTGACTTGTTGCTTACTAAGGTTTCTGCATTCGAGGAGCTCCTGAGGTGCTTATGGCTTATGTTCGTCTTACAATGCAGATAAAAAGAGAAAAACTTACCACTATTGCCGTTTTAGTATTTGTGAAGAATGATCTAATCCCTTTAAAGATAATTGGATTGTGACTAGACAAAAACTGCTTTACTATTTATTTGTAGTCTTTTGTGAGTATCCTTAGAGTTGTTAACTTTGTTCCATGAAAATCTGTTTTATTTTTTTTTTGTCTCCCAGATTTCCTTCCTCTGAAATGCGATGCATGTGGGGAAGTCTTCTGTAAAGATCACATCCGTTACGATGACCACAAGTGCAGCTCTGCCTACAAGAAGGTGAGTTCCTGTATGATGTGAGTCAGTGATTGACCCTGCAGAACTGCTAAGTCATTTATAAGGGCTGCTCTGAAACTGCACCGGTGGTTTCAATAAAAGTGGATGGGAGAACCACAAGATGCAATTTAATGATACATCTGGATTTCAAAGATATAGAAATATGACGTTTCAGAGGTTGATACTGCCAGATTCTAGTTTCTTTCACTCACAGTGCATCTCCCCAAAGAGGAGTGCTTTATATTTTAAGTGATGTATTGTGGTCTACAGTTTTCTGCAGTCCAAATCCTGTAAATTGAAGGACAACAAACATGAAACTACAGAAGAAATAAATAGAGTAAGTCAGACCAAACTTTGATCTCTGGCCTGTGCTTGGGCTTTGAAGTATTCAAAGGCTGTAATTCTGAAAAACCCAAAAGGATATTTAAAGTCAACTTGCCAAATTTGTAGCTACAAATTGATTTGGCAAAGCTTATGTGTCTGGTTTTTGGACGGTGATTTGCAGTTACTGTTGTGAAGTGTATCTTTAAAAACATTAGCAAATGAAAACACGAAACACGTAGGAATATACTTCTGTCACCTAGGGGTAAGAGAAGAGGAAGGACAGAAAAATAGGGTTGGACTTGTAATGGTTGGACTTGATTACCTTAAAGGTCTCTTTCAGGCTAAACAATTCTATAATTCTGTGATTCTGATCTGTGTTGTGTGTTCCTAGAATGTGCAGGTCCCAGTGTGTCCCCTGTGTAACACACCTATCCCAGTGCAGAAGGGAGAAGTCCCAGATGCTGTGGTTGGAGCCCACATAGATAACGACTGCAAATACAATCCAGCACAGCAAAAGCAGAAGGTAAGAAACCTGCTGTTGAAGTCTAAACTGCCTTCCTAATGCCTGTGAAGTTGGGCCTTCTGGCAGCAGAATGTGTAGAACCTTGCTCTGTTTCATCTTAGCCCTAAGGGTGCTTGAACATTTGTGCTTCAGCTTGGTCATTGCCTGGTCACTGCTCACAGAAAGCAAACGTTGCCAGCTTCCTGTCCTCTCTTACTTAGATCTTCATAAACAAATGCTTAAAGCCAGGCTGCAAAAGGAAAGAGATGATGAAGGTGGTTTGTGAACAGTGTGGTGGCAACTTCTGCATCAAACATCGGCATCCTCTGGATCACGAGTGCAAAGGGAGCAGCCACCCCATCTCCAAGGCAGGGTGAGCTGTACTTATGATACTTCAGCTCAAGCTGAGATTTGAGGGCTGGTATCAGGGGTTGGTGGGGAGCTTGGACAGACAGGGAATTCTTTAAACTACTGGTTGTGTCAATAACATAGCCATGGGTTCCTCTTTGCATCTCAGGCTGAATTTCTGAAGTTTCAGCTTTCATTTCTGAGCCATGAGAAAAAGCTTGTCAAGTGCTTTCCTGAATTTTCAAGCTTACCTGTGTCAGTCTCTCCTAACTGAGAACAGGCACTGGCCAGCTCAAGTACCCTTTGGGGTCTGGATCCACGTAATAGAATCCTAAAGCTCTGTCCAGCACCTTGAAGTAATCAAGAATAATCAATACCCGGAGAAGCCAAGTTTAAACTTAATTTTAATAAAAAATCTGTCTCTTGCAGGCAGACATAACTTCACTGTTCTGTGCAGTAGGACTGTGAGATTTGTGTGACAGATGCAGGTGATTAAACTGGCTGGAAGAGTGAAACTACAGAGTGCATGGGTGCTGAGCCTGGTTGTGTTTGTTTGTAGATGTGCAGCTCTGATGAGAGCCTCTCATCCCACCTTCAAGTCCCCGGGAGCCATTGGAGTGCCATCTAATGGGAATCGTCAGCACAACAGGTATCAGCTGCAGAAGGAGAAAAGACAAACATTTCTTAAACCAGGCTGCTGTCCACACGGCGTAGCAGTGCCCCTGTCACACCTCTACTGCCCTAGAGTTGGTAGCTGACCTGTAAATGGGGTTGGGGGTGAAGTAGAGGGGCTCTGACAGCACAGGTAGATCCCTGCTTCTCTGTACTGCAGTGATTAAAGTGGCCACAAAGACACAAGCACATCAGGACATCCAATTGCTGTATCTGCACGTTGCTCTCCCACCTGTTCCGTGAGAGGCTTGGCCAAGTCCTGCAAAAATGGTGTGTCTTGAGACTGCTGAGGAAAGCACAGCAAGCACCTGAATTAAAATAAATGGCCCAAGCCCTTCCCTGGCACGTTGTAGCTCCTTGTGACTGAAAGTTCTGGTTGTGTAACCCTTACAATGCATTCTTCTGTCTTTCAGGTGCAGATAGAGGCTCTTCACATCTGGATCAAACCTTTATTTTAAAGTTAATATTTTCCCTCTCTCTCTTTAAATTTCTATGCCATTAACTTATTTTTGTATTATAATTTTGTATGCATTCAATAAATGGTTACTCTTTCCAAGCCAATGTTATTTGTTCCTATGTTTGGAATAAGAACTTTAATACTATGAAAAATATTTGATGAAGTAAACTGGGGGATGGTGGTAGGAAGATTACAATTGGTATGAAATACAGCCAGCTTTGCTTAGGTCATATCGAGCCTGAACTAGGAATCTCCCAAAATGAAAATCTGAAATACAAGCTACTCTCATATGTCTCAATCCTTTTGGAAGTGTTTGTCATGCAGAGCCAAAACAACATCAATGTGAAGAAGTTTATATAAGCTTGCGCTTGGGTTTCTGAATGTCATTGGAAGAACTTTATTTATGAAGCCATGCCATCCTTTTTCCAGGCCCTGACTGAAGGCTAGTGCTCACAGAGGCATGTGCAGTATAATTCTTCATCATTTATTGCCCCTTAGGCAGAAATCTAGATTTGCAGGGATATATTTTGCAGTTTCAGGGGGGAAAGCAAGCCAGAGAAAGCAGCATTAACTGTGTCTGGTGTAATGAGAAAAAGGCCAAAATACAGCATTGTTTAGGGAGGCTGCTCTCGCTGTCTTCTTGAAAAGCTTACCCAAGTGAAGTCATAGCAGATAATGCTCCATCTATTATCCTGATCAGCTCTCTTGGCTCTTTAAAACTGCATGAGTATCCAGCTGCTTAGCTTGAGGCCTGAAATATTATAGGTTGATGAAATGGAAATGTGCTGTTAATGAACAATGCTAATTCCCCAGATGGGATCTAAGTAGGCCTCTCATCCAGCTAATTGTGAGAAAAATGCCAAGGCTTACTGATGGTGTCAGGGGGTCGAGCCCTCAATTTCATGTGTCATTGGAGCCATTCCTCTGCATGCTGCAGCTGCTGGGCTGGAGCCTTGGCTCAGGACTAACTGAGGGTAATTGCAGCCCCTTCAGTCCCCTGCAGCTGCTGAGGTGGGAGCAGGAGCACTCTGCAGAGCAGAGGATGCTGAGCTTCCCTGACCTGGGGAAAAATAATCTTTGCTGATGCTGTAAGAGATGTAAGTGCAGTTAATGCATGTACTTTGCACAGCTTTGAGGGGTCCTGCAGTTGTGCAGAGACTGTTGTGTCTCTTCTCTCTGAACAGTTCAATCCTTGGAGTGGGAATGCTGCCTGAGGAGATGTGGATTTATGGACCTTCATGTAGACATGTAGACAATCCATACCTTGAGTCATAGGCCTTTCCTAAGAAAGGACAGATGTAATTTCTGGCCAGCACAGAACAAATACCTGTGCTATCCCATGTTAATGTTTGAGCCAGGGTGATTTCTCATCCTGGAGAAGTTTCTGGAGAAGATCACAGCTAGTTGGCCAAACTGAACATGGGTATGAGTTACCACTGTTCACTCCATATAATCTAATTTTTTTCAATCATGCAGCCAAGATTGTTCTGGCAGTATCTGTAATACTGTGTTTAACCACGGGATGTCACAATAGGATATGCAATAACACAATCTTTATTTTAGGCAGTCTAAAGATAGAAAACATGCTTTCCCTATGCACACTGGAGCAAAAGCTTAAATTACAAGTTTAGTTTTATGTACCACCACCCTCTGATTATCCCCTGTGTACCAACGCCCTAACTCAGCCCTAGCACATTGCTATATTTTATATACCTTTTCTGGTTTTTGTGTATAATTTCTAACTGGCCACCCATTCCCAAATGGTGCCATGCACCCCACCGGTGGTTTGGGAAGGGGTTTCCAGGTTCTGACCATGGTGTGAGGACACTGAGCAGCGGGGAGAGGCTCTCTCAGCCTGGCAGGGGGGCAGGAGGGCACCTCACAGTGTGGGGAGGAGGAAAGCAGAGGTTACCTCTTCCCATCAGTGCCTGGAATAGAACAGGGACTTGTCTGCCAGCAGTACCTGCTCCCACATCCAGCATCTCAGCTGCTGCTGTGATCCAAGGAAAGGGAAACAACAACCCTGTCTCAGGTTGTCCTGAAAAAAATGTCCCATCTACATGTGTGCTTGTGGTAAAAATTCTGGCCCTTAAGTTACCAAGGGGAACTGGAAAAGTTTGTGCATGTGGTTATTTATAGAAAATGAAAACATGGAAACCAGTTTGCTTCCTGGAAATTGTCCTCAGAGGTGTTTTCTCGTCCTGTCAAACCACACCCTTGGCCTCTTCCCACGCATCCTCTCAGACCCCAAAGGGACACGGGTAACGCTGTCTCAGACTTCAGGATCTTTTAGGATCTGCGAGCTCAAAGGGATCACAGCCGTTCTCCAGAGAGCCACATCTCAGTGTGCCAGCAGCGGCCACGGCCCCCGCGCCAGCCTGATGTGACCAGGAGCACCCGGCTGGCGTGGGGAGCGCCGGGCTGGCTCCCACCGAGTGTCCTGCAGGGCTGGGGGGGAGCTGCCAGACCCCGGGGATCCTGTCAGGCCGTGGGGGATCCTGTGAGGCCTCTGGGAGCCCTGCAGGCCCTGGGGGTCCCTACCAGGACACGGGACGATCCCTGCTGAAAGGAATGAGATGAATGTGTCTTCACAAACACACCATGTGAATCTGCTCGTAGATGGGGCCAGGAGCTCAGAGATGGGGAAGAGAACTCTCAGTTCTAGAAAATGTTGCTAATCAACACAGACTGTTGCTCAGCCAAGGCCGTGTTAAATTCCTGAACCTAGAGAAAAAGAACAAAGACTTAATAGAATTATGAATAGGGGTTTTTCTTTTATATAACAAAAAGGGGAATGCACATTGGAGGGGAACATAGAATAGACATTTGAGCAGTCTGTACCTTCCGAGTACCTCAGTGGGGAAAGGAAGAGGGTGTTGCAGCCGGGAATCAGGATAAAAAGGGGGTTGCATCCCCCAACAATTCCAGAGACCCCGTGGGAAACGCCCGCGGCCTCACCCTTTATTCGAATAAAGTTGCAGGACTGCTCTGTCTCCTTTTCGGACATAAACCTTTGGTATTTGTGGATTAATCTTCCTGACACTGCCAGGCCACGGGGCTCCCAGGCGGGGCGAGGGCGGGTCCCGCTCAGGCCCCGGGCCGGTCCCGATCCCGGGAATCTCCCAGGCCAAAGGGGCGGGGCTCGGCGCGCGGAGATGACGTCACCGCACGGGCCGGCAGCCGGTGCAGCGCTCCCCGGCACCACACGTGTTCCTGCTGGGCGCTTTAACTCCGAACGCGGCTTCTGATTGGCCAGCGAAGTGATTGACAGGCCTCCAGCCAATCAGATGCCTCCGTTCTCCCCGCGCAGCCAATGAAAGGCCGGGGGCGGGCGGCGGCGCCAAGCGTGGGGCTCGGTTGAAAGTGCCGGGGCGGCGGCGGCGGCGGGAGGTGCGTGTGGGGTCGGGCGGGGGGCGCAGCCCTGGGGCCTCCGCGGGGCTCCCTGCCCGCGTGTGGGGACGGGCGGGGGGCGTAGGCCTGAGGCCCCCTCGGGGTGGCGGCGGCTCCTCCGGCGGTCTCCCTGCCCGCCTGGAGGCCCGGCCTGGCTGAGGAGGCTGCGGCGAAGCCGGGGGGGTGTGGTGGGATGCGAACCGGGGGTCTGTACCGGGAAGGGGGCCCGGGTCGTGTGTTGGGAAGCGAATGCAGGGGACCCGGTTGGGAAGCGGAGCCGGGTGCCGTGCAGGGCAGCCGGGAGTGGGTGCTGGCTGTGGGGTGCCCTCCTGCCCAGGGCACGGCCCTGCCTCGCGCGTGCCAGGCCCGGCTCCGGCGTCGCTGAGGTGCCAGACCCCTCTTTTGGCAGCTTCTGCTGTACTGGGAGCCTCCCGGCGTGGGCTTGGGGGTTGTTGTATGTTTCAGAGTGTGTAAATGTTTGTGAATGAGCCAACAATCGCCTGTGTACTGAAACTGACGCTGAAAGTGACAATGTTTGGGGCAGCCGGGGAAAGCCATTTAAACCCGATTTTCTCGCAAAGAAATAGTACAGAGTTACAACTAGACTTGTTTTCACAACCGCGTTTCCTGCAACTCCTGTTCATCTTCATCCTTATATCAGTCTACAATTAAAGATAAAACCAATGAGGCAATTCTTCAAACATAGGTTTACCACGTTAACCTATATGAAAACAGAAAAACTTGCAGTTTAAACAGAACTGGTGGTTTAAAACTGTTTAGTAATCAAATAGGCTCAGTGTTTGCTTGTGAGTGTGCACATATGTATATTAATGAGCTGACTAACAGTCACATTAATGCGTTTTGAGATGAGTGAGGTCTGATTGGTGCTATCTGAGGTAGGCAGTTGATGGAACCATTCAGTGTGGTGTGGTGTCACCTGCAGAAAGCACTGCCTCAGTTATGGGGAATTCCTACCAGGAGGGTCACTCAGGCCTTTTCCACAGCAGGGCCTCAGAGGACAACAGGTGTGGAGATTCCTACAGGAGATTGGCATTTGAGTTTTACAGTGGCTTAACTACAATGTATTCCTAAAGGAAATGTGAAAATTCTCCAAAATGAATCAAATTTCGGTGCAGACATACATTTTGTAGTTATGTAATCACAAATAATTACCATACCAGTGTAATTGTAGTGTAACTGTCTGCATGTGGGACTGACATTTAATAGTTAAAAAAGTTCTAACTGGAGTTTGGTGTTTTCTGTTACAGAACAGAATGCCGAAAATGATTGCGGAAAAAAAAGAAAAGAAGGCAGAAAAAAGAAAAAAGCTGAAGCAACATGTGGCCCAAAAGGATGAGCTGGAATTGGAAACCAAACCGAAGAAGAAGAAGCAAAAGCTGCAGGTTTGGCTGTTTAATTCAATACAATACGGATTTGTTGTTGCTGTAGATTCTGTTCTGAACAGGAGTGTAGTGTTGGATTCAGCTGCAGTGATTCCTTGGATGCAATATGCCTAGAATTAAAGTTAAAAGGAAAACGTGAATTAAGCCAAATCTGGGTACAATTATAGCAGGCAGAGAGGTGATCTCTGTTTGTTTTGGATGTTTCTGTGAAAGAGAACAGATCTGGGTGAAAGGTGAACCAAGTGAGGAGCTGTCATATGGCAATCTCAGCGTAGTTTCAGTCTTCATGTGATCCTGGGTGGCTGGGAAAACATGAAAGGAATTTTCTTGGAAGTTCTCCTGATTTTTGGACGGAATGTCAAGTGGCCAGAAGGTGTCAGCAGTCTCTCTGTATTCCTGAATATTTTATGAATTATTTTATGAGAGTGAAATTAGCAATCTCAGTATGTTACTTAAGCGGAAACTTGGAGCTGGAAGGTTTTTTTTGTGATGGAAATTATGCATAAACAGGACAAGTCAATTCTGTTTTTAGTGGTTACTGTGGAATGCGGATCAAAGAACTGTAAAGTAATTCAAGAAGTGGAGAGGGAAAGCAGGTTTTTTCCTCAGGAATTCTTCAGGATCACCTCAAGAAGCCATGGTCTTAATTCTCTTATGTTTGCTGGCCTAACATAAAATAGATGTGAAAGCTGCTTGTTATTTCCTTTATCATGAGATGTATAGTTCAGTGGAGATCATATAATTAAAAATTAGTACTTATTTTGTTATTAGACTTTAATTAAGCCCTTTGGCAAGAACATATTTGAAGAACTTTTGCATTCATAAGTGTCTCTAGGTATTGCATTTAGCGTTTGGGAAGCTTAATATAAGCAAAGCCAACCTATTGGCAGAAGCTATTCAGAGGTCTGTAAATTTTTGCAATTTTAAATTCAGCAGAAATGTTCCTAAGTAGGAAAAGACTGCATCTTTATCAAACCAAAAATAGGAAATTTTCTATCCATAGCTTAATAAGAGGGAACGTTTCTCTTTTCCTTTGTGTTATAGACTATGGATTTGCAGTGCTATAATTAAATTTGAGTGAAGATCATTTTCCAGGATACAACAGTGTGAAATTGAAATGTCAAAATGAAGATTTTATTGCCTGTGACAATCTGTATAATTTCATATAGAACTGCCAAACATCCCAGGTGGGCTTCAAGGCCCTGGCAAGTGGGGCCTTTTTGCACCATCTGATGTCCCCTGTTTAGTTCTTAGAACACCCATTTGAGTTTTGTGGGTTGTGCAGACTGTAGGACTGTGAAAGAAAGAGCCAATATTAATGGAAAGAAGAATCCTTAATACTGTTAGGGAACACCACTAAGCACAACAGTTCTTAGAATCATAAAAGTTGATGCCAGTGGGTGGCTTGAACATGTATATAGTGAGTTTTAGGGAATGCCATATAAGGTCCATGACAAGCCATTTCTTGGCATCAGCTTTATAAACTGTAACTGTTGATAGCAGGGAAGTCTGTAAGTTAATAGACCACTTTTTTTGTTTGTTTGAAATGACTGCTGAGAATGAAAAACGTGAGGCAAATCCTAAACAATTTTACTTCAGAAGTGGTTCAAAGAAAGTTAATTGCTTGGCAGTTTGATTGTTAACTCAGTGTGTGTACTCCCATTTTTGTGTGAAATGCTTGGTTAAGGGACACTGGCAGTTGTGCTTTAAAGTGCTGTTGGTCATCAAACCTTGTAGCATGGGAAGTGTAGTAGCAAACAAGGTAAAACTGCTCTGTGGGAACAGGAAGATCAGGAGGAACTCTGGGGCTGCAGAGATGTGCTCAGTCAGTGTGGATGGTTCCAAGTAAGAAATCTGGAACAAAAATTAAGGCAACTGCTGAGAAGGTTTATTCTGCACCTTTACTTTCTTTAATTTGATTTGTTACTTTAAAATAAGCTGGAATTTTGCTACATCTACAGGAGTTCCTGAATCCTGGTGACTGGATTCTGATGAGCTGTGATTGGCTTTCAGTGAAGTAACTGAATTAAAGAAAACTCTTTCTGGCATTCTTAAAGTGAGGATGGGGAGGCTGCAGTTTTTCCTGAGGAGTCTCAAGTGTGGTAGAAAGAAGTCAAAGTTTTTGGTGGGACAGAGGTTCATTAAGTCACTTCCCTGCAATTTACTTTTTTTTTTTTTCTTTTTTCAATTCTACAGCAAATTTAATCTCCAAAGTGGAAAATACAAATCTCTAATTGATTTTGTTACAGAGCTTCAGGCAAGTTGAAGTGTGTTTTAAGTGACTGGATTTAGTGTACACTGATCATTCCTTCAAGACATTTGTTTCAAAAATTCTTACCAGCCTTAGACTAAGGCATTTTTCCTTGGAACACCCTGACCTTTCAGAGTAATCTTGATGTTTTATTGATTTTCATCTGCTCAATTTCTTCTGTTTACACTAAATAGCAATAAGCAGTTCAAGACCAATATCAATGTTTTCATGAGTGATCTTAGAACCACGCAGCTCTAAATGAGACATCTCTAGTGGAGCTGAGTTTTAAAGTTTAATTAAGCTTTAATTCAGCCTTGTGGTTTATCTGAGCAATTCTCCTAATGTTATTGTTCTATTTACCTACTTGCAATAATCACATGTTTTAAAAAAATCACTAGACATTAGTTTTACATGTTTTTTAATGACTTTTATAGTTTACTGACATACTTATGGTGAACTATCAGAATGTTTAAATTTTTTCTTTTGAGCTGTAACCTAGATGTGAAGAAAAGAGATTTAAAATGTGCTGTCTGGGTTGGTGGTTTGAAGTTGAGTATTGGCTTCTTAGGTAACAACTTCCTGATGGATTTTTCAGAGACAAGTTAATTTGCTTTCAGTTCTCTGAAAAGGAAATATTTACAGTAGTGTTAACATGTCATCTTGAAATAACAGAACCCTTAGAAGTGTTTCTTTGCAATTACCCCTGTTTTGCTTCTGATTATGGATTTCTCCAGCCTTCAAACTTTCAGCTGCCTCAATGCCACAGAGCTTAGTGGAACAGCAGTCCTGACAGTTGCAGTTCTGCAGGTAGGGAACAACACGTGGGGTTGCTTTGTTTCCCAGGGCTGTTTGAGTTCTGCCCAGAATGACCTTACTGTGTCAAAGGATCTTGTCATTTACGGGCAGACCTTGTTGCTGCAGTGCTGTTTGCAGAGCTGCTGGCTTTCTGCAGAACAGTAGGAAATTCTTTCAGAACAGAACATCTATTAGGCAAGCCTCGAAATTCGTAATCCATGGAAAACAATATTAATTTCCTGTTCCTTCCCAATTTAGTCTAGCAAACACTGTAACTTAAGGAAAATTACAATGACTAAGGGATGATCAATCTTTATAAATCAAATCCCCTTGTTCATGGTTGAAGGGTACTTTAGATAATGCTCATACAGCCAGTGGGTGTTTCCTTGTACTTCCTTGTTATCTGCAGTATTTCAAGTGGTTGGAGGAGGAGGAATCAACATTTTCCTCAGATAAAGGCAGAATCAGTGGGAAAGGAATTTAATTTTTGAGATTCCATACAGATACTACAAACAATGGCAAATAAACAAGTAGCTCATGGTGTTTCTTTCATCAGAGTGTGCAGGTGCCCAAACAGTAAGATCTGTTTACTAATGGAAAATGGCAAAATTTGTAAAGATAGGGTTTTTCTGTTCAGCTTTTTGGAGGTTATCATAAAGAGCAATATAGAATTATTAAGCTGCAAAGCAAACCACAAAAAATGATTCCTTAAAATCTCTGTTTGCTTGTAGCAGTGGAAAACTCTACAGAATTATATTTAAGCTGTGGAGATAAACATTTTGGGCATGAGCTTGGTGGAATGACTGGGAATGCCACTTTGATATGATCTCTAATGCTGCTTGTAATCGGGTAACTGGGGTAGTAATTGGAATGTTTAATGAATGCAAACCAGACACTGGTGCAAACAGATGCAGCAGATACTGTAAAGCTATCATCAGACAGTGTATTTATTTGTTTGACAACCCACTAATTCATCCCCAAGCCTGTTCTTGAAATAATGAGTTGTGGATGATTTGCAAACAAACTCAGTAATCCTTTATTGTTCCCTTAATTTATTTTTCTAATTAATGGGGAGTTTATCTTGTAACCATCAAAATCACTTGGTTTATATTTTCCCATCCTAAAAAAAAAACGCCACGAAGTTAACAGCTTAGTGTGATGTTGCAGGATTTTCTTCTGGTTACCAGGCTACCAATACTAACTGTATCTTATATACATTAAAAGTATCTTTTGGAAACTGTGTGCATTGCAATTCCACTGTCCACTCCTTCTGCCCTTGTTTGGTTCTGCTGTACTATCTTAATCCTCTGTTGTATGCATTAGTGTTACCTGAGGTTATTAATTTTTGTTCAAGGAATAAGTAAAAAACCCCTTAAATATTAAAAACAAAACAAAAAGGAAAATAAATTCAAAAAAGTTAATTTTATTTAGCATAACCTCCTAAAATCAGAATCTTGTCTCATACTGGGGTTTTTTTGGACCAATTTTAAAGTATCTTTAACATGCAAATAGAGTTTTGTCCATGTTATGAGGAGAAGATGACATAGTCTTTCATCTTCCCCCACCCCTCCATCTCTCCCTGTGCCGTGATGGAAAGATACACCAGCAGAAAGCAGCTTCCTAGTGATAAAGGGGGGGTGGGAGCTATTTCTCCAAACGGCCAAGCTAAATGTCAGGATGGATATTACTGTACTCTCATTAGTCTGCTGGGTTTTGTCAGCCTATAATTAAAATGTTTGGCCTATTTCTCTTTGCTTTGGGCCACCTTTCAGTTGAATGTTTATTCTTGGGTTGTTTGGGTTTTTTTTTACTTGCCCAAAGAGACAAGTTTGCTGGCCCATTGGCTTCTTAGTGCCTCCCTAGCTGGTGGCCTTCTGATAGTTATAGGAAAAAATTATGAAGCTTTAAATCCATGTGGCATTTATGGCTTACTGTGTGACATCTTGCTTGGTTTATCTGCTTTCTTATCTATGCAATATTTCTCAAGTTAGGAAAATTAAAAAAAAAACAACCAACCACAAAACAACAAACTTTGAGGGCAGCTGGTTATGGGAGTGAAACATTTGTTTCCTGCTAACACTTCTTCATCAGAATATTGATAGAGTTGCTTCAAATTGTTTTATTAAATTAACCATACATTTATTTATTTTAAAAAAGGGGTAAATTTAATTGTGACACCCATGTAGTGTTTATAGAGAATAGTAGGCCTTTTGTAAACAGACATGTCTAAGAAGGTACAAAATCATGTCTGAAATATGGATGTGCATAGATTAGGCTGAATAATTTCACATTCCTTTGAAAATTATTTTTGTAATGGTACGAATAAATTTCCCAGGAAAGAGTATTCACAGCTGGGAAAACAGTTGCTACTTTGAAGATGGTTTTCCCAGGCGAAAGGCTCACGTCCCCAACTGTGTTTGGTATAAACAATATGTGGTGTATTTCTTACTTGTGTTTAAAGGAATTGTGCATTCTTCATTACATATTAGCCAACAAGAGCTTCATGCTAATTCTGGGTATTTGCCTTAATCTGTATCCATTCAAAGTTAATTCCTTACTTTTATTAATAAAGCCAGGGTATTAAATTGATGGAGAATTTGGTGGTGAAACACAACAGTCCCTTCTTTGCTGTTAAGAGGGGAAATTCTTCCTTCTCTTCTTGGAGCACGTACTTGTTGTTTCCTCTCAGCCCTCATTCTCTGCTTGCTGGTGAGACCTTCCTTGATGGTTCTTGTTGGATTTCCAGTATAAATCCGTGCTTTCTTGCCTTAGCTGCAAATATCTTAACAAAATTGAAATTCAGGACAGGATTCCCACTTGTGGGTTGAATTTGTTGAGTGTTCAGTTGTTGAAGGAGCGAAGGCAAGCAAGGTCTGCTTGACTGTTTCACCCAGCTCCAGTCCAGTGAGAACACAATTTTCTGCCCTTTTTCAATAATAATTTTATTCTGGTCCTGTATTGATGACTTCTAACTCGTCATAGAGAGAGGCATCATCAATGAAAATTGCTGGAAAAGGCCCAAATTGTCCAATATAGAAAACTTGGCACAAAACCTCAAAATATGTGTATTTTATTTATACTTTAACTTCAGTTAAAAAAAAGTCCCATTAACTTGTTTGAATTCACAAAATGCATTCACTTGGCAAGAAATTAACTTGTAAGCTTGAAAGGATGTTTGCTGCATTCTGATACAGGATGCAGAGCAGAGAAATGGACATTCAAAGGCAATTATTCTTGACAAGGCTTGAAACTTGGAAATGTGTATAATATAATGTATTAATGCAGGCCTGATTCTTGTGGATTTGTTGCTTCCTCTTTATTGCTCTTAGCACTGTTTTGTTAATGTTAATTTGTTCAAAAAACCTAAAGTGGCATAGATTTGGATATTTAAGATATGCTCATTCTTAAAAGCAGCCCTGTCCTTGATGAAATGCTGCTGCTTGTTTACACAATGTGGGAGTCTGGTATAATGATTTTTATAAAATATGACTTCTTGTGTGTTGATAGATTCAGCAATTTAAAACCCCCAATGTTTTGGCACAGATAAAAGGGGGTGATGGCTGCTTCTATAGTATGAATGAGAAATGAGAAGTTTGCTCTTCAAAATGCCTTTTGTGTTTAGATGCAATATTGTGAACCACATGAAAGATCAGTGTATATTTATGTTAATAAATTACAGCATAGATAAAATGGCTCTTGGGTATTAGATCAAAGCCACACAGATTAATAAATACTTGGAAAGTGCTTGTCTGTTACATCCAGCAAGTAATTAGAACAGAAAATTAATCTTTTGACTTTTAGAACCTGCCTGAAATATCGAGGGTACAAGCATGAAGGTATTTGACAGGGGAACCAGACTCTGCCTTTGAATGCATTTACCTGTTTCTAATTGAATCCCACAGGAGTTCTGTAGGACATCAAACGGAAGATCATCAACCACTGTTTTATTAAATTTCTCAGCATTATCTTAATAATTTGCATCTGTAAACCAGGCTATTGCAAACAGCAAATACATAAGGGCAGACAGCTCTTCCTACCATCTCCGAGTTTGAAAGATGTCAAAGCTGTTCAGAGAATGTACTGAGGGCTTAGAGCTGCATTGCTTAAAAAGGAGCAGAGTGGTTATGTAAAAAGAGGAAATCTAAAGTATCCATGGAAAATACATGCTTTTAGTAACTGTCACGCCATCCTACCTGTGCATCATGGACTGAATCCCAAAGGGGAGTTACTCATCCTTGCCCACTTGTAAAATAACCAGGTGGTTACAGAACTCTGTATTGAACTGTGATACAAAGGTCATTGAAACTGGTCATGGGCTTTTTGTGAACTTAGGAGCCTTCATGTACCTCACTGGCTGATTCTTTTGTCAAAAATACCTTTGGAATAGGCAAGCTTTTCCTATTTTATTATGAAAGTCCCATCTTCCATGGTTTTCAAGCCTGTATGCCAAAGGTGTCTTTTAATAAACTTGTGAGGTTGGGTTTTTTTTTTTTAAATTGTAAAATTTGCCATGCTTTGCTTAAACCATGGTTGTCTTCTTTACAAAGATTTGCTTACATGAAGCCATGATCTAGTTTGAGCTTAGAATAGAAGCAGTCAACTGTCCTGATCTGATAGGTCTTGGAATAAAATCTCTGTCCAAGACCCAAAAGGTCTCAGTATCAGTGAGAATCAAGGAGAGCACAAATCTAGCAGGGGACAGGAGCAGTTTTCCATGGGCCCTCATGGGCCCTTTGTTATGGAATGAAGATGCTGTTGGGTTCTGTGTGCTCCAAAGTCAGGTCCAGCAGCACCTCTGCCAGCAAGGCTGGGCTTCTCATCCCACAGCACTCCAGCAGTGTCACCCATCGTCAGGCAGCTTTAATTAGCATGACAAAATAACCTCATGGTTCTCACTGTTCTGGACAATGAGCTTGTAATATCACAAGTAATTCTTCTGACTTAATTTATCAACTTGCTTGTCTTCCAAAGACATTAAGTTCCCACATACATCACTGTCTGTATCTTCTTCCCACCTTGATCCTCAGTTGCCAGGTGGATGTTTGGAATACTATCACATTGTTTAACTGAGCTCTTTCCTTGGTTTCTTTCTCAGTTTGCTATGTGCCCTTCACTCTGGAGCACAAGAGTTAAAACATTTCTGTAGTCAGGTACAGGCTATTTCTCTTTTGTAGTTCTGAATGGAGAGAGAATGAAAGGAAGAAAATCTTATTTGCCATTATATTACTGTTTCTATTGAGAGAATGCCTGGGAAAGGAAATATTTCTGCTGCTGAGGCAGAAAACAAATCCATCTCCATCATTATTAGGCAATTCTACCACTGAGCTCTTTCTGTAAAAATCGCCTTAACTCCAATTCTAAGGATAATTTAACAATATCCTAATAATTTTCCTGTTTCTCTACTATGTCTTCCCCCCCCCCCCCCCCCCCC
>VZTJ01000306.1:2574149-2635326 GCA_013397795.1 Orthonyx spaldingii | reverse complement strand
CCCATTTTTAAAAAAATCCTTCCAGAAAACACATTCAATGCAATTTGAAAAGGTCTTAAACCTTTTCAGTGATTTTGCTTGCAGGTCAAGTGAACTGGGAGTTGTAAGTGAAGCTGCTGCTTTGGAAAGGCTTACCCTGCTGCATTCAGTATTTATTTTGAGAAGGTAGGGTTTTGCTTTTTGGTAATGAACAGCTCAGTAGTTTAATTTAGAACTTTGAAATGTCTGTATATATCTGTAGCAGACTGTTTGAACAATTTGAGAAAACAGGTTGGAAACATGAATATGGTTTTTATCATGGGGGTTGAACAGTTTCAAAAGCCATTCTAAACATGCAGGTGACTTTGTGAGACTCAGATAATCATCTTTATATTTTGTAGTGGCATTTAATGGACATATGTAAGATAAATGAAGTAGCATGGTAGAAAGGGAGTTGAAAGTAGAGCTGATCCTGCACAGTCTGCAGTTCTGAGAGGGCATTGCTCTTGTGTTGGCATCTTGGGTGGCTCAATGTGCAGCTGTTTATTCTTAGCTCCTGGCTGTGTCATGCTGCCATATGATGGAATGGAAGTCCAAAAGGAAGCTCAAACCCAAGGGTTAAAAGTTTATTGTATTAAGTGTCACTGTGGAATAAATAGTTTGGATAATACTGTTGAAAAAAGGACACCTAAATTATAAATATGAATGGAGGGTGTTCAGATTTTCATATCTGGTGTGTCTCTCTTTAAAACGTAACACAGGGCATGACCACAACACAGCTCCCTGACAGCAGAGCTTCAGGCTATAGAGGAAAGGTGCTCTGTGTGCATGTCGTAAAAGTGACTTGTTCCCTATCACATGTTGTTGCAGTTTTAACTTAAAAAAGGACAGATAAGCAATTCATCTGGCCCTGTGCTCTTCTCTGATGAAAACTTTAAATATTTTTCAGATGGTCTAAATGGGTAAGGTAAGACTTAGAGTGAAAGGGAAGGATGTTGTCCCTTAAATTCAAATCAAGCCCTTATCTTCATTGTTTTCAATCAAAATCACATTAATTCCCTGGCTCACTTCCATGGGTAGCTATTAAAATTCAAACCTGCTTCTTCATACACTCACTTGTTTTTAGTTATGCAGAAACAAGTTCCAATGGAATTAATGATAATCAGGGTTGAACTTGACATGCTTTTACTTACGGTAAACCACTCTTTAACACATGTTTTATGTGACAGTCCTAACCATTTAAAATTGTCCAGACAACCTCTTCCCTTCTGCAATCTTAATAAACAGCTGAGAGAATAGGGCAAAATCCTTAAACGGGAAAAAATTCAGTTATACTCTAACACAACTTGATGGCTGGAAAAAAGATTAGAGTCTGCACTGTACAGCCAGTGTATTTTGTTTGAAACACAGATCCTTAGTCTGAAATTTTACAAGCATTTTCTTGTAAAACTTTGTGCTCAATATTTTTTTCAAGCTTTTGAAGGGAGAGGTGACTTTTCTTGCATCTTGCCCGTATTATGTCAAAGCCTTGCACAGAATCTGGGATCGCCTGACTCATTGATTCAAATTCTCTGTCACATGCCCTCCCATCCCGTAATGCTTTTCATAAAGGAATCAAGCTTTATCTTTAGGCTGACTGACTTTGCATTTTTGAGAGGTGGATGTTGTGTCTGCATAGTTGGTATTTAGTGTATCCTCTAAAACTGTTAAAAGAATGCAAAGTTACAGCATCTCTTTAACATGTTAAAGAGGTCTCAGATAACTCTTTTTCTCTTATCTTTTTACACGGCTGAGGAAAGCCTGTTGATTTCACTTGCATCAGGTCCAGACTGGTGCTAGTTTGTGCTGTTTGCATTTATTTTGTTTCTAGATATTCAGTTAGACCCTGTGCATTCAAGGCATTCCTGTGCTAAGATATTATTTTCAAAAGCAGTTAATGGATTTGAGGATTTTTTGATTATTCCCCCCTCCTTATTTTCTGTGAACTTTTCCTAATACTAGACTTTTCATGTCTGGAAACTTGATGTAGACTATTATAGCAAAGACTGTATGTATCTGTGATAAACAGGTTTTGAAATCTCATTTTTGTCATCAGTCCAGTGTTTCAGAAAAGCATATGGAATCTTTTCCTTCAATTAAACAATTTGTGAGAGACCAGAGAAAAAAGTGAAGAAGTTGTATAAAACTTCTTGCTCCCATTCTGTTTTTCCTCTACTCTCCAGAAAAGGTTTTATTTACTGGTGATGATGTTCTTTGAAATTAAAGAAAAGGACACATCAAGCTGAGATCTTTTTGGTCCATGGATAAGCCACAGTAGCGAGTTATTGCAAGATGATGGCTTGCAGAAAGCGTGTTGTGTACATAAACACATGGAAGTTGTATGACATCTATGTAAATATTACTTGTACAGAGTTACTGTTTAAAAAAAAAAGCTTTGGGAATAAGCGTGCAGTTTTTTTCAGCTGGGAGAGTTCTTTGCGTTTAAAGTGAGAAGTATGTTTAAATTTAGTAATTTCAAGCACAGTGCATAAGCCTGTACCAAAATATCAGCAGTAGGGGGCTCATCAGGTATTTTAGGTTTGTAATTTGGTTTTAAACATGCAATAGGTTGCTTCGGGTTGAGTAAGTATTGTTTCTTAATGCTATAGTAATCTGACCTTCCCCAGATTTCACTGTATATTACTGAATATGATCATTTAGACACAAATTACTTTGTAGGATGCATGAGCAGCATTTGCTCTTGCTGTTTATTATTATAAGCTTCTGCACAAAGACTTTCTTCATTTGTGTTCTGCAGGGATCACAAAAGAGCTTCTGCCATAGCCTTGATCAAAAACGTGATCCCTGTATTGGAAGGAAGGAGGAGGGGAAAGGATCTTTTTCCTATAAAACCAAAATAAGCGAGAACTACAATTGGGAAAGTGTATTCCTGTAACCCCAAATAAGTTATTTATTCATGGCAAGTGTCAGGATTGCACAAACCTAATACATCTGTAAGCTCAAGATGTGTCTTAGTCCTCAGAATTGCATTGCCAAGACAATTATCCCTTCCTTCAGTTGGGTGTTGTCTGAAATAGCTGTCTGTAAAGGTGTGATTAATGTCTATTGGCAGTCCGTAGGACCTGAGTAATTGTGACTAATTCCAAAAGGGAAAATACTGAGGAAAAAGGGCTACATGTGATGCAGCACAATGGTGGGAGATGACTTGCTAAGTGTTTTTTAGCAACTGTGCCTGTATCTTTCTTGAGAGGAGAGGTATTTGATGTGCTACAGGGAGGTTGGGACTAAGTGACATTTTTTGTTAGACTGTGATTAGCAATCACTTGCAAATAATCTGCAATTGCCTCAGACTCCACCGTGCAGTTCCCGTTGGAGCTGCAGGAATATCCAGCTATCTATTTCAAATTCAGCCATCATCGACTTGTGGCCTTTCTGTTTATAGGTCAAGTCTTTTGTGGCCAAAACTTCCACTAGGAAACTCGAGGTATTTCATGAGAAATATGAGTGGAATCATGGTTTTCACTGTTTTCTTTATTGCTTTAGTAGCTTTAGTTATTTTTTTAAAGGTCTACGTTTAGAAATCCTTTAGAATCTGTTATTGTGCTAATTAATATATGACATTTGAAAATAGGACAGAGCATCTTATTCTGCTGAGTTCTGATGCTTCAGTCAATAAGCACAGAAGTGAAATGAGCTTGTTCACTTGAGAGGTGCAGCAAGTGATGTTTTAATCATCTTGCACACTTATCTCTAGGAACTTTATAGCTTCCTCTGAACAAGTTCAGGAGTAGCCTGTGCTAAACATCAATCAGATTAAAAACCCAATTATTTGCTAGAAGAGAAGAAACACTATTGTTTTCCAGTAAGTGGTGCTATGATTTGTTTGCTTAGTATAATTAATCTTCAAATGATCAAAGCATCCAACATGCATCTTACAGTCTTGAAAGACCGGTGGTTTCTGGAGGTGGGATGGGTGTGCACAAAGTTCAGATCTAATAATCACTAATCACACTCTCCATTACTTAAGTTCTTTCCTCAAAATTCCTGTCACTTTCATAAGCAATATCTACAATATCTCTCGGAGAAAGTGACACTTCCGTAAAAATCACAGCGTTTTGTTCTGGCAATCAGAATAGACTCGCTGAATGTGAGGAGATCTCGTGTAATGTGCACTCAAATCTGCAGGCAGGTGTGAATGTACACAGTGTTGGTGCACTGGCATTTTTGACAAAAGGGCCAATTATGTTTGTTGTGGGAGAGATCATCTGGGTCAGTCCGTAGAAGACAGAATGAAGAACTACATTTTGCTTGTGTGAAGTTCTTTGAGATGAGCATTGTAGTTACAGATGATTTTGGTTTTGATCAAGTACTGATGTAAACGGTAGATTACATGTAGGAGACAAAACCTCATCACTGTGCTTGATTCTATTAAGATTAAAAAAACTTAATCATGGAAGACATGCCAGAATACAGTGACGATAGTACTATGTAGTTCTTGTAAGCAAAGTCATTTATCTTAACATGTTTGGATGAAAAAAAATCAATGTTTTCTGCATCTCCACATCAATATGTTGTAATGATTTTTTCTCACTGTTATGGCAGCTTCATTATTTCAGTGGAAGTACCTTATATACACCAGCAAAGTATCATCTCTGATAATCAGATTACATCTAGAGTCTTCCTAAGTTGATAAAATTTTCTCTTATACTGTCATTCATACATGTATAATACAAAATAAAGCTTCTTCGGTGCTCAGCTTTTAATAATCCTGTTCATAATTAAATATAAATCTGACTAAAACATATTCTTCTACATTAGTCTTGTCATAAAAACATTTTGAATATAAACCTTAAATACTCAGTAGAGCGATACAATACATATATACACACACAAATGCACTTTTTTTCTGTTAGTAGCAAGCATTTTGTTCACTATTTGCACAACTTCACAGTCATATGTTTTATACACCGACTACTAAATCAGACTTCTGATTGCTCATTACTGTCAGGAATGACAGACGTTAAGGCAGCCTGACAGAAGCGATGCAATGTTGACATTTTTGTTTTCTGTTCAATGTACAGCCGCAGTTTGTCTCTGAAGGTTTCCCCCAGGAAACTGTAAATTAAGGGGTTCAAGCAGCTATTAGAAAAAGCTGCCAGGTTCACAATATGTCCTGTTAAAGGATAATCGTGCCTGAAGGATGGGCTGTTGGAAGAGACGGGCTCGCTTTTCCTCTGGAGAAGTTGGACGCTAATGAAGACGTTTTCAGGGAGCCAGCAGATAAAGAAAACCAGGACAACAACAAAAATCATGCGCAGAGCCTTCTGTCGCCGCAGACGGAGACTCCTGTGCTTGTGTGCTTTTGTAAGGACTCGAACAATTAATGAGTAACAAAGACCGATGATCACAAAGGGGATAATAAACCCCAGGGTTATCTCTAGCCACTGGATTTCTTTTACATCTGCAAAACAAAAATAGACCTCTCCGGTGTGTTGTAAGTGCACGGCTGTGAATGGGACTAGAGCTGCCGAAATGGACGCCATCCATATGAGCCCACAGCTCAGTCTAGCGTGCTGCATAGTGCGAAATAGGTTGGACCTCATTACTTTGGCCAGGGCTAGGTATCTGTCAAAACTCATCCATGTCAGAAAGAAAATGCTGCTATACATGTTGATCTGAAGGAACAAAGACATAAAGGTACAAATGATGGTGATATCGTAATACTTCTCGTCAAGATTAAACACCTCAATGAGAGAATCAGCCACTAGAATGAGATCAGCCACTGCCAGGTTTATGAAGTAAAGGTCTGGAATTGTCATTTTTTCCCGAAAGCTAATGTTGACAACCAGTATCAGAATGTTTCCTACAAAACCGATGGGAAAGAGGAATATTGTGTAAAGACATGATAAGAAAAGGCCAATAACATATTGTTGGTGTTCTGATTTATCATCTAATCTAGAGGATATGCTTTCGTTACACAAATGGGATCCATTCAGGTTAAAAGTTGTGCTGTTACATATAACAGGTGATATTGAGGCAGAATAAGTTTCCATGGTTAAAATATCTGCAGAAAAGATATTAGTACTCACAGTTTGGTGGCAATACCAAAAAAATCAGATTTTTGTTTGATTTCAACTGGATTCCTAGTAAGCATTTTGATTGGAATTGGAAAAGATACAGACTTTTGTATAGGAAGTTAAACGCTTTAGAAGTCAGATTAATTAGACTTAGAAATGACTGAAATATAACACTACAAATAGTGAATGTCTTAATTCGTTTTACAGGACACTATATACATTGCAAATGAGAGAATTTGCAGTTCCTGTATGCTTTAAGATCATGTAGGAATCTTTTTACCATGTTGGTACTTGGGTCTCTAATAAAAGCTTTTCATCAACAGTATTTCTTCATGCAAGTTGGAAGGCAGTGGAATTTTAGCTCCATTTGTTTTCTTTTAATAATCAATGAACATCCTTGGACCTGCAATTTGCAAATGGAAAACGATTAATCTCATATTCCAGCACTGTTCCATGTGCCATTAGCTTCTGTTAACATCACAGCTGAGGTTGCAGGAAACATCATGTTCTAATATATATGCAAAGGTTCACTTAAAAGAATGTAAATTTGCTCTAGATGGTAATACATTGTGAGGGTAGGTCTGTTAAAATTGTGTGTACCCTTCAGGGGTTCAGTATTGGAAAATGCAGAAATACAGAGAAATCAGATGAGTGTGTTTAGCCTAATAAAGAAAAACTGTATTTTTTTAATATATAGATATGTATTTATTCTATCAGCTTGTAAGGCTAATAAATAGCAGAGCCTGTGGCTGAGAAGGCAACAGAGATGAAAAGCAGTTGGTTCCTGCTGCTTTCAGTAGGAGGGAAAGGCAAATTTTAGAAAAGAGGGTAATACAAGCAGCATATTGATTTACACCAACATTATTATACTCAATTTGTTTTTCGTTGTGATTTATTATGTTTCACTGACTTCCGGGTACTAATGGAAAATACCAGTTATCGGATTTGTTTACTTCTAAATGTTGAATGTTATGCACTTGAAGCATTGTGAGAAGTTTATTTAAAAAAAGAAGGAGCCAAACAAAAGACACCCCAAAGAAATAAAACAGCAAGAAAATTTAAACCAGAGTATTTTGTGTTAAGTTTAAAATATTTTGAATTGCTTTAGTGTTCATCTTACTATCAAACCCTTGATTTTTATTTACATGAAAACACATTAAAATTGTTTGCTGGTAGAATTCATGCATATTTCCATATTTTAATGACTTAAATCCTGCCAGTGTACAGTCATGGGAAGGAAAGAGCAGACCACTAGTGGAATATGAGTGTGAGAATATTTTTAGTCAGAAATGTGGCTCTGAGTTTACTTAAATCTATTCAAATCATCAGAAATAGCTACAGATACTTAAATAAAAATATGGGTTCTAGGGCTTCTATTTCTTAATGAAACAGGCAGGTGTTCCCAGTAGCTGTTGCTGTGTTTTGAAAAATTTTAGTAGTGTAAATCTTCATGCTAAAATATCCATATGAAATTACACTTATTAGAAGGAGGTTCGGTGTTTGTTTCAAGCAGCTATGGAAGTCAGACATAAACTGTTGTCTTTATATAACATCCTTTTATTTGTGAATATGGCAGTAAAATAGATTTAAATACAGTAAAAGATAAGTTAACAGCCTGAGCAATTGATTTTAAAAGGTCGGTCTGTGGTCAGATTTTAATTACATCTGAAAGGCTGCCAAAAGTCGAGCAATTAAAAGCATTGCAGGTAACTATGTACCATGAAACACTTTATTTTACCTTAATTCCATTTCTCCCGAGCTGATTTTCCTCCAGACGACAGCAGGCTGGTCCTTGCTGGGTGCACACGTAATGGATGTGCCAACTTCCACTGTCCTCTCGGTAAAAACTTGCATTTAGGTGTGCAGAGCTGCAGTGGATGCCACCTGTTGATGATTCAGCAGTAAAAACAAAAATCATATAAAAGTCTGTTCTGCTTTAAAATGTATTAAATAAAGGATAGTTTACAAGAGCAAAATGCAGATCTTGCTGCATGTCCTTGGCAATAAAACAAGCTTTATAGATTCCCAGGGTTGTTCTAATTTGTGTGCAGTTGAAGTGCTGCTGAACAGCCTTATAAGGCTAGAATTAACCCTGTTTCTGCTGGTTTCTTTTCCACTAGAACTACTCAAGCGTCTTTTCTCTCGTATTAGTCAGTTTTATTTTACTAATGTTCATTACACCCTCCTTTCTGCCTCTGGCTTTTAAAAAGTTGTATAGTCTGTTCAAATCTAGAGCTCAGCTGATCAACAATTAAGAGGTTTATTTGCAAATTACAATGAAGCATATTTTATATAGATATAAAGCAATTATTACTGTTATTTATGCTGTTTTTTAAAAGCCTCTGGGCAATCTAAAGGGAAAGGTTTGATTGAAGATATCATGCATCTGAGAAGGGTCATTTGCTAAACTGACAAGATAAATTTCAGTTTTCCTACCTTCAAGTCGGTCCCATTTTGCCTGTTTGTATTTAAATTTTCAGGTATATGTTGTCTTTCTCTTACTTCTTAGAATTGCTCAGCTCAAAGTCACATGGATGGAATAAGCTTACCCTACAGAGAATGAGGAGCCTCAGTTTTGCATTAAACCACCAGTGTTGCAGGTGGAGTTTTGCATTTCATCTGCAGGGGGAAAAAAACCCTACTTGCCATTTCCAGTAACACCACCTACTGGTGGCCAGAATTCATAGAACGGGAAGAAAATCAAACCTTCCTCATAAAAGAGCAATCTTTTATTTGTGGAAGTTGCTTTCTGTGATTATATTGATCTGACACCTGAGTGTTAAGTTGCTGTACACCGATGCAGCATTCTGCTGCTGCTGCAACGAGATGAATGGGATCTCAGCATTTAGGATTTCAGGAAGACAATGTGACAGTTTCACAAGTGTGGAGTAAGCAATTAACATGCCATTATAATAGATGTATGACATCAGTTACAGTGGTCAGATATCTTTAGATTACAAAGGACCTCATCTGTAGAAAAGTGAAGCAGAGATTCTTTACATGTGTGGCTTTGGGAGCAGAAGCACTTTGCCTTCATTGAGGCAAATATATTATTTGCTGGTTTTTTTGTAACACACTGTGCATAGGAACAGAGGATTTTGGCAGTGTTACTGCAAAAGTTTTTTAAGATATTCTTGCATGATGGCTCTTCGTAAATAGTTTGAGGACCAGTTATTACTTAGATCAAAAGAATGTTTGTGCAGATTGGTGCTGGTAAAATTTTTCTGAACAGAAGTTTTCCACTGTATGTGGAAGGGAGTGTTTTAATACAGGATGATGAGGACAGAGCCTAAAGTGTTTTGCTTTGAGAAGTGTACAAATATGGTTGAACTGTAGGACTGGAATAATGTAAATGTTAGAAAAATCTTGTGATACCAGCTTTGAAGGTCTTAATTTTTTGCTGTCATAAAAGAACAGGATTAAAAAGAGTCTTTATTGTTGTTTGTTGATCATGTGGTTTTGCTGTACTTAGTTCTGTCCTTCAGAGCTTCCACTGATCTTGCAAGGGCCTGAAGGATTTTTTACGTTTCTTCATGTGTAACGTTCACTTCTGGGTGTCAGTTGTTTGTTATTATGGAGGCCTGGATTTGATAATCTGGTCTGTCTGTCCTTGCTTGTGTAGCTGTGAATATCAGCTGATTTGCTATTAAAATATATAATTCTGAATGCTAATTTTCTTCTTTGAATTCATTGTAAGAAATATGTCACTTTGCGACACTTCCAGAATTGTTAGGAAATTCTCTTTCAAAAGACCCATGAAGTAACTGTTTTCTGTGCTAGAAGAACTGTGAAGCATAAGAGGTCATATCTAGTATTATGGTAATTTTGTATGTTGTATTATTATATTGTAATTAGCGAGTTCTGTATTTCACTAAACATTTTATGAGATGATCGTGCGAATCCTCTGAATCCTGTTTCCTAAAACAGATCACGGCATTTTCAGGCCATTGTTTATGCAGTCAAATTATTGTTACTGATTAATCTATCTTAATCTCACTGTTTGTCATTTCCATATTCCATAAAATGCTTCAAAGTGATTTTAGCAGCTGCTGAACGTTGTACTTTTGCTCTTTCCCTGTCAGTTGCAGGTATTCCACAGAACTTTACAGTGACTGCCTTAATGATCCATGGCCACAGGTGTGACAGTACTGAGTTTTAAAGTGCCACCCCTCTTACCTTATTGTGATTGTTGCTGAGGGCATGTGCAAAAGCAACTGGAGCAGTAGCATTTGTGTAATGTCAGACCCCAATAATCCAGCATTTAGAATATTCCTGATTTGTTTTTATGCAGCAGTCAATGTGTAAAACACTGTAAATATCTCAGTAAGCATGTCTAACACCAGAGGGTCTTTCAGAAGCACCGGTGTAGTTGTGATGTACTTCGGTGCGCCAAGAGGCTGAGTGTGGGGTGTAATAGAAGATATTCTGTGTAATCTAGCAGACTTCAACATATGTGCCTGTTATTGTGCTGCTCAAAGGTGGCAGCTGAGGAGGAAGAAAGTGGGAGGTGTGAGTATGGGAGAGAACAACGTTGCAAGGTCTGAGGCATCACACACAGCTCTTGTGCCAGCCTCTCCAGCTGGATAAGCAGGATAAGCCCTCTAAGATGGAAGAGACTGTTGGATTCTGTCAAAAGTGTGGAAATGTTTTGGGTATGAAGCTGTTGAGTCCTGGAGAAATTAGATCAGGGCAAGAGTATAGAAAACTGAAAAAAAAGGAAGGTACTGTATTGCATGGCAGGGGAAGGAAGCATAACTTGTGTTAGAATGCTTGCACTGTAATATAACCATCTGCAGAAGAAATAAGATTTGTGTAAGACTCTCTACTGAAACTGTCTCAAGAGGAAATACAGATGCTGTTGTAATGTTGATGAGGTTGTGCAAGTCAACTGATGTCCAAATTCTTTCTCACCTTTTTCAACCACTGAATGACATCAGCATCCGTTACCCGTCTCTAGAGCACCCTCATACTTTATCCTGTCCAGCCACAGTAGCAAATAATCAAACTTATTTTGAGCTGGAATTGTGTTTCTGTGCCTGCAGAAAAACTTGGAGTGTATTTTGTGTATTTAGGCTTTTCAGTTGCCAATAATTCTGAGAATGCATTTTTCTTACTAAAAATAATTTTTAAAAGTTTAGCCTTTTTCTTTTGCAGGGGCAACACCCATTCAAGCCCATTCAAACTATTCTGGTAAAACATTTTTATTTTTATTAGAGCATCTATTGCAAAACTCTTGAGGGATAATCTAAAAATTTTACTAAACTGGGCCACAAAACGTTGTCAAGTGAAAGGTCACAGAATCCTAGAATGGTTTGGGTTGGAAGGGGTCTTAAAGACCACCTAGATCCAAGCCCTCTGCCATAAGCAGGGACACCTTCCACTAAACCAGATTGCTCAGAGCCCCATCATAGGACTTCTGTCTCTATTCAAATGCTATTGAAAAATTTTGGAATACACCAATCATTTTTATTTTAGTGGCTGTGTCTGGCAGTCCTTTGCTGGACACTTTGTTCGATGGAAGTGAAATGCATTCTTTCATTCTGTCCATTAGTGAATTTATTTGTCAACATATATGGTGCAACATATATGGTGGTCATATTATATAGAGTACTTATTTTGGCTGAATTGCTTAAGCTTTCACCCTGCCCCAAATCTTCTGCAGCTGCCTCAAAATCCAGACACATAATACTGGTGCCCTTTCAGTGTCTGTAAGTTTAATATTAGAATGTAACTGAGGGCAGGCTTAGTAATACCTGTAGGGATGTGGCAGCTTGAGTTGTGTGATTCAAGTGTGCACAACCAGTCTCTCTGTAGCTCAGATGTTGTTTGCAGTGGGCTCAGATCAAGTTTGAGCCAGCTGGTTCAGTAATGATGAGTCCCGAGTATCTACATGTTCTTTTCCAAAATGTGTCACCAACTCAGAAATTCATGCTTAAACTTCAGCAGCCTGATCATTTCTCTTCTGCTGAACAAAGAGGCTTTTTTCAAATGCAGACCAGAGTCTTGGAAAGATACAAATATTACCAGCAGAAAAGTAAAATATTCTTCTTTGAACTTTCCAGTATATCCCTTCAGTTAATTTTGACAGCTTGCCTATGAAAATATATGCTGTATTGCTTCTGGAACATACTGTTCAAAACTGGGTGAAGCCTGGGAGAAGTAAGGGTTCAACCGAGTTGCTGCTTGCATAAGGGGAAAAAAATCTCAGAGCATGGAGATTTTATTTTGTTCATAAAAATACTCTTCGGATTATTAATTATTTAAAAATCATTACTTTTAATCTTAGCTAAAGCTGCTCTTTTCTCCCTCATATCGGACTATATTAGGAGGATTTTGGGAGACTGTTTTTGTTCCTTCCCTGTTGCACATAGGGGTGTTTGCACTCATAGTCTAGCTGGACCACATGTTCATTGTCCTAAACTTTAATGTAAGCTCCGACTTTCTCAAGAATGATTCCGTGAAAACATTTCTGTTTTGCTGAAATTTATACTCATAACTATTTGAGTTATCGTTTTGCATTTTTCAACCTCTCCCCTCCTGTTTACCTTTTGTTTTCTCGTATTCACTTGCTAAGTCTTTTCATTGTACAGAGACATTTATTTATGGCAGTATAACCAACCATCCAGAAAATACTCAGGTTTTTTCCACGTGGACGGGGAGGAGACCAGAGTACATACACTCACAAGTCCCAGATGGCAGCCAGGAGCTTTACCAGGAGTGCTCACAGACTCACACACAGTTGTTCTTTCTGACAAGGTGCACTCATTCTCAGACCGTTGATCTGACAGTGGGTCCCTACAGGTTTTATCTGTCTGAGACACTTGGTTGTGGCTCTGCTCTAGCTGTGTACCTTGCTGAGAGTATCAGGAGGCACCTTCCACCCCGCTCAACCTTCTGGCCCCTCACAGGTGTATAACTGGGATTCACTCACCATCAGACCACTTCCCACGTCCCAGCCAAATTTCACTGACTTGATTTTGTTTTAGGCACCTTTCATAGTAACTGAGGACTCAGAATTCACACAATATTTATTCTTTCATTCTTAAATATAAAATATATGGAAGCTGTAAATAAAGTAGAATCATTCACGCATAGTTCCCATACTACAAAATATCTTCCTTATCCACCATGCAGCTGAAACTCTGACTTTTTGAGCTGGGATAAACAGCTTGCATCTTCTGGCATATTCTTTCACTCAGTCTGTCAGCTTTTCACTGATGTACAGCTCTTACAACTTGTCTCTTCAAACTTCTTTCTGCAAGGCTGATCTTTGGTCCGTATTGTTTAATCTCCCTCTTTTCAGGTGCAAAACAAACCCTCTGATGCCATCTGAAATTTCCTTTCACAAGTATGAAATTGGCTCTTGTGTTCAAAGAGATGATTCTTATCTACGTACTTCCTTTCTGACCACGTTCTATAATGATCTGTTTATATGTAGAGTTCTTTAATTATCCATCTGTTCGTGCTGGCAGCAGAACAAAACTGAACAGGGGAACAGGCTGACACAATGTAATGCAGACATCTTACTAGTTCATTTTTACATCTTGTGGAAATGTTGGTCCTTACGGTCATAGTGGGACTACATATTGCCCTTTATTTGCATGGGATGCAGTCATGGTCCGTACGTTTCACGATTTGGATGTCCAAGACTAGATCCATATCTCTAGATCTATATTCTGTGTTATTATTATTATTCCATTTCTGTACTTTGCTGTTGTCTTGTGGAAGATGTTCATCTTGATCAATCAGCTCCTGCTTTTCTCTTGGGTGTAATCAGCCCATGCTGATTTATACCAGCTCCCCACACAAATCTGGACCCCATCAGGAAGATCCCTCAAAAGATACAACTGCAAAAAAACCCTCTCCGTTCCGTTAGCACCCGTGTTTCATATAAAGGCAAAGATTTAAACATCAAAATAGCTTTTCTCAGAACTCTTCAAGTTACCTGAGCCTTCCTCATCACAGCACTGTATTTTTATAACTTTGCAATCTAAGTCTACGTCATTATCCAAGTTTTAGTGCAATTTTGTGCTTTTCCGGTTTCTGTTCTCAGCACCATTGTGAGAGGAAAAGATGAAGCCGAAGCCAAATGCCTGTGGTGGTTCCTGGCCAGATTTGGTGGCAGTAACAATGTGCTCAAAGCAAGCATCTACAGCTTTGCATCTACATCTCAGCCTGCATCAACTACTGATCCTGCAGGGCTGCATCCAAACTCCAGCACCACAACTGTTTTATTCTAATTCAGATTTTTTCCTCTTTTTGTACCATTTACCCATCAACTCTCATCTAAATACACAATGCTCTTGTCTCCAGCAGAGCCTTGATTCCAGTTAGGAACTGGAGTTTGGGTTTTGTTTGCCTTCTTAAAAACACACCTCAGTTCTACTGTTCTGGGCTGGCTTTTTTCTGTTTTCCAGTTTTCCAGTATTACTTCTCTGTTTTATATATTTGTTTTTATATCTCTGTTTATATATATAAATATACCTATATACATCCAGTATTACTTCTCTGTTTTATATATTTGTTTTTATATCTCTGTTTATATATATAAATATACCTATATACATCCAGTATTATTTCTCTGTTTTATATTTCTCCATTTTCCGGTGTTACTGAGTGTGACTCTTCCAACGACTTCATACTTCTGAATGAACTCATCAGGAATGGCTTAAATCAATAATTGCTGTAAGTCTAAATGCAAAGTGGAAGCTGAGAGTACATTAACAAAAAGCTTTCATTCTTGCACAAAGTTTTAATTAGCCATCCTGTTGATCTTTCCAGTTCAGTGCCTCACAAAGGACCCAAAGCTTTCCTTTATGGGCCCATGTTTCCATTAATTTTATTTCTTTTCTTTTTTTTTTTTTATTTCTGGTACAGACAAACTTCACTACTGCTGCTACTGGAATTACATATACCAGTTGTATACCAATGTTATAGAAATAAGTGATTTGTAGGGTAAGTCATCAAAGGAGGAAGCACACCTGAGAAAATGCTCTGACTGCAGATTTTGACCTTCATGCAAAGTTGCTTTCTGCCACATTTTTGTTTGCAGCTTCGCTAGGGCACTGATATTATTGCAGAAGCACAGTTCTATGGCAACAGTACTCATCTTTCTACCTGACTTTGAAGCAATGCTTGCAGAAAAAGAGATTATTTAAATATATATGTATATATGAAAAAACCCCAACAGCCCCAGGCCCTGGATGTTTTCTCACAGATCACTGTAAGTACCAGAACTGACCATCTTGTTTCTTCCAGTACTGGTAGCTGTAAGATAGGCCAAGTTTGGGTTCTAAAGAAGGAACGATTGCCCTTTTTTTAAGAAGTAAAAAACCAAACCAAAACCCACAAGCTAAAAAGTGGATTGACAGTTGTTTAGAACAGCAAGTGTTACTGAGATGCACTGTGGTGGGTCGTGGCTGTTTCTGGTATTTCAAGGTGGTCATTGGCACTGGTTTTCCTTCGGCACTTTTGTAGGACTTTAAGAACTTCATCCTTGCACGGCTTATGGAAACAAAGTATAACTGGCAAACTAGCACAGCTCTCACAGAACAACACTATTTCTGCAATGTTCATCACAAACTCATTCTTTGTAGTTCCAATGCTCCTCTGTAGTTTCAGTGTTGTCCTGAAGAGAACCATGATGTTATAAAACAGGCGGCAAATAAATGTTGTCACGCTGATCACGTACACGGCGGGGTGAGTGCGGATGTGCTGCTGCAAGGCTGGAGCTCCAGCAGGTGCTTCTTTAGCCCAGAGAACAGTGAAACAGAGGATCTGAAGTAATGACGGGATTCCAAACCCAAAGGTGAATTTAACAATCTCGTATTCAGGCCACGCAAATAACGGATCCAACTGGCATTGTGTTTCCAGCTGATAATTGTCAGTGCCAACCAGCACTGCCTCAGTCAGGGACAAACAGAAGGTGTATGTGAGTACAAGCCCAACACACAAGATGGGTCTTTGGATGGCTCTGCAGAGAGCAGTCTGTGGTGGAAATCTCTCCAGTAATAGTGTGAGAAGTGTCAAAATGAAAACATACTGAGAATTGAAGTAACCAAAGTTGAAAAAAAATGACAGTACACTACAGACAAGGTGGGTTGCTGTTAAATAGTCAGGTCTAGGGATGACAGTAAATGAAAATAAAATCATTATGATATTGCTGATGGTGAAGAGTAGAAGAAATAAGTCCAGGCTTTCTCTTTTGTTCTGCAAATAATTCTTTATGAAAATGATCAAAATACATATGCCAGCTATTAATCCCATGGGTACAAAAAAGGCAATGTAACAGTGCATAATTCTGGATATGATGTTTTGAGAAGCTATGAAGGCTTCGATTTCTTCTGAGGAAGTGAAAGGCTGGCTCTTGCTTGGGTAGCTGATCCATGTCATGTTGTGAGAAGTCATCCTTCCACACTGTGTTTATTTCCTCTTCAACGGTGTTTGAAACTGAACTGGAAAAAGAAGGTGAAATATGTTTTAAAATGCAGTTTTAATGCCTGTTTTTGCATTAAATATATTATGTGTAGTCAGGCGTATGAACCATTTGTTCAGAATAAATGCAGTAATTTCTTGGTGGATTTTACACTCCTGTGTTAATTTCAAGCTAACTTGGGTAATAGTTTTAGCCAGAGAAATCTGCCTTTTTATTTCTGATGTGATTTCTGTTCTTACCACTCCCCCCTTTTCCTCACTTGATGCAGCTCAGCTTTGTAGACAGCCAGGATCCAGCACACGCATGTTGCCTGTGGAATATACGGAATATTGGCTGTTCAGTGGGTGAGGAAGGAGCTGGCTCTGTTTAAGCGGAGCTGCTTTTCCTCCCCATCTTGCCAAAAAAGGCCAAGGCAGTTTGCAGGGCAATGCAGTGTGTGGGCAGCAGCTCCAGCCACAAAAAGCTCCTCTGTCCTGTCACAAGGGTGGGAATTTAGTATCATTTGAACCCAGCTGCAGTCTCACACCACATACTGAGGAAAATGCAAAGATAATCACAATATGAGGCACGAGCCACATTCCTTTCTTTGTTTTAGTTTTGCTTCCTTTCTGTTCTGCAAAAAAGCCTTTCATAACTGCAGTCTGTACTGAGGAGCCCATATAAAATTAATGAGAGTGTTTAAGAACTGTTATGAACAAACTGCTTTTATACTAAAACATCTTGATACATTAATAACGCTGTCATTTCTTAGATAAAGCTGTTGCATAAAACAGCAAAAAATAATTCTTTTCTGCGTGCTTGACTTTGAGAAAACGATTACTGGTGCTTTATAAACCTGTTGATAAAGTTTTAGCAAGAACCATTTATTACAGCTGCATTATAAATTCCTGGAAATAAGGAATTTTGAGAGTAATATGGATAGGCTGTTAGTGGTAATGATTCTGTGATATGTTGATAAAATGATTTTGCTATTTTATAAATGCTTGGAGGCTCCTTTTTTTTAAAGGCAAAAAGCTTTTATGAGAACATAATATGTACTTGTGAAAAACTGTAATGGATATGGATATATACATTTTCCAGACCACCTAAAAGCATAATTAGCTCAATTTCTATGAGAAAATTTCTGTGCACCTTGTACTGATTGATGCAGAAATTAGCATACCTTTTTTAGCTGGAAAGAATAAATATATTTAAACATAAGATAATGAACCCACTATTCCTAATTAATTTGGAACATCTGATTAAAGATATTCCTCAGTACTGGAAAAAGTTAAACAAATAGACATTTTTACAGTGTAGAGTGTTTTCTGGAAAGAAAAATCTTCATTCACAAAGGTTCCAATTTTGTGTTAGACTTTGGTGTTTTTACTTTGTTCTGTTTTACATAAAGCTGGTCTGAACAAGCAGGCAAAGGCAGGACCATGGAGTTCTCCTTATAGAAGTTTCTATAAGTCATAGTGGCAAGAAGCTCCATACTTAGTTGTACATAATGCCTTTTCCATAAAGGGATTCTAGTGATGTTAACTCTTCAAGTGAAAGTAATTTTAAATTGGTAAGAATTCATAGAGATGCATTCATATTTTTAAGCAGTGCTCATTATAGATAAGTCAGTGTCTTAATACTATTTGACAGTTAATTTATGGTTGTTACCTCTGACACTACTTCACATTTCTGATATTTCTAATCTCTCCTCAAAATTGGAATTCTAATACTGGTTTTAATTAGAAAAGTTGACTTATCAAAGTGGCTTTGATTAAATGTGTATATAATCTTATATAATTATAATTTCATTTATAGAAAAGCATGGAGTTATGTTTTGATTCAGTGTTCTTTGTCCCTTTTTAAAGACAGAGTTTCTTCCTTTCTAGAAAAGATGATTTTCTGAGAGGTTCCACTACAGGAAGGACTGATGCACCCAGGGAAAATGTTTTGTGTTACAGGTGGTCTTGCAGGAGGGAAAGGTTGGCTGGTCAGACTCTGTCTGTGTTCCAGCCTCTGAGCTGGGGTGCACCACGTAGGAGAGACCTGGTGGGCAAAACAGGCAGAAGTCTCTGAAGCAAGTTAAGAGTCAATATAATTTTGAAGCTTAAAAATAGTTTATTAAATATGAGCAGTTCTTATGTGTGAAACTTTAACTTCTACAATTCATTTCTTCTCAAATACTTGAGAGGAGGCTTAAGAATGAAGGACACTGTAAGTCAAATTTTGATCTTCTGTTAGGAGAGAGATTTGAAGCTTAATCTGGTTGAGGATTGTGACCACTGGAGTATCTCAGAACATCTGTTGTTATCGTCCCACACTGTAGTTTCTAGGTTAAGAAATAGTTACATTTAGAGCTGTTTCACCAGAGCCTACAGTGTTACCTGCAAATACCGTCAGGCCTTTTGCAGGATGAATGTAAGAATTCAGTTCTGGTGCTCCATTATCTTCTCAATTATCTTCTCAACAACTTTTATGGGCCAACTAAAAGTGTTCACTGTCCTTGCAGGGAATCTCAGAATAATTTAGCAACATTCAGCTTTTCTGCTAACATCATTGCAGAGGAAACAAAGGATGTAGTTTGGGGTTTCACAGGAAATCATATGGCCTTATATCAAATGACAGGAAAAAAAAGATGCCAAAACTTGAATAAATTTGCTCGGGACCTGGCCTTGGTACTGATACTGGGTTCAATTTTGACCACAGCAATGTATTTTTAGTTTTATTTAAATACTCTTTGGGCGTTTAAGACAAAGTTAGGCTAAATGCAGCATATTCCAGCAACTGCAACTTACTGTGCAAGCAAGTGCTTCATCTTGGTTTCTCTTCCTTTACCCACCTGGTTGCACACTGTGATGTGTTATTGATGAAACAGCACAGTGTTCAGCAGAGGCTAAGGATGTGTTTTGCCCTCATTTGGTGTCAAGACGAGTGCCTGAAGCAGTTTCAGTTGCAACCACAGACATCAACATTATTGTTAAATAATTAACATTGATGCTTCCTCTCCATCTAAATATTATTATCCTCACCTAAGTGTATGTCTTTTACCTCATCTGAGGAGGGATTTAAACTAGACAAAATAATCTATTCAACCTAGAATTAACATGCTCACTTGGGGAAAATAACAGTGCAACTATATATTTGTAATTATAATCAGTATAAGTATTAAAATTCTGAGCTAAGGAAGGATTTTTAGGTATGCTGTTTTAAAGGGAATGTCCTGAAAATCACTTTAGAATTCCCACACAAACAAAATTTTATGAAAAGAGCAAGCTGTTTGCAACTTTCCTGAGGCTAGTCAGTGTGAGGATAATTCTTGTTTGAATTCAATAAAGTGTTTATTACAGAAGAAAAAATATCTCCTGGCAGTTTGTAGCTAATTTTGAAATATTTTTAGTTTGGCAAATAAGATTAAAATCAGTGCTGTAGCTACTAATTTTTCCCCCTTAAATTAGTCCTAGAAGCTTAAAAGAATCACAATGATAATGTCAGAGACTCTTTTCATATTTGGTTCTGCTGTCTCACTATTTAAAAGAGCAAATGGCAGTTTGGAGCTCAGATTGTGGTAGGAAAGGTTTGTGTGCAGGGGGTGCAATCAAACATGCCTGGTTCTTCCTACAAGCTGCTCCACATGTGCATTCTTCTCTCCAAAATGGTCAGACACTACACATTTCTGACTTTCTGACAATCTAATTTTTTTTGCAATATTTTGTCACTTGGTAATGATTTCAGTGAAATTTGTGGATACACAGCACTTTCCAGGATGCATTGCTCACCACCTCCTTAGTGACTGCATTAGGGTCTTTTAGCTTGGATTATAAATTGGGCCCTGCCAGAAGAGCCTGAGTCCCTTGCAGCCCCTGCAGCTGATGGATTGGGAACAGTCACAGATGGCACAACCTCTCTGTTCTTTGCTTACATCGTCATGGGTCGTGTTAGAGATCCCTGTGACTGTAAGGTGCTCATCTGTCCTGTAAAGCAGCTCCAAGAAATTGTCTTTCCAGTTTGAAAACATTCCCAAAGCATCAAGTTCATGCTTAGAATAACAATGGCATGAAGGAGCTCACAACTTCTGCTATAGTAATATTAATGTTTGCAAGTTTTTATAGATAATTCTATAAAAATTCTATAAATAGATAATAGAGAATTTTATGCAAATTTTATAGATTCTTCTGGTGATACTAATTTAATTTGATTTAAAAATATGTGTTCCATGGGAGCAGCAGAGAGTGGTTTATTTTTCCTGTGTTTTATTTCAGAATATTCATACAGTTGGCCACACTTTTTTTTTTTTTTTCCCCAAAATACTAAGAGTTTCCATCATAAAAAAAGCAGGGAATTTATTATGTCATTTTCCTCTGCTATGAGAAGATCTGGTATTCCCTCAGTTCTTGTCTGGTTCTTGGATTTACTGCCAGAACATACTTTTTTTTTTTTTTTTTTTCAAAATGCACATAATGTTTATGCTCTGCAGTGGTGTGGGTGGAGGGGGTAAGGACAGCAGACAAGTCTTTTACTCTTGTAGTGGAATCTGTCAGCTTACAGTGCAGACACCTCAAGACCTGAATTATTTTTTTCTCTCACAACAGACTATGACATAAACTGACTTTATTTCCATTTAGTCACTGGTAACTATGGCAGAAGCCAGGTCTATTTCTGTTTGTTTTACGATTAGTTACTGAGGGAGATTTGCAATATGCTACTTGCACTATCTTTGCCTGTGTTGTCATGCTCCAGTATTTTGTCCCTTTATCTCACGTCCCCCTTACTTTAATTGGCCATTGGTCATGTTACAAATCCTTCCTTAACTTCATGTGGCCTCACTTTTTTCTTGGATTTTTTTTCCCTCTTTCTATCCCTGTTTCCCTCCTATAATTCAGCAGTTAAAGCAAATATGTTTGATTTTTACTTTCTGAAGCATAGCAAATACATTCCCCTTCACTTGCAACACAGTGAGCACCGTGTTCAAAAAGCAGTTTAAAAATAGCAAGTTGTGAAAGGACTTTCAGTAGAGGGAACCTAGTCCCTAAGATTTCACTGGGTTTGGGTTCCCCATTCTCACTTTCATGTTTAACTTTTCAAAAGGAGAGCTTGGTTTCAAGGAGACTTGTGTTTATTTAAAGTCTAGAAGGAAGAGCTCCTAAACCAGGGGAGTTTTTCCCTGGCAGCCAAAACTCTTCCTCTATAAAAGTTTTGGTAGGGCAGTCTGTCACCAGCCTTTAGAAGGAAAATATTCTTTCATCCAGTCAAAGCAATACATATAACATTGCTTGTGAAACTCTGCTCTCAGTGGGGATGTCCTGCATCGTTGAGCAAACACATGATCTGGCGGGTGAAGATGTTCTTTCTGTTCACACTGCGTCTGCCAAGTTAAAAGATGGGGGCAGCTTGCACTGTGTAAGAGACTGAAATGTGAAATACTATATTCATCTTTCTTGTAAGATCACAGTTCCTACTCTTGGGCAAGTATTTGAAATTGTAAAGACTTAAGAAATCCTACCCTTAACTTGTGGAAAAGTACCAGTTCCTGAGAAACCGAAAGCTTTTGTTTTTACTTTTCTAGAATATCAATGAACTAACAGTAACTTAAACATAATCTTCAAACTGCATCACTGACGTGTTTCCTGTTCTATACAATTCCTGTAGTGGGGTTAAGATTATCTGACAATGTCCATCATTTAAAAGATTGGTTTTAGGCAATGGTTGGAGTTGTTTGTCCAGACCACTGAACAGTATTTCATCATCCAGCTCCCATTGGCTCAACAGGAGTGAAGGACTTACTGGAAAACAGTCTTCACATTTTCTCTACTTAATGCTCAGCTTTATCACAAATGTCAGCTTTTATTATACCTTTAGCTTTCTGAGGACCTTTCCTAGATACACTATTTTACTTGGTGTAGTTCAATTGTTGTTAAAAAAGGGAAAACTAAAAACTTTTAATTACAACCTCAGCTTCACTATTTGAGCCTCTTGAATAAAACATTGCATATTCAAAGTAATATAAAGCACTTACCTTTTCAAGGAAATGTTCCACAGAAACAACGGGCTGAGCCTTTCACTGTGAAATGTCAGATGAAATACAATTATTGTTTGAAGCTTATAGCCCTTTCTATTTCTGTAGAAAGCACAGTGTGTATATTACAATAACTTCTTTAGCTGCTGTTCATCACGGTGAAAAATCCAGGCGCTTGCTGACTGAAAAAATATGCAGTTCTGTAAAGGAAACAGGAACTTTGTTGAAGTCATTCAAACCCTACACGTTGCATGTTTAGCAAACCTATGGTTTCATCATCATGTGACTTTAAAGTTCAGATTCTCCTCTGCAATGAGATATTTTAGAACAGAAAAGTAGTGTTTGTCCCTGCCATTTCTAAGTATGTGAGGCCATCCAGTGGATTTTTTTTCCCTGTTCATGAAGTAATCCTACGCTCACTGGCCAGCCTTTGCAATTGCATTTTCTCCCAGCGCGCTGTTTGAAGTGCTAGAGGTCAAGAAAAGGAAAAGCCTGTGGAATAAATACCACACCAGGCCCTTGGCTGAACTCAATACAAAGCAGGGTGTGTCAAAGCATTAAGATCCCTGCTTAAAAGTAGGTGTATTTCTATTTTTATAAGGGTCCTGGCTCTTGGAACACTTCTGTTATTATATACATGCAACAAATTATTTTTCCAGATGCTCTGCAATGACCATGAGGTGTTAAAAGACAAGATTTTGAGTTTGAAGGATGTTTGGGGTCTGGCTAAGCATCAGTCAGTGACTATGTTGATTAGTGTTCTTAAAACCTCAGATATAAATAAGGAAGAAAGGTTTGGCTCATGATTTTTTTTTAGTGCAGCCTGTCTGTCTGGGATGTATTGGTAGCATCATGTTTTTTCTTACCAGCATGTGGGGAAGGGCATTTCTATTACAATCTTTTAGTAACCTGCAATGGCTTTCGTGGGTTGAGAGGGTCATGTGTGACCAGTGTATCAGCACTCTGTTTTTATGGCTTCTCACTTGTTGCACTATAACAACCCTCCCTGAAAAACATGTGGAAACTGCCAAAACACTTCAAAAAAATTGAAATGAGACAAACATATACAAGTCTAGATTTCAAAATCGGAGTTGTGGGTTACTTGGAGAAGAGATTTTAGCACTTGGTCTGCATTTCCACCTGAAGGTTAGCACCACTGCTCCAAATACTTTCTTGAGACTAGAGATGGACTGGATGGAGGGTCTTGGGTTGCAGCTGTAGCCCCGACACATGTCAGGTTGAAGGTTCATGTTCTTTGTGAAGGAACTGTCCTCCAAAACAGCTCTTCAGTAGTTCAGGGGCTCTGTGAAATGTGATTTCCAATGAGCTTTATTCAGAATACTTTCATTCACACAGAGCCTTTGGTTTTGATCATCATATGTAGCAGTTTGTTGGACTGGGTAAGTTGTTTATTGTTGCCCTTTTATTTACAGTAGTTCCTCCAAACAGTTACAGAAAACCTTGGGCAAAGTGTCAGAGTAGTGCAGGTGTTTTGTATGTAGCATTTCCCTGGGAGCCGTACCCTAATCCGGACTCATTCTGTTGATACACAGTTCTCATCTTAAGAATGGTAAAGAAAAAACTACGCATTGTCATTACGTGCAAATCAGGTGATTCTTTTCTTTTTCTGTTGGTTTTTCAGTAAAGATGCAAATTTCAAGCATCACCTTATTCTTTCTAGGACTGAGGGCCGTGCAGAGAGCACACCAAACTATGTAGGCATAGTGAAATGATTGTTTTTGAAATTAGAGAAAAATTTCAGGAAGGTTTTGGTCATCAACTTAACTTTTTAGCTTCCAGAATGGATCACTTGTGCCCTTGAGGCAATGCTGAACAGTTGCAGCATGGATTTGTTGCTGTACATTCCACTGAAGTGCTTTGAATAGGCCCGTGATCGATAACCCCAGGCCCTGCTGGGGGCAGAGAGGGGGGACTAAAATTATTTCTTGGCTGTGAGCCAGGAGCAAACTGCTGGGGGTTCATATCTTCTTGAATTTGTGCCTTCGGTGGGTGTACCCAAGGATATGTGGCTGTACCCTTGGTGTTTATTAGTAAAAGAAAGGCAAATCAATGACTGCACCAAAGGTTGAAGGAATATCCAAACCACTCTTCACAAAGGTTTCAGTGACTGTGAGTTAATGAGCAGTCGGCGAGCAAGGAGTAACTCCCGTGCAGATAAGCCCTGACACAGCAGTGCTGAGGCCACATTTCCTGTTATTCAGTAACCTCGGTTCTGAAGTGCATGGGCTGGGTAAGCAGAGCTCCAAGGGAGCTTACCAGCTAATGAGAAAATGGTATAAATAGAACCGGAAAAGTAAAAAGAGAGAAGCTATTTCTTCCACCTCCCATCTTTAAAAAGAAAAATCAATTGAAGAGAAAGCCCCTATCTTTAAAAATGCATTCACATTACAGATATTAGATCATACTTTGTCTGAAACATGTATTAAACTTTATTATTCAGTGGTATTTAGGGAGTAAGAACATGTTTCCTATTTGGAATCAGGTGCAAGTAACACAACACAATTTCAGAACTGTACACAGGTTGAGACACACATCAGAAAGCAACACATTTTACAGGTGGAGAAATTGGCTACTGAGAAATTTATTCTTCCAAGATGATGGAATAAATTGAAAGCCAGAGGAAAAATAGACATTAGAAAATGAAAGTTTCTCAATTCTGTATTCTTTATTCTGTTTACACCTTGCTGATTCTCATCTTGATAGCTGCAATTCTGCCTCATCTACAGAAACAAAAAAATTTTGGAGGTATGTTAAGAGCTCCCAGGTGGAGTTTCGGCAGCAGCTCGCTGTGCTGTTATTGTCACAGTTAATGTGTTAGTAAAAGAAAAGCAAAATGTTGCTGTTGTGTGGCCAGCTGCATCTTTCCTTACAAAAAACAATAAACCAGTTTGTTTAATTTGCTTAAATGATCACAGGGTGCAAGTCATATGAGAATAGTGGCAAGCAGACTAGTGCTCAGCTGCATCAAGGTTTCATAAAGCTGCAGAAAATGGTGGTTAAGTGATTGTGCTTGGGGTGATGCATAATGTCATAATTATTTTTATTAGTGATTTATGGATTTATGATTTTTTGGTGAATTTCTTAGCATGTATTAATTTACTTGCTCTCAACGGAAAAGGTGCGTGTATGACAATGATGTTCTGGATAGGATGGAGGCAGGAAAGGTGCAGTTACAGAAGTGAAACAGTTGTGAGATACTGTGCCAATATTTAGGGATTGGCATCACAGTAACATGTCCAGCCACTGACTGCCTACAGTGTGCTGTGGTGGACAAAAGTCTGGTTAATTTTGAACACATCTGTTGTGTGGCAAAATAAATATCTCCAGTACTGAGTGACAGATGTTGCTATAAAGAAAGCAGATGTGAATGACTTTTTTCTTTTTTACCAACACTAATAATTTCTCTTAATTGACCCATATTACTGATGGGTTTAGCAGAGCACACATCCCTGACAGTAGGTTTAATTTGAAGTGAAGGCTCTTTCTCTCATACCCGTGTGTGCCAGATGAGAGAAACTTCTCCATCTTGTCTTGCAAACACTGTTCAATGCTTCTGGCTTGTGAGATGCTGCAACCCTGGAGATTTCAGTCTTTTTATTCTCTGGCTTCAGGCAGATCCATCCTGTAAAGTATTATGGAGATGGTGATCCTGTCTTGCTCACCTTCCTTTGAATCATCACGATCAGTTGTTCAGCAAAGAGCTGCAACGCTCTGTTGAGCATTAGAGCTCTTGTTTGCTTGGTGCAGCATCAAACAGCCCCAGGGTGATCGAGGATCCTGGACACCCGAGGCTGCAGCAGCTGCAGGTAGCCCAAGGGCTGGACTGGGTTCTCTGGGGCAGTGATTATTGTTAGGGAGCTAATCCTGCATGAGAAGCCCGAAGTTTATTTTCAGACCACGCTGTTGTCTTCTTCTCTCAATGAACATCTTTCCTTGCCTTTTGGACATAATGTCATTAAGAAAACCATCCCTGTGTAGAATGATAGGCTTGTTTTGGAATATTAAATGACTGTTATTGCCTATACCCCAGTGTATTATGATGAAAAGCAGTCGCATTGTTACTGGAATTTTGAATCATGCCATACACTGCAATTTTGTTTCAAAGATGTTTTTCATCAAGTGCCATGTATTTCCACCTTATTTTTTCTTCTGTTGTTGTGTAAGAATAAAAATAATGTGAGTGTGGGATATAAGCCACTGTGCTAGTCAAAGATTGCTTTGACTCTGTTCGACTGAGCTTAAATATTGGATGCTTTTCTTTGTGGCATTTTAAGACATTGAAGCCCCTTATATTAACACAATACCTCAAATTCCTGGGGGAAAACCCCCTAATTTTTGAGAGGAGTATCTGTTCTAAAGGCTTTTGTTATGTTGATGCACAGATGCCAGTCACTGTAAAACTGTTCTTATGAAAGGCTTTGCTGTTAATTTTATGTATGTTTAGCCTTACTTGACAGCGAGCAAATTCATGTCCTTGATTAAAACACTGTGGAACATTAGGCCTTTGACATTAAAAAGGATGCCCCCTCCCCCAAAAAACCCAAACCACCAAACCCCAAAACATGAGGGAAGTTGTACAGAGAACCAAGAATTGCTAGTTGGAAGAAAGTTAAAGAAATTTTGTTTATAGATTAATTTTAGAATAAAAAACCTCACATGGCTTTATTGTATTGTATTCCCTGCACGTTTGGTTTAGGAAGGGCTTGTTTGAGTGTGGTTTTTAAAATGGAATTCAGATGCTTGTGCTTATTTATAAGGTACATGGAGCAATGGGAAATTGTAAAATTTGATAGTCTTACTCTCTTTGCTTGGATGGGGTTAAGAAAGCCCAGGCTGGCAATGTTTGTCCATAAGCACTGGTTATTAATGATTACCTGCACCTCAGAGGCTGGTTGTAAATCAACATTTCTTCCTTTTCTCCTGGAACAGCCATGCTCGGTGCTGTGTGATTGCTGCCTTCACATCTCAGGGTTCCTTGCCCGTGGTTCACTATTAGTGATTTTATTATCGGTTTATTTGAGCACTGTTTGTAATGTAAGTTGTTTTATAAACAGTATTTTATTATTATTACTGTACAGTAATGTTTCTATCAATCACAAAATAAATTCCTCAATACAGGTAAATCATCTGTGTAACTCAGCTACAAGAGCTCAAAAGTTGCCTGTATTTCAAAATAATATTCTACTGAAGGGTGGGAAAAGCTTTTTCTAATGGCAAGTTTTAATAAGAGAGCTGGCCTCTGCATAGCACTGTAGGTGCTGGAATGGTTATTTAATTGCACATAGGCTGGACCTGAAAAATTTCAGACTTCTTTCTTAATTAAGTAAGAAATCTATTTCATTGTGAACTAGTGAAACCATACTTAATTGGAAAGAATTACAATACTCTGGAGCGGAATGGGAATGGCACTTCCTCTGGTCTTTGAGCATCTTGTCAACCACAATGACTAGTTACAGATGTTTCATGAAACAACGCAAGAAACGTGCTTTTTAATAAACGTTTCTTCTTTGGGAATAGTCAGACCTAGTAGCCTGGTTAAATATCCTTCTATTAGGTTCAAAACCAAAATTAACCATTGTTGAGATTCGTTTCTTGCAACAGAATTGTCTCTTACCTGCCTGTGCCTCACAGCAGCAGTTGGTTGTACAAGTTGAAGTTACTTTTGTTTCCTCTGAATACTTGTAGCAATACCCTCACTGCCTGCAGGCAGGACAAGCTGTACAAATCTGTGTTTAACCAGAAATTGGGACTGATTTTTCCCCCCTCCTCCCTTAAAGATTAATTTAAATCTAACTAATTGTACTGATCTTACTGCTTTTGGGAACTGCAAGAGCATTCTGCCAATGACCACCAGATGGAGTTTCTAAAACAGCTTTGATAAACCAATACCAGAATTCATTTCAAAACGATCTTTTAAAGACTTTGGAGATAAGAAGCAGTTGCAGAAATCTTACCAACTACAAGATAAATTTTAGCTTAAATTTGCAAATTCTTGAGGGCTGAAATTAGGCTTTTCAAGTCACTTTGTAATTAGTAAATTGTACTGGATTTGCATGGCAGGGTTTGGATAGCAGAGGCAGGGAGGGGCTACAGGGGTGGCTTCTGTGAGAAGCTGCCAGAAACTTCTCCATGTCCAACAGATCCAATTCCAGCTGACCTCAAGACAGACCTGCCACTGGCCAAGGCTGAGCCCATCAGTGCCAGTGGCAGCACCTCTGGGATAATGTATTTTAGAAGAGGGCAAAAAGCGTGCAAGTACTTTTTAAACTGGATTAAATGAATTCACTTCTGATTATAAATCTTGCTTTAATGCACTTTTGATAGAAAGGGTTTTTTAAAAATATATTTTTATACTTAATTCATAAATACTCTGATGAGAATGTGGTGTTTTAAAATCTTTTACTGTCACAATTTGGAATAATATGGAAATTCTGCTTGCTGCAGACTGTGAATATTTTTGACAATTCTTGCGGATGTAATTAAAAGTGCCAGTTCTTTAGAAGGAATGAATATAAGGAAATCACATTGACTTTCAAGGTAAGGGAAGGACTTGGTGGGAAGAAAGTGGGATGACAAAGGAGATAATAAATCCTCTGCTCTCCTGATGGAAAAAGAATGTAGTCAGCATATGTCACAGTGTTTTGACATATAATGGAAGACTAAAGGAAATTCAACAGAGGAAACATTTCACACTTCAGATTTGTTGCCATGGCAGTCTGCACAGCTGGGTTTGTACCAGTAGACTGCTTTCACTTGGAAAAAGTATTGCATGAGAGATTCAAGAAATACACAAGTTTTTGCTTATTAAGAAACTGCATAAATTAATCTAGGAGCAGATGTTTCAGATTCATCAGTGCATTGAGCACTTCACAGCTGCAGAAACTTAGACAAGATTCAATTCTTCTCCGAGTCCTCAGCAAAGGGTGGAACTGAGAATGGCACTTGGGCAGGTTCTGCTTTTCTTTGGTCTTACCAGTCCTGTGCTGCTGCAGTGAAGCTCACGAGGTCTCCAGTCTGCTGTTTCTGTGCTGCTTTCATTTTTATGGAGCAGTGATAAAACGGGGCATTACCTATGAACATACCCACAGCACAAAAACAATTTAGTTGAATCTTAATTTTAAAAAAGAAAAAAAAACAACAACAGTGTTACTTCCTTCTGAAGTTTGTGGTAGCAGTGTCGTGTTTTCTTCCCAACCTTGGGGCTGTTCTCCTGTTATATGAGTTGAATGAGTGTTTTCTGACTGCTCCAAAATGTGGTTGACTGCTGTGAAGTCTCTGTATTGACAGATACTGGCAGATTCAGGTGCCACGTCAGCCTGGTTTGTACTGGTGTAAACATCTTGACTTTGTTGTACCTGATCAACCCTTTTCCCCTTCATTTAAGTAGTTGCTCACCCTTCACAAACCTGTGGGCTTGTGAACTTGCTGCATATTACCTAACTCAGTTCTCACTGAAGATCCTTCAGTCTGTGGTGTATATGAGGGGTTTTACTAATCCAGCTGAGGAACGGCCTTTGTGTGTGTGTCGTTTGTATCCAAAAGCTCTGTGCAATGAAGGATCAGAAAATCACTGCTCTGTACTTGTTCAGAGATGTTGGCCCTCCTATTAAAGCAGCAGAAAACACCCTTTAAAACACTGTGTGGAATCTTGTCAGATATTGGGCTTTGATTAAATACTGTAATATTGCAACTTCCACTCTGACAGCTGCCATCTTCATTTATTTATGACTGAGACGTAAAACTCAGGAGTGCCTTGGACTGAGGGTTTTTAAAAAGAATTTACCAATCATTTTATATAGAGTTTGCTATTACTTGCTGTCTTCCTACACTTCACAGAACATTGAAAGGGAACAAATGAGTAATTTTGGAAGTATAGCCAAGAAAACATTTTCTTATATGTAGGGTAAATGAACTGATCCATGGGGAGTAATCTTTTGGTTATGTGCAGTGGTTACTGCAAGGAATGTGTTATAAGGTACCTTAAATTCTTAAAAGCTATGTTTTCTTTGGGATGCCAGAGGTGTGGGTTCTTTTATGTTGTTCTGAGAACCAAGAGAATTTCTGCAGGAAGCTGATTGTGGCAGCACAAAGGAAAGGAAGTTGTCAGGATGTGGCCAATGTTTACATTGATCTCCAGGTGCACTGTTAGTCTGTTTCATTAATTGCAGGATTCTTTAAGCTGAAAAAAGGGGAACTATGTGCCTTTTAGCTTTCATTCCCAGCCAACTTCATGCTGATGAATAATGCGATTTTAATAATGTCAAATGATGGCCTGGAAATTTGACATCCAAGTCATGCAGTTTGTTACATTTTGATTCAGTGAAGCCACCCAGGTTTAACCTTGTCTACAACAGGTTTTTATCAAGATAGCAAAAAAAAAAAAAATTCACACATTTTACTGACCACATACACTTGAACACTTTTTATTGAGAATGTATCATGAGTCAATACTTCCTTTATGAAGCTTTCCAGAAAGTCCATTTCTGTAGTATTTTGATGTGATATTGGAGTCCACATCTCTTCATTGTAATAGAACCAGGAATTTTCTAGTGGCTGATCACTTTCTTTCATTAACTGAAATTACATCTTCAGAGACCAACAAAATTTGATTCTGAAATGTAAACTTTTGAAACTAGGACCTCTACTAAGTTGGTCAACAAGGACCTGTCTTGAGCTAGCTGTGTTAACAACTCAAATAGAAGCAGAGCATGACATTTTTGTTAGTTCATTGATTTGACTTAATTAGCAGTTCAGCAAGGGGGCTATAAGCCATAGATCAACTCAAATATTAAGTTTAATTTTGTGAGAAAATAACACTGTTAATAATGGCACTTAACTAGTGCTGACTTTCTAGTACACATTATATACATACAGAAGCATAAAGTACACCTTCCTGTTCAGAGGTTTACATTTAAATGATACACTTCAGAAATAATTTAATAAACTCTTTGCAGATTCTTTTTACATCAGTAGGCTGATTTTTATCTTGCATATATACAGTATTTTATTCATATCTATTTAAATGTGTAATAGATAAGCCCCTATTTACAGTCACCAGAAACCTTCAGGTATTTGAAATGGAAAGGCCCCATTCTTGAGAACTTTGTGTATTAAACATTTGTCCATGAAAGTTCTTCCTAATTTATGATACCTTGTATTTCCTCAAGTATTTTACTGCACTTGCTCCTCTACTGTTCTTTAGATAAATATTGCGAAGCTCTCTCTTTTTGGGATACTGCTTTTTAAGAGATACCGGGTGAGCGTGCTGCAATTAAGTTCAGAATTTTCTTAAGAGAACAGCAGCCAGGCAGATCCATAGCACAGTTTCTTTGAGGCAACTAATATATCAAATTGACTTTTAAAAGAGGTTGAGTGGATACCAGTCTTGTTCATTAAATTATCCAAGTTTTTGTATCTATGATTGCCATCACATTTAGTGTTTATCAAGGATACAGACAAACATCTGTAGCTCTGTTGCAGTATAAAAGATTAGAAAAAAAATCAGATTTGATACCCCACAGGTAAGTTACATAAAAATCAGTCTTTCTACATCTCTTAAATAGCAGCTTCCATTTTACTACATAAATTTGTTTGTAATGTGGAATCACTGAATAAGATTTGTGTCGTCGTAAAGGAGTCAGTCTGATGAAGTAAATGTGGGTATTGAATGGTACCAGGTGTGCAAGACCAAGCAGGGATGGCAGAGAAATGAAAGTTAAATAAATTGTGCAGAGAAGTGAAAATGATAAAGAGAAATGATACAAGAGCCATGATCTGCAACTGGGAGTTTAACATGGAGAGAAAGGAACAGAAATAAAGGCAACAATCCCGTTAGAGACAGAAAATAAGATGTCTTAAGAGAAGGAGGAAATGGAAGTAAGGAAGCAATGTGGAAGCTGAAATTGCACTTAATGCTGCCTGCTCAGCTGCACCGTTCTGGCAGCGTCCCAGTTCTGAAAGCCTCTATTCACACCAGATAAGCCAGTTCTTCCCTGCTGGATCTCTTCCTGCATAATGGCACAGAATTTCTTTAACAGATTTTATGTGAGGGATTTAATGTGGTGCGTTAAGAAACCGAATTTTCCTCAGATGGGAAGAAGGAGTCTGTTTGCTTGACAGCTGTAAGGAAAGATTTAGTTCTTAAGCACTGTGGAAGTGAACTTGAATGGTCAAGAGGTGTAGAAATTCACAGAAAATCTCTCAAGGGAGGCAAACCCAAGAAAGCAGCCAATATCATGTATGTCAGCACAGTGGCACTATGAATGAGTGTGTGAGCTGGACACAGTGACAAGGAACAGCTTCCTTCCTTAACAAGGTTTTCATCAACAAACTGAAAATGTCACAGAAATAGATTATTTACTCTGTAGGCTTTAAGGGTTAAAAATATTCAATAAAACACAAGAAGCTATTAAAAAAATAAAGATTCATGGACAGTCTTCCACCAGGATGTTGGTAACTTAGAGATGCTTGTATATAAAGAAGATAAGCAAAGATGACTGTGGGAAGAAATTGCTTGAAGGGAAGAGATCTGAAAGGTCTGTTCCTCACCTGCTTTTCACATAGAACTTAGTACGTGCCTCTGCCAACAGACTAGGACCAGTTATCAGATAAGATTGTGCTCTAAGCAATGGGAAAGTTTTGGCTCTGGTCTTGCTCCATGTTTTTTTTTCTATACCTGAAGATTGGAAAGTCACATTTTTTTAATGAAGTCACGTGGAATTTGAGTTGTGCTGTGACAGACTAAGCAACAAAATGGTGCTGTAGCATGTATCAAGTGACAAAAATGTCTTGTGGCCCCACACCAGTGGGAGAGTATCAGTTTCTCTTGTACCCCCCTCCTGTCATTGATGTGTCAGCAGCACAAGGACGGGTAGTTCTTGGGTCAGTGCTTTGTAGTTTGTTGTTGAGAGCAGCTGTTCATGTGCTTCCTGCAACACGTCTGTGCTGCTTATGTATTTCATATAATCAGTACAGTTTGATGATCTGGATTGGATTTCTTCATCCCTACTGTGAAACTAGAATTTACTGTGTATCCAAGAATCCCAATGGAAGGCTTTTTTGAGAGGTCAGCAGAGTTGTTGCTGACTGGGATTCCTATATTGAGGAATTTTATATAGTTTCCAAACCTCCAGTGATGTCCTAGATTAAAGAGTTTAATTTATTTGTTGCAAACATCCCTTGAAAATACAAAATGTTAATCATAAACATATTTATTTTTTAAGATAATTACTCTTGTTACATGAACATATGTGGACCATAACACTTAGCCAGACAATCTTTACTAGTTAAATTCTGATTTAACTTTGTAAACCACTGTGTCCTTCATTTTAATATGTGGAACAAACATCTCTAAGTTCCCTCAGAATTAGTTAATAAATATTTCTGAATTCCTGAAATGTTTTAGGATACAAACAAAGCACTGGAAAATTAAAACACATTTTTGTTATTTGTTGTAGCTAAAAGAAAAATCAGTTTACCATAAATGTTAAAACAGGTTAGTTTGTGTGAGAAAATAATTTCTGAAAATAGTAAATTAGGCTTCTTTTAGAGGGAATTCAGTGGTGGAGAAAGAAATTAAATAATTTAATTTATAATTAACATTTACTATTTGGACATGTATAATTGGATAATATGATCTTCAGTAAAGATCATCTATATAATCTTCATTGAAAAATGCTATTTACTTCATCAAGGATCGCACTATCACTTCTTTGTACAGAAAACAAGGTAATACCTTTCTCTATACAAGATACAAGGTGCTGTGTCTTCAGTCAAGACTTCAATAAACTGCTTAGCGATTTCTTCAGACAGGAAGATCAGAGCCATGAAAACAGAGTTTATCCTTTGCCACCAGTTCAGTGCATTGAAGGTATCCGATGTCACAGGTATTGCAGCACACAGCCCAGAGCCTCACACCACCTCAGCAAACAACTACTGGAAAATTAAGACTGTTGCATTCAACTGCAGTGGAAGCTCCTTCCAGCCCCTTGGTTGGGACTCTCTAATGTCTCTGAGTGCCAGCAGAGCAGTGTCACAGTCCCAGTGCTGCAGCCACAGACCACCAGGGGTTGTGTCCCACCTATGTCATGACCTGCTGTACAACTGTGCGCTCGTGAGAACACCCTTGATTCCCACAGTGTATCTTTTTAAGCAAACGTCGTAATTTGTTGGGGAAGTTTTTGTTAATGTATCTGTAGAGCAGAGGCATGACAAAGCTGCTGGAGAAAGCTAGGAATTTTGACAAAATCGTGGTGAAGTGTAATATTTGAATGGAATTTACATCTGCAATTCTTCCTCGTAGGTTAGTAAATGTGCTTACCAAGAGAATAACATAATAGGGTGTCCACAGGGTGAACTGTGTGCAGACTGTGGCAATCAGAAGCCTGTGCACTGATGGATCCAAGCGCCCAGTGTCCTGATCCAGCGGCGTGGCCTCCTTGCGGATCCGCAGGATCAACGTCAGCGCGTAGAGAACAGCGATGGCGGGTACCACGTACCCAATAAACACCATGATGGCATCAGCTGCCTCCTGGTTCTGCATCTTGGAACACTCGATTATTTTGGTGGACACGTGGTTGCAGACGTAGAACAGGAGAGATGAAAAGCTCGTGAGCATGGCACCGCCCCAGATGAACCCACAGACGTGTTTGGTGTTGTACACACTGGACATGTAAGTCCTGGGCAGAGCACGTTCAATGTAGTAGTCCAGACTGAGCAGCGTGGTAGAGTACATGGTAACTAGCGACGAGACGTTGAATAAAATGAGGAAGGTAATATAAACTTCATTGTTGGAATTCCAGATGGCCCATTTTGTATTGGCAAGACCTAGCAGGTACATCGGTGCCAGAGTGTTGATGATGAGACCGGCAATGGCAATGTTGACAAAGTAAACATCTGGCATAGTCATAGTAGCTTTGTTGTAGAGGTTAACTAGGACCAGCAGGCCATTGTAACAAAGGCCAATTGGGAAACATATGATGAGGTAGAGTAGGGAAAAGATGGAAAGCACAAGGTCGAAGTCATGGCAGAGATGCTGGTCCTCACTGTTCTCGGTGCTGTTGATTAAGGCTTCACAGCTCCACATAGTGATTTTAGCTTTTGTGTCTTCTTTGCTGGTTACCAGCTTTTCTGTAGAGAGACAAATAGTGAAAGTGTTGTTAAAATATTACATTGTAAATGAAATGCAAGGTGTACTGTGAAGAAAACATTTTGAACTTAAAGATTATATGCCTCACAACTGATGTTGTTAGTCTAGAAGAAAGTCAACTGTGACTCAAAATTTCATGAGACTAATACATGTTCTGAAGTTCTAATTTAAATGAAAATAGTGGCAAATTAGTTGATACAGGACACTCAACAGAAGTAAGCTGTAAACTATTTTTAAGTACTGATGTGTATATGAATACTAATGTAATTTTTAAAAAATTGTTAAACACTGCCTTGTATATAGCTAATAATACATAAGGATGTATTATTGAAGTAGTATTATCTACGACTGAAGAGTGGAAGGATATAAGCTGAAGCACAAATCCTCACAATATGATGGACAATAGAGATCTCTTAAGTTGCTAAATAAGCTTTACCTCAAAAGAAGAGTTTCTTAGGAGGCACAACCAAGGCAGTATGGTGGATGTGTACTGGATCACTGATAAAACTGACAAAGACTAGAGGATACTGGGAAATGAGGTGTAGGGGAGAGGTTTGGGGGTTTTTTTGGTTTTGTTTTTTTTTTTTGAAAAAAACAGGTCAGTTTGTATTCAGACTTCCATCCTTATAACCATTTAGTTTCAAAAAAACAATGGACCTCTGTAGTCCAGGGAACCTAATATCAGGGCAGCCTGACTTTCCAAAAAGGCAAGAATCAGCTATCATTTCCTCTCAAAATAGCTCGAATTCTTTAAAAAGTATGCTACTATCAGCAGTTGTGGTCCAGCCATCTTTGCTTTATCGTCAGTAAGGAGATAAAGCTTTAACTGCAACCAAGTGACCTTCAAAGCAATCATGTAAAGGCCCTTTCCAAAATGCAGAAACAAGAAATAATCTCTGAAGCACAACTCGAAACAGGCACAGCGTTAAAGTCGTGGCTGTTATTCCTGGCAGCCCATTGCAGGGACAGTGCAGAGCTGGTGCAGCAGGTGATTCCCCACGTCACGTACCCCGACTGTCACATACGCCCGTGGTTTTGTGTGCTTCCCTTTCAGCACCTACAGCAAGGTGTAAGTACACGTACCTGGATTCTTTCCAGAGAGAGAGAGAGAGCAAGATTTAATCAATCCACAATAAACATTGTGCAATGAAAATGAATGCTACTAGACAACATGCTATACTCCATGAACCAGATGGCTAAATTATACTGTGTGGGGTCTGTGAGCATACGGGTACGTGACTGCATCTCTGGTGCCAATCCTTTGACTCTTCAGCCACAATACAGAATTTCTCCCCAAAATTGTGTCAACTTCCATGTTTTATTTCCCACTCGGGTTGTTTTGTGTCCATTTTTCTTCTAAATACCATAAGATGAGCCAGAAATCAGGCTAAAAATACAGTAATTTTAGCTGCACAAGCAAATTTTTATTCCACTGTCCCATGCTGGATTTCCTCAGAGAAGTGGCTTCTGTGACACCAGAAGTTCTATTGTTTTCAAAGCTTGTTTTCACCTTTGTGGGAAAGCTTGACTTTTTTGATTAATTTTCTGAAATCAGTTCTTCAGCTATATTGTTGGGTATGCGTGGACTGTATCATATCTTTATGTTATCTTTTCATCCTCATTCTATTTTTGAGCACTGAAAACAACCCAGTTTGTTTTCAGGAAGCATCTGTTGTTTCAAGTTTTTAAGAAAGAAAAAGAAGAGCTTCTTTTTTTTGCAGTTGCAGGGAACCAAAACTACATCTCATTGAACTGTTATGACTCGATTCAAGCAAAGCAGCAGACTGGAACTAGATATTGCAAATATATGCATTCTGGTGAGTGCAAAGGTGACTAAGCACAGGCATGGATACAATCACGTAATTCCATTATGTAGGTTTATCCTTAAGCATGTAGCTTTGATTACTCCAGACTGAATTACATCAGCCACTGAATAACTTTTGCCTGTATATTGTCTCAGAAGATCAACAGTCTTTGCTACCAGGCTTTGTATTTTACAGAGCAGGGGGATGGCTGGTTTCACAAGTGGTTTTAGTCATTACCCTTTTTTTTTTCTTTACATCCTGTAACTGCAGTTAAACATGACAATTCTGTTTTAATGATAGAAACGGCAGGCAATTCATTGTGTTAAATAGTAACCTTAGGAAAATGACAATATTTACCTCTGAAATGAGCAAACGTAAAACCCGAAATCAAAACACTTTCTCGAGAAATTTTCCTGACGACTTCTAAGTTCCCAGGTGAGGTATTTTGCCGCTACAGCCGAAATCCCCGGTGTTTAACGCTGACTTACCAGCGATGGCACTGAACCTGTTCGCTGTGCCGTGCAGGCCCCGCTCAGCATTTCGCACCCAGCCGAGCCTTTTGTCATTGCCGAGCCAGCTCAGCCGCGGCTGGGTCGCTGCTCAGCCCCTGCCTGCTCCATCCCGGCCGATCCATCCCGGCCGGCCCCTTCCCTCCCTCCGTGCGCGCTCACCGGGAGCTCGCAGCCCCAGGCTGCCGGTGTTGCATAAGCAGAGGCTGCAGCCTCTTGTTTCCCGTGCCCCGGCGCTGCCCGGCTCCTGCCGTTCGCACCCCGGGGTCGCGCCGGCCCCGCCGCCCCCGCCCGTCCCGTCCTGTCCCTTCCCGGCTCCGCGGCCCCGGAGCTCACCTTCAGTTCAATTGCCGAGCGGCGCTGCCCCGAGCCGCCCTGCCGGGGCACGGAGCCGGCCGCCTGCCCCCGGCGGGGCTCTCCCGGGGACCATGGTGCTGGCCCGGCCAGCGCCCGGCACCGCGCTCAGCGCCGCTGCCTGCGCTGCACTTGTTTTGCCTCTCTAAGTTACTCACAAGTTTCTGCTTGGCTTGGCAGGCGCCTGGCCCCTCCCTTCCCCTGTTTACAGCCAGTTTCAAGAAGTGAGAGGCTGTGTTCTCGGAGCTGTTGGAGCCAGCTGGCTTTGTAGTCGCTGGGTTTCGGATTTACTGCTTAAAATCCGCGGGCGCACAGGTTTGTTATGGTTTTGTCATCGGCGCTGGGGTTCTCCAGGGGCGCTGCACAGCCCGTGCCTTTCCCTACAAGTGCCGTCAACAGCCCTCACTCAAGAGCTTGGGTTTTATTGTTAACCCGGGATGAGAATATGTAGCTTTGAGGTTTCATTTTTATAGGCCATATATCCTGAACAATCAGTATTTAAAAATTCCCATACTACAAAGTGCACAGGTGCTTGTGGTGCTGGCAAACATGAGCCAGCTTGTAAAACAAGTAGGAAGAGAAGTTTCTGAGCGTTTACTTTGAATTTGGAGATTGTTTTGGTGCTGTGAAAAGGCGTTACTACATGACCCTCATTTTGTGATGGTGGTATGAGTTCCATTCTGCTTCCTTTTTTAAAAAGTTGATTAATCTCAAGGATATTTGCATGTCAGTTGCAGTTAATGGATGCAAATGTATATAGTTTCCACAACTTTAAAATGGATCACTTCTTGAAAGAGTTTTTGAACTGCAGATTGATAATTTATCCCATACTGAATTTTGTACTGTGGTTGTTCCGTTGTTTATACGGAAACTCCTCAGACTAATGAAATAAAGTTACTTCCTTTGAAGTATGTTTTCAACTGATATCACCAACCAAAACAGAGAGCTGCCTTTTTCAAAATAATTTGTCTTATATTTAGAAATTCCGAGGCTTTATTCCTTAGTAAATAAGCACCAATGTAGCATCCCTTAATGAAAAAACAAGCAGGTGTTTATGGAATAAATACCGGAAAAACACTAAACCTGAAATTAGCTCAGTTGTTTAGAGCATGATGCTAATAACATCAAAGTTGTGGGTTTGATCTCCACATGGGCCATTCACTTGACTTGGACTAGATCCTTATGGGTCCCTTCCAACTCAAGACTATTCTGTGAAGTCTAAAAATGGTCACCCAGTTTGTGTTGAGTTACTCCATTTGACAGCAGTTTGTATTTAAAGGTTCATTATGGATGTTGTAAAACCACTGCAGCTCCCAAATGGCAGAAAATTCCCACGTTGCTGTTTAATACATAGTGCACAGACAGAATTGTGTATGTCCCGTGGATAAGTCCGTGTTACAAACTATGGCGTCAAGTTTCTGGTGCTTCAAAACTTTAGAAGGACTTTAATCATCCTAAGTTCACCAGGGAAACAGCAAAGTAGCAAAGGTATTCATGTAGAAGCACTTTTAGAGTGCTCATACTTAGCAAAAAGCCAATTTCCTTACACTCCATTAAAGCTGAAGGTGGTTCTATTTAGATAACAACGTGCATGAAGTACTCAAGAAAAAACTCCTTGCAACACAGCACAAAAAGTTGAGAGCACTTGGTGGCAAAGATTATTTTAGAAAAGGTGCATAAAATGAACTTTAAATAATGAGGAAAAAAATGAAGTTCTGCTCAGTTGTATTACAGAGTCCACAGCGGCAGTCAGGCTTTTTCAGACATTTTCATTCATAATGCAGCACTAAGTTGCAGAGCAGGTTGGGTAAGAGTTTGAAGCATGACCATTCTACGCTCGGATTATTTTATTTGACTTTAAAAACCAACCCTTCATCCAGCTGCAGCACTGTCTCTTTGCTCTGCAGATTTTTTGTTTATACAATAAATGGTTTGTCTACTTGCTCCATTGTCATCTATATGTGACGTAACTCTTACCTGGTTTACCTGACCTCTGAATATGTTTTCACAAGCTCTTCTATCATCATAAACTAGTAGCTAATAAAGTACACAGCTAATAAAGCTGGTGCCAACAAGGTAAGTCTCTAAAAATGCCAAATGCTTGTACCTTTGTCACGTCTTCTTGAGTTCCCACAGGATCTCTTAATTCCTACAGACTGAAACCCAAGGGTGCTGCCTCAGGGAAGGCTGGGCCCTGCACAGAGCTTTTGCTGAGCAGCACAGATTTGCTTCAGATCTAGACTGAGCAAACTAAAAATCACAGCCAGAAGTGCTGTATGTATATATAAACTGCGACTTAGTAGATTGTCAGCTCCTCGTCAGGGTTTAGAAAGCACTTTTTCAAAGTGTCATGCTGATATTACTTATGGATTAACTCTTAAAACTTTAAATAATGGATGGTCAATATTTCTGGAAAATAACAAACCTCTAGTTAAGTTGTACATGAGGGGGGGACTCACTGAAATCTCAAGTGCTGGAGAGTGAAGTGTCACACTGCTGTTACTTCTCAGTCTGGGTAACGTGACATTTCTTTAGGCTTACTAGCTTATATACATACCATGGGGATTAACAAATGGTTTGTAGGCTGGATATACAGAAAACTACATAGCCCAGGTTAGATGGGGGGGGGAGGGGAAATGCAGCAGTGCAGGCAAGGAGGTTTCAGAATATACTGTTCTCATGCAGTTGCTGAGTTGCTGCTGTTTATAATATAATGATACAGCTCGGATAAAATGCTTTTAACATGAGTGGAGAAGAAAATCCTGCTTGATACTGGGGGCTGGGCTGTTTTCAGCCACAGGCCCCTTCCAACCCTATCATTTATGTCTTTGTGGCGCAACCATTGACCAGTTTGGCGGGTGGGAGGTTTGTAATTGATATTGGTTCTGTTTATAATGTGGGTAACTGAGTGCAGTGTAAGGTGAAAGAAGGCACGATCAAGAAAGAATAATTGATACAAAGCAGCATTGAATATAATAAGCTTGGTGTTGGATATTTAAAAAAATATAAATCGAAAAGCAAGAGTAGGTCGGTTGAAAGAGAGGGAGCAAGGAGTTTGCCGCCCGTGCCAAGTGAGCTCATGGAAGAGCAGTCACCCAACCTTCTGGTCCCACTGACTCCACCCTTCATTAGGCTCAGGTTTTGGTTTTCTAAACCCTTTCCCTTTGCTGTATAACTTGCTTTAGTAGCAGCATAACAATAATTAATAATTAAAATAACAAACCCAAGATCTTTCACTTATATAACCCCACTCTTGCCCATGCCTGCTTGATTCTGCACAACTTGAGTGCTGTGAACCCATTTCAGGCCCTATAGATAATTGCCTTCCCTTGGACCAATGTTTTTCCTTCAACATTCCTTCTATCCATGCATAAATTCTTATGTGCATTTCCTGGTTTCTTAAAATACCCTTGAGTTTCACATCTACCTGGCCAATGTTTTCCTCTTTATCTCTCCCTGATGACTCCCATACAATTAACGTTGCACCTCCCATCATTATTTGCTCATATGACACACATAGGGTATCGCATCCAACTTACGACAGGGCTTCCAAGCCTGACACACTTTCACTTCTACTTTGTGACGTTCCCGTGGGACATCTCAGACTGTTCTTTGGTATTCTGAATCAACAGTAAAGATTCCATTGTCAAGAACTGTAAGGGTGCATTTCTGTTGCACGTGGCATGAGTACAGAGATACCTCTGTTCCTGAAATTGGTCTTTGCATTTTGCTTTGGTCGCCCTTTGAGGTTGCTCGCTCTGCTTTTCCAGAAGTTCTGAGTATATGTTGTGTTCAGAACTGCTTCCTGTGGGCCCCCCTCACTTGCTGGGTTACCTTTGTTCTGCGGATGTTGGCAACCTCTGTCTCATTTGTTTATTCTTTCATTCTGTAAGCACCGTCTTTGTGGTAAATCATCTGCACAGCAGCTACCTGGTGATTCAGATCCCACTTGTGCCATGATAATCTGCTTGCTGCCCCGGCCTCTCGGCAAGCTGCTAAATAGATGCTCCCCCCCCCTCCCCTCCCCCCCACCTTTGACCTTTGTTGTTATTTATCATTGTTATTATTAAATATATANCCCCCCCCCCCCCCACCTTTGACCTTTGTTGTTATTTATCATTGTTATTATTAAATATATAAATAATATGTAAAACTATTAATATAATGTCATTATTAACAATGTCAGCTGCACATTTGGTTTCTGTTTAGATTGTTCAGCTCTTTGGGAGTCTGAGTTCATGTAAGGCCATGTCAAAAGTAAGTCTGCAAATTCCTGCCGCAGGTCACTAAGTATCAACAAACGAGTTCAGATGGGCTTTTGGTTTGGAAGAAAGAGCAAAACTTGATTTTAGGACATGGCAACTATTTTTTTAGGATTTGCATATTCTGTAATAGGCTAGAACTGCACAACTTCCTTCTGTTTTCAGAGTTCATAGAAGGTTGCTTAGAACAGGTCGTGTATCCATTAGAAATGAATAATTGTATTTGTTTTTGTTTCTTTTTCTCTCCCCTCAATTTCTAAGCAGCTTAAAGCTTATGAGAACAGATAATACACTCCAATAAAGAAAGACAAAAAAGATCAACTACCCTGGAAACCATAATGAAAACTGCTGAATGGTGTGTTTAAGAGCCCATTAGATCTGTTGGAGAGTGGCAGTGTCATGGTGCTCTGGAAGGTTCTAATAACCAAGTACCATGGGGTGGAAGTTCTGTGGAGAGGAGATAGCCCAGCATTGCAGCCCCTAAAGATTTGTGTGGAAGGAGTCCCGTGTTCAGACACAGATGCTATCTGCCAGGCACATCTGCCACTCCAGATAAATCCTCCTTTCTTGTGCTGTTTATTTCTTTGCAGTGGAGCCTCTGTGGGAGTTGGGTTGCCGGTGGCTGTGCCTTCCTGGCAGCTGCTGGGGAACAGCTGCACCGGGGGCTCTGCACGGGTTAACTCCATAAACTCAGTCATGTTTTGCTAAGTTCTCCCTGTCCCAGCATCGGATGAGTGTCACTCGTGTGCTGCCCCACCTCTTCCTGACTTAGCTTTATCACTGAATTCCATACGAGCTTCTATATGGAAAACATGACATATTGTTTCTTTTTTAATGTTTCTGCACAGCGAGAAAGAATTCACTACAGAGTGAACAGTGCAGCTTTTAATACTTAAAGGTTTCATCACTGCAAAGAGTGAAATACCTCACTTTTGTGCAGTTCTAAAGGTGGGGGATTCCATCAGGCAGAATGAATTTACACAGTGGTTACCTGTATTCATCTATCAACAGACCTCAGCTGCCAGGGATCCTGACATGAGATACAATTTGGAGATGTCCAAATATCCACTAGATAATACTTTTAAAAAAAGATTAAGCTATATGCAAAACAAAACCCCAGTAATTTTCCTAGTATTCATATTCACATCCAGGAACTTATGGCCCATTAAATAACAGGAATAATTAGAATGAATGTAGTATTAGAAAATCAGCTTACGTAAGGTGCTTTGAGTTCTGGATTTTATAAAGTTGACCAGTTGGAATACAAGAAGTGACAGCTTTTAAGCATCAGCAGAGTAGATGGCGCCATTCAGGGTGCTGAACAGCACGGCTGCAGTTCTGCTCCATGTTTTCAGAGCACTTGGAAGCTGATTTTGATGCAGCTATCCTGCTTTGAAGCTAAGTATCAACAACCTTAAATAAAATTCAGTGTCAGGATGACTGAAAGTTGTTATATACATATATTAATTCTTTTAGCTGCTTCGCTGAAAACAAACTTTAAAAAAAATGCAACCTTCGTGAGAATTTTCAGTGTGCTTATAACTGGTGAGCCACAGAAACCAAAGAATTAATTTAAAAATACATAAAATTTCAGTGTCTGGGAGAGCACACAACCAAATATCTTCCTTCAGTTTAAAACTGAATATAAGTTGCAGGTATGAAGTACTGTAACTCAGTGGATCTAGGAAGGGTTACAGACACTTCAGAAAGCATCTTTACTGTTGTGATGCTGATGTTCAGAGCAGCTGGGACTTAGTCGACACTTTATCCCACTGTTTTTAATGAAAGTATTTAGTTCATTTATTCTGACTTCAGGAACTTAATACACCAAGTGCGTGATTCCATTAAGGAATCTTTCATAACTTATAATCATCAGTGGTTAACTACAAGGAGTTTTGCCCCCAGTATCTACAGACACTTAAACCGTAGAGCAACAGGTCGGTTAAGACTGGTTTTGGGGAAAAAACATTTATGACACTTAACGTGTTCCCATTTTTACCTAAAGATTATGAGATCATGGAAACGTCTGCTGAGGCCTTTTTAATATTTGAGATAATATAAAAGGCAGTTTTATGGTAAAATTCTTTGTTTAGGTAATGTCTTTAAATCATAAGTGCAAAAAGGTGATTTGCACATCTTACAAGATAGCAAGTGCCTGGATCTCTGCATTTCCAGCCTTTTGGAATTGCTCAGGTTCCAGGTAAGGGATGTTTGTACTTCTGGTTCACGTAAATCAGCATCACTCCAGTAAAGAAAACAGATTCTCGCCAATCAAAATGAATGCAAATGATGCCAATTCTGGGCTTTGCTGACTGAATTTATTCCAGGAAAAGAGTGTCAAAGGTGCACGGACTGTGCTGGAATTACTCTGTAAATGAGTTGGCCTGGTGAGCTGGCAGGGTGGAAACAGCAGCTCTTATCTTCCCCCACCGTTTGTCAGCTTCACCCGTGCTCAGGGCTCGTGGCAGGGAACGCTGCTGGAATTTGGCAGTGTGGAAACATTCCCCACGGATCTTTCCGTGCCAGTTGCAGAGACTGACAGGAGGCACAGATGGTACTTTCCCTGGAACCTGTTTCCTGATAGAAGCTCTGGTGAAAGCTGACTCGGTGTCTTATCAACGAGACCATCACGTTGGCTGGGTAGGAAACTCTTGTGGAACAGACTCTGACCACAGGGACCAGGTTTCCAGTAAAAGCAGAAATATTGACATAGTTCTTTATAAGATAGCATACATAAGAATTATAAGACTGGTTTGAGTTCAGAGTTTGAAGGGAAAAATCAGCCCTCAGCAGAGGTGCAATAAGGCTGAAATGACTTCAAAATTTGTCACATCCGCTGGAGATAAACATATCTTTCTGGTAACTGCTGGCAAGTCTGAGACATCTTGTTCCTGACACTCCTGTGGTTTTTAATTTTCGCTGCTTGGTGAAGGAAATAGCACTTTCTAGCTGCCTCCTGGATGAACTTGCATAATTACTGATTACATCTTATTCCATTTATAATGTCTAAATAAAATACTTTAAATTTGTATTCTAGGGGGTCTAGTATAATATTAATGCTGATGTAAAGTTGGTTATTATTAGATGATAAGATCTGGAATAAGAATTTTCATTTGCCAGAGCCTTGAGGCATCTTACTGACATGAATGAGTTCTGATTTTTCCTTCTATTGCTTGTCATGTGCCACTCCCAACTCCACTTTATCAGTGACAGGGGGTTTTTACCCCTTAGTCATCAAAATGTTTTACCAATAAACTCAATTTCTTCTAAGACTCCCCTTTGTAGCCATATGTATATATCAACCTTTAATAACCCATTCTGTTCTGGAATGCTGAAAAAGAGTTTGACAGGTTTAAGTATTTGGTGATTTCATGTAAGTCCTTGGCCATCCTTTCACAGAGCTGTAGGTGGGGATGCTTCCTTAGATACTCTTAAAGGGTATTGCTTTTCCAGCTCAACATGAGGCTGGACAAATATTTCCAAGGGCAAAAAAAACAAACCCCAGAGTAATTCTGAGGAAAGAAATGTGCGAAGGAGTCAGAGACCTCTGTAAACCTGGACTCTCTGAGCCTAAACCCTCCTATTACAAAAACATCTGTGAAATTACACCTGGAATTTACTACCAGTAGCCACCTGCTGCCCACGCTGTGTCCATTTCCATGGTATTTTGGAGAGCCATGGTTAGGATTTGTACAAATTCCTGGCACTACAGCCACACTGGTGACATGGAAATAAACACTAGTGCTTACTAATTGCAGTGTATCCATTCACATGTTGTACAGCAATTAGCTTCTAAAAAATTTGAACAGGTTTTTTGTAGAGGTTTCTTGGTGTCCTTCATAGGTAACATGCTGTTTTTAGTAAGTCTTGCCTGCTTCAGGAAGCAAAAATGACTTCTGTGGCAGCTTTGTTACTTCAGCAGCCCTGATATTATATTGGGTTTGCATGGCAAGGTTTCAGGAAGGTGTTCAGTTTTATTTCTCATTACCCGACTCTAATTTGATGGTTAATGAATTAATTTTTCTGTAAGTTGAGCCTGTTTTGTTCAGGATGGTAATGGGTGAATGATCTCTCCCTGTCCTTCTCTGAACCCAAGAGCCTTGAGTGATGTTTTCTCTCCCTGTCCAGCTGCAGAGCGGAGTTATAGAGTGGCTTGGGTGGGTACCTGGTGCCCAGCCAAGGTCAGCCCACCACAAAAATAAATGTATAATCTGCTTCCTCCTGTGCTAATGGGTGGAAGCCTGAGGAGTAATTAGTTTGTCAGAGAGCCAGTTTCTTACTAATGATTGATAAATGGTTGTTTTTACAGAGCCCACACAGGCACTGGGTGCTGAGAACAGTAAAGCACAGTTTGGAGGGAGGTCGCTGGAGCCTGCTGGTCTGTCTTTGCTTAAATGAGCCGTATTTGTTGTAGCTATTGTGGAAAATATGCAGAATATTCTGATAGTCTCTTATCTGGTGTTCAGATCCTGCATGCAGGAGTTCAAATGAATCATTCTGATGTGCAAATCACAAACATTGATGTTTACATGAATCATTTTGTCCAGACATTTGATTAACTTTGTTGCATCACTTCAGAATCAGTCTGACTGCTGTAGAAATCCATGGAATTCTGTTCAGACTTAAGTGGTGGAGCCAATGATGTGATGCTGGCATGACAAATAGGGTGCTGCCTTTTATGCTGCTTTAGCATTTCTATCAGAACAATATAAAGTTCAGCTGACAGAGCCCTAAGGGAAAGTAGGTGTTCTGCTATGTACAGTAGAGAACAGATTTGCAAAAATCACAGTGATTAGTGTAGTTAAAAATGCTTATGGAGGCTAAAAGGACAGCAGTCATTCTGCTTATTCAAAGCTTCTGCTGAAAGCAGTTAGGAAATTTTTGGTGCTTTGAAGATTGCCTTTGGCTTACCTCCCTTATAATGTAAATGAAAATGCAACTTAATTGTGATTAATTAGTGAATTAGTTACTGCTGTGTCTGCTTTGCAGTAATATTTCACAGTATGGTTTGCTGCATTTTTATTATTATCCTATGAATAAAAGATTCATAAGGATCTCACTTTCACTGAGACCTGTTTTTCTCTCTTAAAGACTAATTGGATTAACTTTTGATCAATTACTCCGCTATACTTCTCCTCTTCTGTAATACTTCTAGATTTAATATACAGAAGCATTGAGATATTGTATATTCAGAGCAATTAATAAAATAATGTAAAAGCATGTAGTCATTACCTAAAGAAGCAGTGAGAAAGCTAGCCTAATGTGCATGAAAATTGATACGCACAAGAAAAGCTACTGTAACTTTGTTTTGGCCAACCAGATAAAAGTGGGAGTGTGACAAACTCAAACAGTGATGTTTTCCCTAAAGAACTGCTATCTAAAACACAAACATTGTTTTCTAACAACAGCACTATTCATTTTTACTGATCCAAGGCTTAGATGCATCTCTGTAAATTCTTTCTAGGCTCTTAAAAACCGAGAGCAATCTAAGAGGCGAACTGCTTAAAATCTTACCTGGGAGGCACTGCCTTGCTGTCACTTGATGGCCGGCAGGAACATTTTGCCTATCAGGCCAGACCCTTTTCCAAGTGAGCCTGCAGTGTTTCATTTCTGTGGCAGGAGTGCGCAGTGGGAGAGCCGTGCAGGAGCCCTCGGCGTGGCCCTGGCCCCTGTGGGTGTGTGTGACTGCACATCCACGATCATAATCCCCTGAACTGCAGCCACACGCTCCTACTGGCAAAAACAGGGCCTGATGCTGCCCTAGGCACGGTGCTGTGGACCCTGTCCCTGGTTGCGAAAGGCGTTTGGAGAGGCCTTTTTTGGGAAAGGACAGAGTGAGAGGACACGCAGCGGTTCGGGGAACAGTTCAGCCTTTGGTGCCGTTACGTAACGGGAGACAAACAGCGGCTGCATCAAACCCGGAGAGCTTTGGTACAGGAAAAGAATTTGACCATGGGAGCAGCTATTCTGTGTACATTAACAGACTTGTGGAGCTGCAGCAAAGAGAGCCAAGCTGACAAAAATGTTATGTTAGTGAGATGTGATTTTCTTCAGAGCTGCTCATCACAGCTGTGTGTGCCAGCAGCCCTATCCCTTCCCACCTCGGAAACGCAGTGCTGGTTTAGCAAAAGCCTGCAACATCCACTTGGCCTCTGGAGACTTTAGACAGTAACCAACATTAGACCCAAAAGAGAGCCAATGTGTGCTTTAAAAAGTACTTTACTGTAAACCTCAGAATTCTTTTAAGCGTTCAGAAGAAACATTTTAATTGGGGGGGAAAAAAATCTTGTAAGGAAAATGGTGCTGCTCTATCATCTGACTTTAATGAGTGGTAGGTAAATGTAAATTCTTTGCATTTGAATAAAAAGCCTGTAACACCATGAGTCTTTCTATTTAGCTTGAATACAAATAGTCCTTAAATAATTTGCCTTTTTGAACTGTAATGAAGAAATAATTTATGTGTTTTCCTTCCTCCCCAAAGCTTTTACTTAGCAATCAAAAAGGAGTTGACCCATAAAATGAATGAAGAATTTGTCATTCATGTTAGCATGTGTATCTTCTTTGGTGTATGTAATATAAATGTGTTTTGTTATTTTATACCATTAGTTGCTTATTTTTAATCTTGCAGTTTCTTAGAAGCGAAAACTTCACAATAGGACTCTGAGACAGGCTCTAGGGTTAACACCTGAGAAATTTTTGAGTGTTGGTATTTATGATCTAAGTATTTGCTTAGTTCAGTTATTTTTTTATGTTCCCTTTGACTAAGCTTCTCATGTTTATATTAAAGTTAAAATCCCCCACATCTTTATTTACAATGTCTATCACACAGCAGCTCTGCTTGTGGGTCCTATGTAAGTATTTTCCATTAGATTTTCCATTGTTGGAAATTGGTCAAATTATTAAATAAACAAGCACTTCTTTAATCTCTGAAGTAATATTTCTTTGAGGAGACAATGTGGGGCAGCCCAAGATTATGCCTTTTCCTTTTTTTATGGTTTGTAATATTTCATACTTATCACTCATTTGGTTAAGCCATTATGTATGGTTTGTGTCTTAAAACACGGAGAAGAAAACCCAAACTGTGTTGTTGATTTATATTTGATATAATACCAGTGACAGTTGGACATGGAGTTGAAGGGGAAGTGTGCTTTCCCTTTGAAATTCAGAGCTCATAAACTTTAGCGTATCGGCTTCTTGCAGGAGAAAAATACAGAGATTGGGAGATGGAATAGCTCTCCTTTGGTCTCCAGGGAGAGCAGAAGGTAATAATGTGGCTCCTTTGAGTCTGCTGCTCTCTTGGTTTTATAGAGTCAACTGCTCGCCCTCATAGGCCCTGCCAGTCCATCACTTATTTCAGTCTGCAGTGCCCACAACCTGATACTTTTTCAATTTTCCTGGTTGGGTTTGTCCAGCAGACTTTCCACGAGGTTTGTTTGAGTGTAGAGGTACGGAATCCCCGACACAATTATGCTGTGTAACTACAGCTTGTAGTGACAAGTGGCAGTTGATCACCTGGAGTTACTTGGGGAACTTGTGGGGCAGAGGAGATTGTTGTGCTTTGACCACAAAGGTCCACATTTTAGCGATATCCATACTTATAGAACTTTTCCAGGTACTTCTTGTGTTTTCCTTCTTCCCCAGAGCAGTAAAATGTAAGATATGCTTTTACTTATTGACCTTAAAGGAGGTTAACCCTAAAATGAATGAAGAATCCGTGGGCAGACCCATGGATGGGGTTTTGTGCTGAGACTCGGTCCTGGCCACACAGATGCAAGGGGACTGAGGGAAGTGTTGAGGTTTACTTCAGTGACTTATTTTTTAACTCTGCCTCATTGCAAAGTCAGCAAGCACAAGCCTCAGTGAAGGTGGAGCCTCTTCTGTGACCTGCCAGGAAAATTAGCCCAGACCTAAAACACCTTTAAGCACAAGCCAGATATTTTTGCTGTGCACATGCTAGAGGTTCAGCTGGACAGGGGTCTGGTATGAGTGAGACACAGAGTACATAATGCACTTTTTATTTGTCACCACTAAGCAACAGGGATCACAGAAGCCTTGGAGGTCTCCTGACAAGATTAATTTTCAGTATACTGTTGCTATTGACTGATTCATACACTGAATTAAGTATGGCAGTTCTCTGTCCATCTTACCCCAAATACAGCTCTCATTGCTGATGGTTCTATGAAGTCAATGCACAGCCTTAAAGTTCATAGTTACAGGTAACTTTGTTAATATGAAAGTGGGACGTGAACAGTGCAGGGTTTTGTTTACAGCATAACCTGTAGTGGTTCAGATGTTTAAGTCACCATATGTTTAAGGTGTGGTGTCCCTAACATGCTGCTACATCTAATTGATAGGCAATTCTAGTAATACTTTTTACTTACAGAAGCTAAAGAAGACCAAAACAAAGTCCTGTTCAGTTTTGTTTGACAATAGAATGGCTTTTAGAAGTTCACCATTCAGGAGTGCTCTATGCAATAGCTTAGGCAGAATCAGTGATTCAGGTGGATTAAACAAATCACAAGGTTGAAGTGAAAGTAGTTATTCAGGACTGTGGTTGCCAGAGTATTATTTTTATGAGCTGAAGTGATTTCATTGAAGCATCACTCCAATATTAGTGAATTAGTGGGTGTGTTTCAGCCCTTCATACCCATGTGCAGAGTGTCTATAAAGAGTGGTTATTCATATAGAGGATTATCACAAATATTCCTCAGTATACTTTTATCTTAAGCTGGTACCTTCAAAGGAATGCAAACGGTTGGTAGTTCATGATAAAGAGACTGTGGTGTGGGCAAAGATCTCCTGGTTCATTGCACAGAATGAAGCCGATCCTTATTTACAGTATTACTGTTTAAAGTGTAAAGCAAGGTGTAGTATTAATGGGATTCATTCAAGACTGTTTATTTCTGTTTCATCTTTGTGTGAATATTCAGCAAGTTCATATTTGGTCATAACAAGTCTGAAAATGCTTTGATAATTACATTAAAAAATGAAACTGAATGTGCAAATCAACTGAGGTAAGCAAGACTTATTTGCAAATTTTAGATTAGTTGCTTTAGCACTGCCTTTTATATGGGCACAGCTTTGAGTCCCTTTCATTTTTCATCTGGTACAGTATTTCAGGTTGCAAGAACTTTGATGGAAAACTTAAAAAAGGTGACCACAATTGTGCCAGTGCTGCAACTCCATTAATCATCCATTTGTTCCTCAGAACCAGCGTCTCTGGTTTGAGGAATTCACCCAGCTCTCCCTGAGGGCCATTCCAGATGAGCTCTGGTGAAACTGGCTGCAGCAGCTGCATGTGCCACAGCCCCAGCACAGCCTCTTTTCTGCTGAGGGCCACCAGGAAGCCAGTGGCACCTGCCTGGGTCCAGGTGGGACCCCAGAGGAGCTCATGCTAAGGGGCACTGCAGTGCACTGGGCAGCTGAGGCAGCTCAGTCTTGTTCTCCTCGTGCCAGCTCCATCCTTACAGGAGTGGGGACCTCCTCCATCGCAGCTCCTTCCTCTGCTCACATGACCTGGGATCCTCATGTGGTTTTTACCAAAAATCCCTCAGACCTGCTCACCCTGCTAATTCAGAGAAGCTTTCCCAAAGTATTCCAAGCTTGTGGTTCATGTCAGTAGAATGCCTTTTATTTATTTATTTTGGAAAGACTGTGATTCTGTTTGAAAAACATGGTTCTGTGCAAAAAAACCTGATAGCTGCACATAAATAGGAGTGGTAATAAAGAGCAAGGCAGGAGTATTTGTGTCTTTTCTAGTCAGTAGGATTTTTTAACTTGGGTTCCTTTATATTTGACCCTGATTTGTGTGGCCAAACTGCTGAAATTCCCTCTTAGGTTGTTGCTTGTGTGGATGTATTAGAGACGGCTTTTGGTGTGTCTGTGTGCATCTTTTGTCTCTGCATACTTTGGATAATTTTATTAGCTACTGTTTGAAAATGTCATCAGACATCAAATCAGTTTATTCAGCTATTGTGGGCTAATCCAAACATACAGGATATAATACACAGCTCCTGACCTTTTCCTGTTACCAGGCTTTCAGCAGCTCTTTCCTCTGCACACCTCAGGTGGTGGGGAGGCAGGAAAGGCTTTAACCTAACTCTGGGTGTATTTTGTGAAGCTTACAGGACAGGCTGAAGGCACCACAGGACAGACTGAAGGAACTACAGGACAGGCTGAAGGCACCACAGCTCACTTTGCATCACAGGAGAAGCAGGAGAGGAAATGTATAAGCAAAGGAAAAACTCCAGGGCATTACTGTCTTCCCTAATAAATGCTTGGCTGCAGTCTCCCTACCCTTCAACCCTTTTTTTGAGTTTGCAAGCTCCAGACTGTGGTAGTGAGCAGGATTTCACAGCCAGCTGACCATGAAGTGCTACCAGCTTCTAAAATCTGCTTGACTGCACATTACTTCTTGAAGCCTTCCAGATTTTGGAGGAAACTGTCGCACAAAAATCTTTGAAGATGAGGTTGCATGATTGTAGAACTATTTCTTCTAAAGCTTATGGGGAATGGAAATGGAGTTAAAACATCATTTCCTCTAGCTGTCCATTTTACTACTGCCACTTTTGATCTATGCTCATGTGAAAAAAATTATGAGTAAATCTCAACCCCAAGAGGTATTTTGATAGCATAATTCTATTGTTTTTGTTGTTAAGAGCAAATTTTAAAGGGGAGGAAAAAGACAGAGGAAGAATGCAATACAAATGTTGACCTCAGTGAATGAAAATGGTACTGTTTGTACTACAAGAAAATGAGATAATTATGGCTATAAAATCCCATGCTCAAAGAATGAAAATAAACAGCATACACAGTATGTGGAAATGAGAGAGAGCCATTACAGTAAGACAGATTCACTGAAATCTTTTCTTCATAGTAACTCTTAATAATGTGGGAATATTTTTTTTTCAGTTAAGGACTAAAACCGTCCTGGAGAATGTTCCTGGAGTTTGGTGGCAGAGCAAAAGGATGGTTTACAAACACTTCACACCAGGAAAATATTTGGAAACCAGTAACATGGTGTTTGGCCACTACTATTATAAGCAGCAATAGATGCAACTTTTCTTCCATTAGAACCATTTGGCAGCTTAGTGGTCCATTTATCTGTTACCAAAGACTTCCTAGCCAGGAAATCTACTTTGCAATAATTTTCTATTTTAGGCTGAGTCTTCTTTTGAGGGGAAAAAAAAGGTTATTAAAAAATAGCGTGTCAAAACAAAGGGTTAAATCATCAGTTAAATACAGCACAGTAACACTGCAAAGTTTGATTCTGTTTCTAGATTTTAGAATGAATTTTCCTTTAAGCAGTAGCTAAATGGTTTCCTTAGATTGTTCGTGTGTTGCACGAACCAGATCAGATCAGTCTTAAAGTTCGTAATTTTCCCCAGAGTGTCTGAAATCCTACTACAAAGAGTCCTTTCGTCTTAAGAGTCTGACACCAAGTAGAAATAAAAGGCTGAAATAATAACACCACTAACTTGGTTTAATTAATTGTATGCTTCTGTACTTAAGCTTGAAGGGTGGAAAGTATTGCTTTAAAGGCTACCTACAAAACTGGTGAATGAGCAGCCACTCAGGGTGCCACTTCAAAGAGAAACACCCAAAAGAGCAACAGAAAGGAAGCTGCTTTTGAATTCTCTCAGTTCCTCCTGGCAGCCCAGGGCTAGCAAAGGAAAACAACCCAGAAATGGTTATTTTCTTTTCTGTTAATTACATAACCAGCTCCCAGCAAATAAAGCTGGAGGTGGAGCAGCCATACAAAGACCCACTTTGCAACCTGTGCCTGCCATAGCTGCACAAAAGAATCTCACCTGAATTTAAGAGTTTTTCCTTCCTGTCTAAAGGAGGTTCCTTACACTGGCTGCAGACAACCTGATCAAATTCAGGAGCCGTGTGTAACTCTTGCTTGCACTGGTGGGTATTTTGTAATTTGAGCCTTCATGGTTACTCCAGATTTGTACCTTATTGCTGAAGCAGTCAAACAGATCTTGGGTTCTACCATTTTTTATTTTTCAGATGTCTCTGTATGCAATATTGTAGTAAGTAAAGAAATAGGGGAAAGTAAGTGCAAAAAGGAAAACTGTTTTATACAGGAGTGCTCAGTCTTCCTTCTGGGATCAGTTGAAGCTCCAAAAGTTGTGCTTTCATGTTAACCATCCTATGCCACCTTTAAACTATGCCTTTGCTTCCCTAAAGCAGCATTTGGGATGCAGGCTGGTTCTTTATTGCTGCAGATGACGGCCCTGGCTGGTCAGCAACCTTTGTTCTGGCTCTTCGTCCCATCCTTGTCCTGCATCCCCCCAGCCATGCCGTGCTCCAACTGGCAGCTGGGGGATCACTGGCTCTGCCTCCCTCGCTGTTTCCTTCCCACAGCTCTCTAATGACCTGCTCTTGGCTTTGGGAGTTCAGTTTGTGATTTACGGGTTATAAAATCCCAGGATTACAGGTGTGCTCCTCTGCTCTCCTCAGGTGTCAGCTGTGGCACCGCTGGGGATGCTGTAGTGCCCTCATTTAAAGGGTGATCAGGAGACCAGTCTGAGAGTAGCTATAACTGATGGTATAACAGGTAAAAAGGATTGAGAGAATTTATACATTTGGCAGTTCTAACCATTTTTTACACTTACTTTATGGACCTGGAAAGGAGGGGACTTGCAATAAATATGAAATTCTAAAATGTCACCTGTGCCCAACTTCTACAAACTTTATTATCATTATCGCTGTAAGAATTAAAAGTCAGTTCATGTACTCCAGAGCAGCAAATATTGTCAGACAACGTGTAATGGAAATTTCTGAGAGCCAATATTTAACATCTTGAAATGAGAAGCATCCAGGATAACTTTTGAAATCACTTGAATTCACTATATATTACAACAAAATATGAAGGTAAATATTAAGGTATTTTCATCAGATGGCTTTAAATTAATCTTTGGATTTCCTTTAAAAAAAGAAAATGAAGAATCTTTGAGTAATGGAGAAACAAGGTGCCCCTCATATTGCTCTTACTCGGAAGTATGGCATAGAGAAAAATTACTTGGAAGTAATTCCATTTCCATGTTTAAACTCTTGTTATTTGAGTCCAGAATGCTCTTAAATTATCTGGTTTAGGCCTTGATACTGCAGATTAACTCTGAGTGGTTAGATGCATAAACAGAGGCACAACAAAACCCCACTGAAATTAAAAGGTCTTGTGTGGCCTGGGGCTCTGTCTCATGGGGCTGTTTTCTGGGGGTTTGTTTATTTTTTAAGTGTTTTAAAATGTTTCCCCAGTAAGTAAGTGACGTTCCATAAATGACAGCTCAGTAGTAGCAAACTTCAAACCCTCTTACAAAGTAGCTTTTCTTGGCTTTGTTTAGGGAAGTCTCTTTGATTCTGCTTGTATTTAATGTGCTGCCGGGTAACTGTGGAACATACATCTTCTTCAACCAAATTCAGAGAGTATCATGAACTGACACCTGCTGAAGTCTTTAATTAAAAGTGGTTTAATCTCTAACAATCTCTGTGTACATAAGCTGAAAGTATCTGTGTTTCATGTGTACTTTGAACTGCCATTCATTTAGAAATCAAAGATTTGTAAATGAAACACAGTATGCCAGACATGATGATGTTTGACTGGAATCTCTTCTCGTTGGCATAGCCCAGTTTTCCTGGTGCTGTCAGCCCCCGGGAATACATTCTTATTAAAAATTATGGAGAGAGGGAAAAATAGAAAAGGAAGCCTATCTTAAAAAAAGTGTGTTTATCAGCTATATAAAAGATATATTTAAAATAGGCAAACACATATAGTAGGACATGTAGTGGAGAATTGCCAGTGGGATCAGACATTTTAGCTGAATGTCTTGCAGGTGAATATGTTGGAGGAGCCTTTTCTATGCCAACTCTAGGTTCTGGGGTAACAGATTTTTATATTTTTAACACCCTGTAAAAGAGTGGTTGCCCATGGAGCTGCATACATGTAATGGGTTTGTGACTGGCCTTCAGTGAAGAATTTAAACTTTAAAGCTTGGCTTGCTGTAGCTGATATCTTACTCAATATATTCTTTCTGTTTTTATACATAGTCTCTAAGATTAGTGTGGTTGAGTATATTGAAAGTAATAAAAAACAGACACAGAAAAATTGTTGCATGTTTAAAGAAAAAAAATCATAAAATGAAAGAGGAAGTGCATCATTTATTATAACACCATGTAGACTAATGAAAAACATACTGCAGGCTGGAAATTTGTTAAGAGCTGAACTCAAAAAGTTTCCACTCCCAAAAAATGCCTTGGGGCCTCCAGCTGTACGCCTGTGGCTAAAGAGGCCCTATGGTAAACTGACATAAAAAATAAGTACTCCACAAACAGCCAGCTCCTGTTTCACAATAGTTGGAAAGATATTTTAAAAAAGTATTACCTATTGATGCTGACTGTACTTTATCAAAGTAAAGGGAGGCAGCGCATTTGTGACTAGAATGTTAAATTGGGAGATGGACACTGGGCACCAAAATGTTACATTCATTGTACATAGGAGAACATGAAAAAGATGAGGTGACTTGCTGAGAGTAACAGAACAGCAGCTGGTACTGGCAGAGCTGGAATGAACATTAAATAATTCCTGGCTTCTCATCCTTTGCTCATTAGACCAGGCTGAACAAGTCCCCTGTTCCTCTCCACGCTGAGCAGGTGCCACCCCTTGTACCCAAGCACGTTCCTCTGCTGTGTGCAGAGACCCCCTGAGAGTACTGCTGGTGCTTGCACCATCAGCGCTCACACGAATGGAATTGGCCACTTGGAGAAGACAAGATGAAGTTTTGTGTCTCTCCTTTTAATCTAAACAGATGAAGTTAAGATTAAAATTCTTTCTTAAAGGTGCATCTTCCCTGCTGAGCCAGCCCACGCTGGCCAACAAGGGCTTGGCTTTGTCTTTCCCTTCTCCTTGATCAGCCCTTGTTAATGACACTCATTCCCGTGGGTTGTGGACTTCCAGGCAAGTTTAACTGTCAGGATGCTCTCCCAGGAAGGCATTGAAGCCTCCATTCCTTCTTCACGTGGACTGGGAAGCAGTTTGCAGAAGTAATGCCAACTAAACCTTCTGATGTGCCTCCAGTCTGTTTCTGCTGAGGTTTCCCTGCCTGGCAGAGAGCCCTGGAGTGCCTCAGGGATGATGGGACACTTCCATGGAGTCCAGATTTCACAAACTTAGGGAAATGTAGTAAATTGGATATAGCTTTGTATGAGACTACTTAGGTGGCTGGTTTGTGATCTTTGAGAAGGACAATCTGAGGGTTAATGTTACTTATCTTAGCTGAGTGTTCAGTGAGGACTTGGTAATCCAGTACCTTTTTACAGAAGTGAATAGCAGGTCTAGAAGTCTTAGTTTTGGTAAATATTTTCAGAGTTTTTACAGATGAAATAAGCATGCACAATAATAATCACACTGTATTGCTACAGCTCTACTTACATGAGGTGCAGACCAGGAGAATGTCAGTCTGAGATGGAGCCACTGGGAGGAGAAAAGGAAAAAAAAAAGGTGAAACAATTACTTCCAGGTGATTGAAAGAAATGAAAACAATGTTTAATCAAATCTGGTAAATACAGACCACTTTCATTTTTTTTTGTCTTGCATCTCCCTGTGCCATCTCTGTGTAGCATTTACAATACCCAGTGTTTTCATCCAGTGATTAGAAAATCTGTGACATAATTGTTCATGGTGTTTGTTTTAATGGCTCACAGTAGGGCTGATGGTTTTATTTACACTCGTGAGGTGAATTGAAGATCTTGAATAAAAGCTGTAGATGGATCTAAAAGTAGAACCATAACTTCCTTCTCCTCATTAAAAGTATCATACTTGGTGGGTTAAAACTGACATGTGACAGTCCCGATATGAAATATTTGTCCTGTAATATGAAACCACGATAAATGTAACTTGGGTTTGTTATTGTAAAAAGTGGTGGGTTTGGCACACAGTGTCACATTAATTCACTTTGGTTACTGAGTATGTGTTTGCTCCTTTGCATGCTATGGGGAAAAAATACAGAGAATTATATTTTATTACATTACAAGAAGTGTAATATATCTGTCCACTCAAAATTTGTAACCACAATGTAAGTATGCAGATACAACTCATCTAAAGGAGAAGAAAAAATAAGTAAAGCACTAATTTCTATATGTACTGCAGTAGGAGAAGAAATATATACAGGCATACATAAGGCATTAAAGAGGTTTTAGCTGAGATTCATGGTTGAACAGTAATATTTGTAGAGAAAGGCAGCCTTTAAGAGTAGATGAGTTTTCCCCTAAAAAGAAAGGTTAACTAGTTCGGGGGTTCAGTTATGACTGAATTTTGAGGTAGGAAGAATACTTTGGGGAAAATGGTTTAAGATAGCTGCCTGTGCCACTTCATTCTTTTTTGTATTAAAGTTTTATTGAGAGATGCAACACCGCTCTGTAAAAGATCTGATCTTGTTCTGATGCACATTTTCCTTCCCCTTTTCTTGTACCATCAGCACCAGTTATGGTCATTGCTACCACACTTTCCAGTCAGGGCTCCCCAGCTCCCCTGCTCTCCTTGGCCTCTCTCTGCCCTCTGTTTGACATCTTGTGGTTGGCATTTAAGGACCCAAGAAAAACAAACAGTGCAACCAGTATTTTGCTTGCAATTTTAGTTTCATAGTTTGATGGAGAATAGTAAATAGAAGGACAAACTGTTACTATTTTTATGTGGTCTTGATCTTAAGAGAAAGGATTTTCATGGCTAGCATGTCTTTGTGATGTGCCACACAAGTGGAGATGCCCAACACCATCTCTGGTGGCGGTAAAATCCTGCAGTAGCGGCTGGCCCATCACAGTTTCTGGCTGGCCTCTCTTCTCAAGAATAAAAATAAATCTGCCGCAAATCCATGCAAAGGAAGAGCAGCTCTTCTGTTCATACTTTCATGCAAATTTAAGTCATGTTCAGGGACGTAGTGGGACAGCTGGCCTGAGCTTTAGCGCAGAAGCTGGTGGTGGAGAGCTTCTCCTGGCTGGTGCCTCTCACTGCTGAAGTCCCACCTGGGCACAGCTGTAACACATCTGGAGCCCTGGGAGCCCCAGCTGTGTAAGGACACGCTGCAGGAGATGGCTGCCCCTGAGTAATGCAGTCCTTCGGTGCTTTAGTTATGTCCTGTGGCCTCATTTCCATGTGGGTTTGGATATCACTAGAATTAGACATATCAATTGTTGAATTCAGCTGGCAAAGTTGCACAAGTTTCTTTATGTGCACAGCAAGGTGCATTACTGAGGTCTTCATCCCAAGGACCACTGCTGTGTGTTCATGGGGCTTTTAGGGCTGGGTTGGAGAAAGGTTCTGTGGTCACCCAGCAGTCTCCAAGGAGAAGCTTTGCTACTGCTGACCTACTGCAGCTTCCCAAGGATAAGGTGTGACTCACTGCCTTCCTTAGTTACTCAGTAGCCCTTCTGGATTGATTTTCTTGCTTTCTGATCGTTGCTGTTGAAGTACAATTTCTTTTATGTAGTAAATAATGTTTCAGGATTGATTAAATCACAACATGAATCGTAATGGAAATGCTGAGCTATACATACGGCTCTTCACATCTATAAGTCTGTGGAGATGAATAACAAGTTCTGTAAGGACAGCCTTAAAGTGGGTTTGCAGTTTTGCTGGGAGCTGAACTCATTGGTTTTTGTTTTAATGTAGGCAGCTTGAGTGGAATAAAATGCTGGTTAATCAGTTTGAAATGAAATTGTGGCATGGACAGAATGAGCATCGTTATTTCTAGATAGCTTAAAGAATGGAGTATGATTTCAAAGGTTATGTGTAATTATAATTTTATTCATGAGGCCTGTGTTTTATGTTCTAATAAATACAATTCATGTATTGTATTAATCATATAGAATTCTGAATCAGAACATAAAATTTTGCAGTGCTATAATTAAGAAAAATGAAAGCGATAAGGAGTAGCAGCTGTGTAGCTAATGAAGGAGTTAATTTCAACGTGTGTTTTAAGCCATTAAGTACTACAAAGCAAAAAGTGCTGCTTTGCCAGCACAAACCAAAGGAAGGCAGATAACTACCACTCCCTTCCCCAGCCAGCATCGCTGGGAATACCGGAGAGCTCCGGCTGTAGTTCCGGCAGTAGCTTGCACAAGAAATGTGCAAGAAGATATAAATCACTGGTGCAGATTGTCGTTTAGCAAGGAAAACCTTTTGTATTCTGCATGTGGAAATGAATTTTTCTCCGTGCAAATGTTTTTGTCCTTTCAGGTTGGAATAAGTTTTATAAAGTTATAAAGCCAAGAGCTCAGGTGTTTTTTCCTGTGTGTCAGGACTCTCCAGAGCCTGGGATCTGCAGGCCATCCAGTACATCATTGTTCATGCTGTGCTTTTCTGGGTTTTTTTTTTTTTTTTAATTAAGAAGTCTGAAGCATTTTCCTTGTGTGGTTTCGCAACCCTTTTTTTTTTTTCCACCAAACAGCAGGAGTCCTATCACTAGATCAGATTTGGAATTCACTGCTTCCAACAATTGTCTGATGGATCCACATGTTTACACAGCGTGACACTGGCATCCAGATAGTGTCATGAAAGTCCCCAGTCAGTACTACTATTTCATGCTTCCTCCCTC